>CM043018.1:122717483-123036394 GCA_023690525.1 Holotrichia oblita
GGGTGGCACAGTTTGTGAGCAAACTAATATTTTTATTGTGAAATATACTTGAAACTCGGTAGCAATGCTCTTTGATAAAAATAATGTGAAAGGGTGGCAGAGCTTGTATGAGAAATAATTGTTGATTTATACAGAAACAATGGGTATGACAACAACTCGCCTAACCGACGCCAGTGACGCCTTGGGTAGAAATACTAGTATACTAATAAATAAATAAATGCTTGCAATTTTCGAAAGATGTAAGACGGAAAGGAAATCATATTATTCCATTCTTCTTACAAGACTAGACTTCTTAGGCTGTGAAGTGTGTCTCATGGTTATCTAGAAACTATAACATTTTAAGGTTCTTTCTACAATTCGTGTGATTCTTAAGATGCTCTAATATAAGCATAGATAGTTTACCAGTAATCCAAGCATGATAATTTCCCAGAGCAACACCAGGCGGTGAAGCACCCCTTAGATATTCATTGGGACTACAAATTCTTAGCGGTCACCTAACTCCTCACAACCTCTGAGAGACAGGGTTGGGAACTGTTGTCGCAATAGTCGCATCTAAGTTAAATATCTTTTCTGGTCGAACTTGTTTTTCTAAAGTTGTGATACAAATTTTGGAAAAACATGCTGACATATCGTTTTTTAATCTGGTCAATCAAGCAGCCTTGTGTTCTCTGGATTCTGAAGACTTATTTTATGATTATTTCTGAGAATGATAATTAATTCCTAATTGTTTCTTAATTTCCCTTCTTCCGTCTTTTGGTTTCTTCTTCTTTTTTAATTCTTGAACATAATAATTTAAAAAATAGTGTAAATTCTTCGGCTAACGGGTCGATAGCCGCAGTGGGTAGGTGGCTGACTATCATTGTGGCGGGACAATAGGAGCCGGGTTTCAATTCTCTGGAGGAACGGTGACATTTTTCAGAGGGATAACATTTGGATCGACTTACCATTCGCTGTTGGAAGCAAAGTGATTAACTAATAAACTAACAATTAACGAGCAAGAAACTACTGTTATAGATATAAGGAAAGATGTTACTTACATTAGTTGATTAGGAATAATCTTGTCTAAATTATCTCTGGTCTTTTTTTCTTAATTAAAATATACGTCAATTTTTATTTAATTCTCTGCCTTTTCGAATTTTACTGTAAATTTTCAAGTTTCCTGTTTATGTGGTTGTATCAAAAGTAAATATTAAAACAGGATGGCACTGACTGTATATGACACTTTTCGTTGGCGGGTCCATTATCGTAGTTGTGGATAACAAGCCAACGACGGACGTTAGAGTTAGAAATAAATTTGTAATATGATCCGATCAAGATGTGCAAATGCAGCAATATGTATTATTTATTAATTGCTCTTCGGCAAATGAGTGAAATTACAGTATTTGTCACTCTTCACTAACATAGAATTAGTAATTCATATCATTCAGTTATCTATCTAGTTAGTTCGTTCCCAACAGTAAGGCACAACCGATATATGAAGGGTATATTAGCGTTTTATATATCCTTTGCATTACAACTTGATAGTTAGTGTGTGGTGAAATGGTAAATTTGGAGGCAATCTCGAGCTAGAATTATTAATCATATTAATATTATTATTGTTTTTATTACTTTGGTTGTATGCAGTAGTTGTCAGCAGTAATGCTTTATTTGCTTCATTTATAAGAGTAGTGTCAGCTGTGAAATGGTATCTTAAAACTGTCAGTAATATCAGTACATCCTTCCTGTCCCACAAATCTGGAAATAAGCAAATTCTATTAGGTAATATTTTAAACAGTTTTTCGCTTTAAGAAGGTGAAACCGTTCATGTAATAACGGACAGGAAATGCTGCTTTAGGTTAGTATAACTTGTTGACCGGTCGAAATTTCAATCACACCTTGACGGTAAATTGCAGCAGATAAAAATGTTTGTTCTAAACAATACTTAGTCTACTAATTAAGGAAAGAGTTTGCAAAGAAAGAATCTTAAAGAAGTTGCCTGACGCTCTGTATACTGAAAGTAATAATGAGCTACTAAGACTTTATTAGACCTGTAAAGGATACCAAGAAAAGAAGAAAGAATTCAACGAAAGAGAAAGTTGGACCATCTATCTTGTCAAAGTGCGCAAACTAGAGAAGGAATATAATCGAAAAGCAATGGTGGTGTCGTTAAGGTTTAAATTAGGTTGTATGATACGTCAAGCGACGGACTCTTAAATGACCAGTTTAAGGTTCTTCCAAAGAATATCGAGACCTCCATCAGATTTCATTTCCATTTGAGCCAATAATATTTCAACTTGGAAGAATTTGTGCTGGTGTAATTTCCTACAGAAACAGGCTAAGGAAGCTTAGGATATGATAGAGAAATTATTAGAAGTCTGGATAATTTTAAGACTTATAATTTTTTTATCAAGTATCTGTGGCTTCTTTCCTTCGTACTGCATAAAATATATACCGAATTTCCATTATAACTTCCATTTTATACATCCCCTGTATCCATTTGCAAACAACTTAAAAAAACTGTCAAGTTTGAAAAGGTATTGACTTGCAGAGGAGGATAATTCGCAAATGTATCTTGAAAGCCGAAAGAATGTTTTCCTTTTATATCGAATTCTTACCCGAGTATATACATTTAAATCAATCCCAGCGGCTCCTGAAATATTCATTGCTCCCGACTCATTTCTAAAGGGGCACATTTCTATTATGTTGATCTTCTATAGAAATATATAAGTATATAAAGTAGTAAGTCACACGGGCATCCCTGTTCTGTTAGGTGCAAAATAAAACAAAATAGCATTTGCATAATCGATAAATTTTAATTCGAAATATTCATTGAAAGCGCGTACTAAATCATATATTGATTTATAACCTAATTACCATATATGTATGTATTTTAATATGGTGTTCATACGAGTGTATGTATTATATATTACATCCCTTTCGTGTAGTACCTACTACATATACAGGGTCTTTCACGAAACCCGTAAGTTAGAAAGTTTAGGGAATCTACTATTAGTACAATTCTGAAATTTTGACAGTTGCATTTGTAGTAATAACAATGGTATAATTTTTTTTAATGAAATAGATTCTATGCACCATTTGAAAATATTTTGTATTAGGGTACCCTATACGTAAATTCAATTGTTTCTAAGATATTTAAAATTTTCGTTAATAATTTGCTGCTGTACCATCTTAAAGATAAATTAATATTGGAAAACCCTATAAAGCGTAAGGTACCAAACCTTTGCAACCCAAAGTAAAGGGTCATAGATACTGGAAACTGTCATAAGTTTTAACAAAATTTATACAGGGTGTGTAGCAATTAGCAACCAATTCAGATATCTTCGAACATTAAAAATCCTTTTTTGTCAAATAGTACATAGTACTTTTTATTGCGGTACTTAATTCAGCAAGAAATTTTACATCGATTCATATTAAGGTCTCATGTACCTATCTTTATTAGTTTTTGAGTTAATAGAGATTATTGGTTCCAGAAAGTATACTATCAGTAATTTTTGATGATTATTTACTTCTTTCGAAACAATGTCGATCTCGTTAGTATTGCAGCACAGGACTCCTATACAAGATCTTGCAAGGTATTAAACGTGGCACTAGAATCTGGTACTCAAACTATTTTAATTCCAAATAAAATTATTTTTTATTTAATAATTTTATCTGGCAGAACAGTACGGTGTGTATTTATAGCTGATGCAAGAATGATCTTATGGAGTAGATTATAAACTGTGGCGATAATAAAATAGAAGTATTCTTTATTGCCGTCCAGTAAACGGCATGAAATAATCTAATAATTACACAATTTCCACGAAATTTCGATTTACGAAATATATATTTTTTCTTCAAACGTAAGAAAATATGATCATTTTGTTACTGTACACATGCCTTTGAAATAATGCATTTTGTTACTAAGTACTCAACTTCGTTGAAAAGTTCTTTTTCGAATAATAGACATATCATTATTTTACTAGTAAAATAATGAGTCTATACCGACCAATCACAACTCTTTAAAGTGACTGAACGATTATTTGACAAGTGTCAAATATTTATGCACTAGTGTTGCTGAAATGGTACCTAGATGAATCCATATCAAATAAACGAGCTACAGCAACGAGAATATTGAATCCAACGGATATTCTTGGTTGCTCCTTTAACCACGAATCCGTCACCTGGTTGTAGTGCCACTGAAAATAGAGTTGAAGCAGCTACCAAAGCTACTCATTAAAGCACTGATGCTTTAAATGAACAATAGTTTTATTGTAAACAAATTTTAAATTGTTCTGTTAATAATTGTACTTTTAGTATCATCGTAAATAAATAAAAATTTAAACAAAGTACGTTGACAGTTGTTTGACAGATACATAGAACCTGATTTCAAGCAATGATAATACATGTTATATTTAAATGTGTATTCCGCAAGAGCGATAGAAATCGTTTGAAGAAAAAATAGTATACATCACACGGAGTAGAAAGCTTTTTGCCAATTTGCACTGTCTCGGCTATCGCCTCGACAGCAAACGTTTGGGCTCGACCCAAAAATGACAGCTTTCTACTCCTAGTAATGTAATATACTATTTTGCAACTAGCTATACCATTACGTACAGTCCACGTTCATTTAATACATTTTCCAAGTGCATAAAATGATACAAGTAGCTATAATAGAATTGTACAGGAAAATAACGATAATACAGATAAATATCCGAAGCCATTTTACAAAACACATTTATGGCTTACTAAACAGTAATAAAGTATCAGGAACAACGAAGTTAACCTTTTTTGAACCCGAATTTATCACCGTAATAAACCTAATGGACCGAAAGAACCGCTAATAAAACAAAACCTTTCGAAAAATAAATAAATATATAATCAGGTGCCATTAGTTATAGAACGTATTTCCGGTAACGCATTTTTCGCTAATACATTTTTGATAAATGAGAGGAGTAGATTTGCCGGAAATAGAAAAACGTAGGTGTCTTTAAAACATAATGAAGCCATACATACAGTTTGGAAGTGATCCCTTAATATTTTAAATTTCAGGATTGTTTTAATCGAATAGAGTTTGCCCAATTTTTCCTTCATTCTATAAAACGTAAAGCTGTTCCAAACCAGAGCAGTCCATTTAAATTAAAAATAAATGACGCTAGGTTTAGGAAAATAAAACTATTTTATAGCACGCAATTAGAAGAACTTCCTCCAATCAGCATAAAGATAATAATCGACTGATTTTTAAGCGCCTTAAACCTATCAATCCTATCAAACGATTTAATAAATTAATAAAACGGAAAGTTACTGCATAAATAAAGGTCTCGTACATGCTGTATCCAACAAGCTATTCTGTTAAACACCCTCGACAAAACTAGGTATGGCGACAAAATATAACGCAAGCCGCAGAACTGGTAATGTCTGAAGTACATGTGAGTGGATTAAATTTATGACCAGCGGGATTACTTACACAATTTGGACTCGGTTTGTATACTGGCTGCGCGTATTTTTGTGTGCGGTATAAATCATTCGATATGTCATGTTACGAAGATGAACACAGCATATTTCACAAATTTGTACAACGGGTCTTTTAATTGTAGACGGACAATAGTGACCTGTGAAGCTATTGCAGTTGTTTTCAATCATTTAAAAACAAGGAAACAATATAGCACCTGTTTTAATCGTTTGACATTTAGGGCGAACATATACTAAAACAAGGTCAGCTGCAACCTGTATATCAAACGTAAAATTAACATACTTATTTAAAATTTGGAAACGTTAACTATCTGAGAATGTAAAGATATACCGGGTGTTTCTTAAGTAATACTGGAATTCAAGACTTGGAACAATTATTAATTAATCATCACTGCTCTGTTAGTCTTTTTGATAAAACTTTAGTGGGAGCTGCCTGTACGAGTCAAAATATAAGTAGACAATGTTGAACACATACCAATTTGACACATTACCAATATTGACTTAAATTTTTAATATTTGCTTTTATGTTTGTGATAAGATTAGCAATTGCCACTATATAGCTTTCTGTTATGTCCGAAATGTTCAATCTGTATAACAATAACAAACTGTTAATCAGAGTACAAAAATTGTAACTAAGAGTATTACAGAGATCATTATCGCTAGAAAACTGATCGGGTAAGCTATAGGCATAGGGCATAGGGCCAAGTATATAGGTGTCATGCCTTTCGTAAATAACCATTTTTAAACACAGCAAAATTAGAACTTAGATCTTTCATAAGCGCAAGATTATTTCTAAGTTGCATAATATCCGATGTAATCCATGATTTATTATAGAATGTGGTGTATATTTTAAATTTTTTAAAAGCCTCATCTGGGCAAGATGTCCCATAAACTGGTAACTGCGATTCTTTTTTTAACAATGAGTTGAGATTATTTAAGGAATTGATCCAAAATCTTCTTTTATATGCTGAAACATTAGCAGATTTTTGCCTTTTAGTGGAGAACTGTATAATCTGACCAAAATGGTCGCATATGTTACAATCTTGGCAAAATGATCTCCACTTATCATGAGAGAATTAACAATGAAATTGCCAATGGATGTGAAAGTTGTATGACATATACGTGTCGAAACGTTAATGGTTGCACACATATTGCAACTATTGAGTATATCAATAAAAGTATGTAACATTGCAGACGGTTTCAACAAATTTAAGTTTAAGTAAGTTAAGTCTCTTGCTGAAAACAGCCAAAATTCGAATTAGAAGCTCTATACAGTGCAATAATAATTACATATATTAACTGCGGAAATTAATTCGACCGAACAAATTTCTACAACATTGCCAATAGATAAAATGCAACTGCTGTTCCTTATTTTGATCTTTAAATAATAAATTGCAAGACTTTCGTTGTTCCATTGCGGATTGTGATTTTCTTCTTTGCCCCAATATGGGGTAAAAAACGATTCAAGCACACCTCTTTTGACCACTTTTCCGGATTGGTAACCTGCTTCTCCTATTTTCCAGGATATCAGCTATTGGGTTTTGACATACTACATTTGGAATGTTTTTTGATTCACGGAAGTTTGGGCATAAATATTGAAAGCATACAAATAACGGATGGAAAATAACACAAAAATAAATTTATTAATTCTGTTTCTGTTGACAAACATCTAATAAAGAAAAGTAATTAATATACATATATATTTTCTGACCTTTATGTACTTATTTTTTAATTCCTGATTTATTTCCGCTTTTAGATCAATAAAACAACAAATAATTAAATACGAATTTATTCCATAACATATAATAATATGTTATATGCCTATCAACAAAATTATCTAAAAAACAAAGAATTCATTGATATATCGAATTTTAATTATATACTCAAGTAATAATGAAGGATATATTGATTTAATACAACTATAAAAATTGAAATGATTTGAATTATTCGTATATCAATCTATTTTTTGTCAAGCTCTAACAATTCTGTTCGAGGACCAGGGAAAATCATGGCAAAAAAACCTAGTCAAGAGCTTAAAATTAATAAAATTCAGGCGTGAATTAAGTTATTATAAATAACGATTAAATTATCAATATCCGTTCTAAAATTTACGGCGTTTTCATCTTTTTTAATGTATATCGTTTCGTAAATTAACCTTTTTTTATAATTATTTTCCTTTTTTAAAATTTTAGTGTTTTGAAAATCAAAATTATGTCGTCTATCTTTAGAGTGCTTAGATAAAGCAGTTTCAGCGGTGACGTTATGTGTAACAGTGTATTGATGATTATAAATTCGTTTCTTTAAATATTGTTTGGTTTGTCCAATATAACATTTGTTACAATCTTTGCAATCTAATTTATAAACGACATTACTTTGATTATCATGTTTAATGGGTGTTTTTAAATTTGTGAATAAGTGTCTATTGTTGGTAGGTATGAAAGTTATGCGAATGTCTGATTTTTTTAATTCCTGTTTTATTGTGTCGCTTAAATTGTTTATATATGGTATGGTGTGGTATATGTTATTATTTGATTTTGTACCTGTGTTATATATTTTATTTAATCTTTTTGTGATTAATTTATTATAAAACTCTTTAGGATAACTTATTTTTTTCTAGTATTTTCTTAACTTTGCTTGAAGAAGTTATTTAACGAAAACATATTATTATATGTTATGGAATAAATTGGTATTTAATTATTTGTTGTTTTATTGACCTAAAAGTTGAAATAAATCAGGAATTAAAAGATAAAGAAAAGTAACAAAATATTCACGGAACTAAGAGTGATTTTGTTGCAAATTATTACACCTTTTTCTCATCAAAATATCCTCTTTTCGTGCTTAATACAGCTTCGGGCATTCGCGCGGCTTTTAATCAGTTAATTTTCTAAGCGTATCGACAGAAATTGCGTTCCATTCGGATTGAAGTAGCTGCCAAAGATGATCCTTTGCAGTTGGACAGTGATTCCTTATTCTTCCATCAACTTCGCCCCATAACAACTCCAAAGGATTCAAATCTGGGCTCTGAGGAGGCCAGGACATAATTTGCACTTTATTTGTTTCTGCCTGAGCGTCCAAATAATATTTAGAAATTTTAGCGGTATGTTTGGGATCGTTTTCGTGGACAACTTTCCCCTATTAGCCGCAGTCCAGAAGAAATAGCGTTACATTCGAGAATTCTCCTGTAGTCCTCCTAACGCGTAATTTTGACCAAGTCACCCGTTCCTGCTGTACAGAAACATCCCCGCACCATCACTGGCCAACCCCCGTGCTTTGCCGTAGGAACTATGCACTCCCGTAGCAATTTTTTTAAGCTTCGCTCTTTGGACAAAGATCCTTCGCCTTTGCCCAAAAACTTCAAATTTGGTCTCGTTTGTCCAAAGCACTTTAGCGCAATCATTTGGCGTCCAGTTGCGATAGTTTCCTGCCCATTGTAACCTTTTTTGTCGAAAGCAGATCCTTTAGACAGTGTTTTGTTGTACTGACCGAAACAGGATTTCGACGTCCGCGATTAATTTCTGCAGTAATTTCGGGAGCTGTTAGTCGTCGATTCCGTTTGCTAAGTAATTTAATTCGTAGATCTTCAGCAGCCGTTGTTATTCGAGAAGGACCTGGTCGATTACGATCTTCAACAGATCCTGTTACACGATATCGCTGAAGTATATACATAGTGCACCGTCGATTTTTTCACATGCTGTTTTTTAGCAATTGCAGCAATTCAATGACTGAACAACAACTGAAGTACATTTTGGTATAAATGTACGGTCCTCAAGTGTCTCTCTCCTTGTTGTAAACAACCCCTGCTGTGCCTTATATGGTATTTCCGAGTAATGTAAGCCGATAGCAATAAAACAAACAATAGAAATTTGATCAATAAACCTTCTTTCTAGAAATATATTTATCTAAAATACCCGAATTCTTATTTTACATTCATAATAGAGTATTGTATATTAATATTATGATTACTCAAGAAGTCTAAATGTTTGTATTTTGTGATTTTATAGAACTTTAGTCGGTGCCCAAACTTCTGTGAGCGCTAGTGTACATAGTCGGCAAGCTCTTCCTTAGTAATTTCAGGATCTAAGCAAAACACATGTAATTGCGAAAATCTCGCTACTTCTCTGATTTTCACAGACCCCGTATTACACCCGATTGAATTACTTCAATCTTTTTAAATTGACGTCGGCTTCTATTCATAATTCAAAAAGTTATTTACTATTATACATTCAAATACCACTGTTCTAAATGACTATAATCGACGAATGCCAGTTTTAAGACTTTTTCTCGACATGCAAGCAAAATAGAGGAGTGTAATTTTTAATGCTGATATTGATTTGGTCAGTAAGTCAGTCAGTCAAATGGTTACAACAATTTCGTGAATTAAGTCAAACAGCGTAAATGTCCTTGGATATGAAGAGAAGAACCAAATTGGTCGATTCTTTAGGAGAAAACTTTTAGAGACAATTTTTTGAAGATCAATACATAAATTTGAGATATTTTACGAGTGAAATGATATTTTTCTTCAACTGTACTTCCTTTATGAAGATTTATTTTCAGAAAACATTTGAAAATGTGCCGGACGAAATTTCTACCTAAGACCAAGCATTACACAATTCTTAAAGTTGTCCAATTCCAAAAATTACAGAGGTTATCTTCGTTGGACTTCAGCTATATGGTTTTGTTACAACACTGTGGTGTTTTCCTAAGCTCTATTGCTTATTAAAATTACAGTTGTAGATGTTGCTGTTTTTTTTTGTGTACGTAAAGTGTTGATGCAGGTATTGACTTACATGTACTTTTAATTGTGTCCCAACAGCAATGACTGTCACAAATTATCTGGGATCTATTTAAAAACATTTGATAAAGTAACTAAGGCCAACTAACTATATTTCAACGGACACATATATATAAAACTTTGCTCATCTCCTGTACTTTTAGGTAGGTACGTTTGGACAAAGTTTCAGTTGAGTCCGAGCTATGGACGTGTCAAAATGTTTGTTTAGAAAGTAAACCTTAATCTTTTCTATTGATTTGCGTCGAATGAGTTGCTAATACCAATAATGTTAACAGTGTAATTTTGATATTTTATTGCCAAAAATAAAACTAAAAGAATTATAGTTTGATATGTATGTACATACATATATTGACTTGTCGACTTGTCTATTTCTTTAATACGATTCCCCAGCGACTAGCATGTTTGATCAAGATACAAATTCTATTACAGCTTTTCTTTTTCAGAATTACGTCATCCTTGCGGTGTGGGAACAATAGTAGAGTATTATTGTGTGACATGTTCCCGATGATTGTGATTTATCTATCCCGATAAGTAAGTAGAAGAATTACTTTAATGTTAATAATTTTTTCGAAACAATATTGGATTGTTAAGAATATAGATACCATTCCATAATTCAAACATACGGCATATAATTAAATATGTATCCTCTTTCTTCCTAACATTCGCGATTCTAAAATAGAGAATCCCGTATAAATCAAATAAGCGTAGATATGAGTTTTGCATTTTTCATAAAGAGCGAACCGAATTACATCGAATTTCCATAAATATCAAACTGGAAGAAAATACAGCGCCAGCGAAAACAAATATGGCCGTTTTATTGCTGAATCCTGTCAATTATCAATTGCGCAACATGTCAACATAAATCTCGCGAGATATTATTTTTTCGCAATTTTCTGTTCTCCGAACTCAAAATGTGTTTAGATTGATAGAATTTTGGTTAAACAGAATTACATGAAATTTGGTTCCTCATCGCATTCAATGAAAAAAAGAACATATTTATGTGTCGCTGTAAATGCGATTACGCGAAGCACGCGATCTATGTACATGGGAAAAAATGCAGATATTTTTAGTGAAATACTGCGGTCGTTTAAAATGTTATTGAAATTGTGGTATTCGAGTAAAACTAGTTTGATATTACATATATATTGGCTATTTTTGATGGAAATTGCAGTAAAACCTACGATTGAAATTTTCAATCTGCTATATTTTGAATTCCGATGTATTCTTGTACTGAACCGATTGTTTCTGTAGCCGTCTTCTATTGAATGGAGTGAATACATTTCCACTGCTTCCTTTACCTGCCTAGATCTCTTCGTTTTACTTATCTATGACAGTCATTGTTACTGTTGCGATTTCATTGACTATTGTGTGATGTAAGTATTTATCACTGTTTAAATAATTACCGTTAACATATATAGATATTTATACTTTGATACTTTCTTATCGGGATTATAATAAAATTTTAAAATGCTTGTAGAGATATTCTTCCTTGCGGTGTCACCATATATTTGTTTTTTCTTAAATTGGAGCGATTTTATTTCTCCCGAGCATGTGACACGTGTGAGTCAGCTATTTACATAAAAATAAACGTTGTGGTGGATCCAGGCGCTTGATATCAGAAAGAAGAATTCCTTTTGACAACGTCAAATCGAATATGCAGCTCATAAGAAGTAGAAATCATATAAAATTGCAAGTATACAAAATTATAAGTGACCTTAAAGACGTGTTCTTGGTTTCTATTTCAAGGTCAAATAATCATTGCCAACTTCAGTTAGGGAAATAGCCAGAAGCCGCACGGAGCCAGATAAAGTAAATACGCTGGATGATCGATAACAATGATGAAATTTTTGGTCAAGAATTCACGAATCATGATAGCTTTGTGCGATGATGTATTGTCGTGCAACAAAAGCCAACTGCTTGGCTTTCGATATTGCGGTCGAATTCGATGAATTATGGCCCACAATCGTTGTAGAGCTCCCAGATAATATTCTGCGTTCACCGTCTGACCACCTGGGACGAATTTACTGTAAACAATTCTCTTTGAACCGGTTCTTCTGGTGACTTCCATGCCGCACTCCGCCGTTTTGGTTTTGGCTCGTATTGAAACCAACATGTTTCGTCACCAGTTGGCTTGTCGGATTTCTTTGGGACATTTTTAACATGTCTTTGCAATGTTGAACTCTCCAATCTTTTTAGTCGTCGTTTAGAGGGTGTGGCACGAAGTGCGCATAGACTTTCTGTTTGCCCAAATCTTTGGTCAAAATTCGATAAATTGTGCTTTTCAGTAAGTAATTTTTGCCGTTGCTGCTCGGTAATCATCTGCAAGGTCCTCACGACCGTCAGGGAATCGGACATACATTCATCCCCGTACAAATTTTTCAGTGTTTCGTACGTTTCTGCACCACTTTTACCTAATTAAAAAGAGAGTTTAATATGCGCTCTTTGTTCCATGTTGGTCTTTCGGCAGACGTGTACAAAACGATGGACGAATGAATCAAGTTATCGAAGTAGGCCTGCGCGTTAGGGTCTTCACAAAACTTTTTAAGAACCTGTAGGTTGTTGTATTTCAATGTAGCTATAATAACTCTCTGATTGTATTTTAATTCTGGTAATTTGAAGTGACTAGCTTCTAAATTATTGACAGGTTTCCGTTTCCGTTTTGGCGGTATAACTACAGATGTAGTGAAGGACCCATTATGTTTCCCGATACTGTATCATTCTAGGCATATCCTTAGATACCATCAGTTCTTTAATTGGTCTGCTTTCAAATGGACATCTTTTTAAAAAATATTTCGTAAGATGGTTATTCCAGGATCGAAATTTGGTTTGATCTTCGCAATCCACGACATTAAACGGATTAGGGTTTCTTCTGGCGTTCATAATCGGATCATTCCAACCAGAAGGCAATTCGACGATAGCTTTTTGGTTAATGAGGGCCACATTCTAGGTAGCTGCGGCCCCGAATAGGAAATGTGACTTCGATATTTTTCAAGCGATGTGTTTTATAAACGACGAAGTGCAATAGTCAAAATAATGTATAGTTTTTATTCTGGCCACCACATGAATCGCAGATTTCCAATTCTTCTACAGAGCTATTCAAATGATTGAACAGAAAATCAAATAACAGTGATGCAACCTCATCTGATCCCTTTTTTGTAGCTGTTTCGGTGTAGGTATAAAGGAAGGACTCACCAGTAGATAGCACATTGATATTAAATGTATACAACGAAAGCTACCTTTTATAGTACATGTCGTTGGTAGTAATATTGGATAAGGGTAAATTTTTTGGAAGTCCATAGCTATTGGTTCGATTTTATTATCCTTTTGTTCGTTTAGGCGAGCTGTCCGCTTTCTTTTATAAAATGTTTCTGCTTGCAAAAGAAGAAGCTTATGGTCTGCCTCCAAACGTGAAAGGCTGGCTTTCTCTGAAAGGTCGTTTGCCATGCTTAACTCCTTTGCCTTGGATAACCAAAGCTTATGTTGAACTTTGTTAAAAATAAAGTTCTGTACGTTTCATACGACACTCTGTTATCGGGCGGGTTGTAATGGCGACCTCGCTTGTCAGCTTCAACATGTCCAACAGTTACTAACTGATGTTGAATATTTTGAAGACGTTCTGCAGAAACACCATGTAATGCAAGTATTGCTTTGTAACATACTGATATTTCAACTGCGCTGTTTTCATGAATTACACGAACCTTATAGTTACATGAAAATGTGTGATACTGAACGTCCTCATCATTGTTTAGTCTACTTCGGTGTCTCTTCACAGGATGATGCAATATTAAGCCTCCCAAGTACAGGTTCTGTTCATCGTGTGTTTTGAGTTTATTAAAACGTTTCATTATTTTTTGCCTCTCTTGTTGATTGATGGTTTGAAAGCACTTTAGTCTGATACACTTACAACTATCACCAGGTTCTTCATAACCGCAAAGTCTTAGTTTTTGTGCGACTTCACTCATACGACCATGTTTAGGTGTTTTTTTAACGGATGATCTCAAATGATCGTGTTCTGCACTCATGTCACAATTACTAATGAAACACACAGGATAACAACTTGAACTACGAAAGCCTATTGATAGAAGAAGGTAGTGGGAGGTAAAATTAAATGTAACCATTGTAGTATTGTCAACTGTTTATATGACAGGAATGTCAGTGGTTATGTCAAATACTTTACCGAACCATCAAACTTTATCCTAATGGCATACACAATTAATGAAAAAGTGCAAATTATAAAGTGGTAGCTAAATGAGCAAGCAGCAACGTTTTAATAACACTTGGGATAAAGTTTGATGATTCGGTAAAGTAATTGACATAACCACTGACACTCATGTCATATAAAAAGTTGACAATAGTAAAATGGATACATTTAATTTTAACTCCCACCACCCTCTTCTATCAATAGGCTTTCGTAGTTCAAGTTGTTAGCCTATATACACACGCACAATAAATGCACATGCCTGATACTATTTATGTTAATACTAAAGATTATTAAAGAATTATGAGTGGCATTCAGCTTATTGTTAGTGTAGAATGCACATGCGCAAATGAACAATCATCTTTCTTTCCTTAAGGTGCCGTTAAGATATAGTAGAGTGCTCAGTCGGTAACCGAATTAAACTTTTATAGCTTTTGGCCGATTTAGAAAGAATTAATTGTATATTTTGTATTAAACATGAAGATATGATGCCTCCGGAGGGACTAAGCTATTTTTTTTGTAAAAATAACGTCAAAATTTATTTCAAACAACGAGTAAATAGCAATGAATTGAAATAATTTTGCATTTAGAATATAAGGCAAAAATCGTAGATGAATGACAAATTGCCAAAATTGTAAATAAAGCATTAGTTTTTGCAAAAGCTATGTCAATAGCTACAACAACATATGTGATTAATATCTGTCAAATTAACTTTGGCACTTGTCTGTAAGAATAATTGATTGTGCGTATTAAATTTGAGAAATTTATAAGACTATTTTAAAATCGTTGTCGAAAACATAATGTTTATAAGGATAAGTTGAAAAAAATCATAACTATACGTTCATATACTAACGTTAATGTAGATATGGAGATATAGACGGGGATTACAACAAATGTTTTCCGAATACATAGGTATTTCAATGTTTGCAAGTTATCAAATTGTACGTTTTCTATTTAGTGCAAACAAATAAAATCTTATGAGAAAACACAAAAAAATTAAATTCAAAATTGTTTACATAATTTTATGCAAGGTTGTGTATGTATGTATTTGAAAGTTTACCTCTACTAAAAATAATTTATTTCGTTCTGCATAAATTAAACATGCAGTAAGAAATAAATATCAAATACAACAAACTTTTAAATGTATTATTTATGAAATAGAAAATTTGTTCATTTTTTTTAAATTTATATACGTCTACATAAAACAAAAGTTACAAAGAAATCAAAATGTTTGTGCATTTCATGAAAAAATATATAGGAAAATAAGATAAGTTTGATATACAATATACACTGTTACGTTTATGCAGGAAATATGCTGCAGGATGTTAAGCAGTGTGAGGTAGCGTTCGAAATACCTTACACCGGCTACACCGAAGAATTGTATTATTATATACACATATGGGTACTTGATATTCACAATATCCGAAATCAAACCTTGATAGCACTATTTATATTATGCAGCTGCATATCTCTATCTTCGAGTGTACCAAGGCCACAATGCGCACGCGTCACCTTTGTTTCGAGATTTCTTGTTTACAAAAATTGCTTTTGACATGATTTCACCATGATTTTTGACAGTTTTAGAATAAATATGTGAAGACGTGTGCATTTATTTTTTACAAAATACCTTGGCTAGACTTCCGTATGTCGACCACTGAATTGACAATTTATATGCAGTTTAACGGAAAGTACACGTTTTACTGAGTTCAAAACGACCCCTTTTTTTGCGGAGATCAGTCTAGGATACCTAAAAATCGATCTAAAAAGTGCTATTTCTAGGTTATGTTTCACTAGTGTTTTGACATTTCTGCGAGGATTTTCAGTTGATCCAGTCAGAATTACGAAATATCGAGCGGCAATTTAAAACGTCGTTCGGGAATGAAAAAATAGTCATTTGTATTTTATAGTATCTTTTAATACTGAAAGATTTCAGCAACTAAAAAACATATCTGCTCTTGTATTTTATTAAATTCAGTACAAATGCATTATATAAAATAGGAAAGTATCTAAAGAATTAGTTTAGTTTTAATTGCAATTAATATCATTTAGAGAGGTTTGACAAAATGTTAAATCTAATATTAAAAATATCTTCAAATTTAGCCAAAATAGTATCTAAATATTCATCATTTTTTTCTTAATATTAACTTACACATTTAATTATTGTGTATGGCACGTAAATAATTAGTTTAAAAATAAATTTTATGCCTTAACATCAAATTTCACCGTGTAAATTTAATAAAACACAAAAAAAGAAATGTTTTTTAGTCACTGAAATATACTTATTAATTGTATTAAAAGATACTGCAAAATAAAAAATGATTGTTATTTTTATATTCCTGAACAAAGTTTTTTAAAATTGCCGCCCGATATTTCGTAATTCTGACTGGTATCAACTGAGAATCCTCGCAGAAATGTCGAAACAATAGTGAAACATAACCTAGAAATAACACTTTTTAGAACGATTTTTAGGTGTCTTAGACTAATCTCCGCAAGAAAAGGGGGGCCGTTTTGGACTCAGTAAAACCTGTACTTTCCGTTAAACTGCATTTAAATTGCTAATTCAGTGGTCGACATACGGAAGTTAAGTAATCATCTCCTCTTTTAAAAAGTAGGGCTGTGCCATCACTCAAGATATCAAAGAAAAGTACGTTGAGAGTAGATTATTTTACATACATATGTGTTCGTCATTGTATGCCAGACATATGTACATACGTATATCCAATGTATGCTATTTAAATATAAAATAATAAATAAAATTTAATTTGGCAGAGTTATTTATTTTGTTCCTAATAAAAAAAAGTTTGTATTTACCGCGAATATCATATCCGTCTGCCCGTAGCTGCGCACATTTGCTTTAGTACATTGAGAGAAAGACAATACAGAATGTTGTATTTTCCTCCTTTGATGCTTTCAGTAAATTTTAACATAGGTGAAATATAAAATTATCCATTAGTAGTATTAGATATGTACAGTCGAATTTTTGGATCTTGTTCGTTACCTCATGAGTAATATCAGTATGAATCGACTTATATATATATATATGACATTTCTCTCTATAATGTACGTTAAATGGCGGTTATGAATATTTTGCGTATATCTGTGTTTAATTACGCTGTTAATGACGCAACGGACAAGATCCAAAAATTCGACTGTACATACATAGTATATGCATAATACACATTTCTTGTAAAACGTAGTCTAAACCAGATATTTGCATTCTTTTGCTGGAAGTACAAAACCGGTCATTTTTTACAGCTTGATATCAATAGTTTATATTCTACACTTAAGATCCAAAGAATTTTATAAATTATGTAATTTAAGATTTCGTGAAAAATGATTTATATAAAATGTGTTTATAAGTTTACTCTGTAAAATGTTTTTTTTATTGTATTAATAAATAAAATAAATCACAAAAAAAAAATTTTTGAAAAACCGGATAATTTTATTTAATTAATAATCTTAATACATTTTTCTTCTATTTTCAATAATAAATAAATAATTCATTAAAAAATGAAATTTTTTATCAAAGCTATTTGTTTATTTTCTTAATAATTTAACCAGGGATCAAATTTGAAAACAAAAAGTTGAGTGGGATAAAGATAACAAAAGCGAAGACGTTAAAATTCAATATACGGCAAAAAGATCCATGGAAAATGTGAAGTACAAATATTGTAAAATAAAAGAAATAATATTTACTTTGTTAAAATACAATTTAATCAAATTAAGATTATATTGATTAGATATTTATAATTGCAACAAGTTTATGGTATCTATAGGTAATACGCGAAGGCCATACACATCGTACGATTACATTCTCAACAATATTTGCTATTACCTGATAGGTACGCAACCTTGGAAGCAGCGATGTATATTTCGAAACTGATTTTAGCTAATTTAATATATTTGTTGAGATTGATATTAGTAGAGTCCTCTATATACTGCTAAATCGGCCATTTTTTTACGTGATCATCTGTTACGAATCGTCTATGGTATTGTGCCCATCTTAAAGGCGTGACATTCATCTTTTTTTCGCTGTATACTAAACTTTTAGATCGATTACTTTATCAAACAATAACGGTTCTGGACTGCAACTTTACGCACTAATTTGAAAATTGCCGTTTTTCGACATTCATCTTTTTCCCCCTGTACCCTTCAAATGTAAAAAGCGCTTTTTTGTGATTGGGATGAGTAAAAATTGACTTTAAACCTGACAGCACATCATAGTCACACATAGTCATCATTCCTACTTAGAAGACATGTCCTCATAGATTTCCAAAAACTTTCATCAAGCACGCTCCATGCTGCAATTTTTAGCAATTAAATAGACTTGCTTCTTGCAATTTTTACCTCGATACTTTCTGATACCATGTTTTATATCACTGAAGCTATGAAGTTGACGGCATTAACCAGTGAATCAGTGTATTTAGAATCAAATGCCGTCAATTGAAGATTGATATCATCAAGTAACAAATAAGTTACACACTAGGCTCACAACAAAAAAATTTAGTCAAAAAAAATGAATTATATTTTATATTGATAAATGTATACGACCTATTCCAAATTAGAGACATTTTATCGTGCTCATAAACTAGAAGGTACATATCGTGTAACTGGACAATCTAGAATACATAGAGAATTGTGTGCATTACGTAATCAATAGTCACATAACGAAGTGGTGTTTTAGTCTGACTGTTGGCTGAAGGCAAATATTCACAGTGCATTGTTGGTAATTTCATTTGATCATTGTCCAAAACAATAATTCAATTCATGCTGTATATGTGCGCCTGTAATAAGTTGTCGTTTGTCGTTAATGAAAGGTATGTATGTATCGCCTTGTTCAAATTAAATGCGAATACTCCACAACGGAATATGTATTTACAATTTTATTTTATTAAAAAAAGAGTCCCGTTTTGATGAACTTCACAGCAATTAAATTCGCTTTAACGCAAATTTCCTAACAAATTTCCTAAATACATATCCTGGCTAAAAAATGTGCACTTAATTTGAAGAAGATTCGTTATAATAGTTCGGTACAAAATTAGAACGTTGAGGGAATATTACGACCTTGAAAACTAAATGGTACCGTGTAAAACGAACAGTCTACTAATATGAATGAAGCTCACAATTGGCGGAGGTGCCGGTTGAATTAAATTAGAGTGAAATAGGTTAAACTGAATTAATTTAATTAATGGGCGAATGCACTCAGTTGTACGACCGGGTACAGTGAATAATAAACACAATTTATTTCTCCAACATGCAATAATGTAAATTGAAAGCGAGTGGCAGCTGTTTCGAAAAGTGTTTCGAGCACCCCGTAAGGGCGTCAATTTTGGTCATTTCGTGTAATGCTGATGGCCGTAAATTGCGGATAAAACGGCTAAACGTATTAATGAGAATTATTATTACGGCCATCCCTAAAGCGTAATGAACGGGGCTTTATAAGATGAGAAAAAAATAGGTCGTTTGTTTTCTTTTAATTAGGGTACGAATGAGTAAGATGAATGATTGTTATTCGTCATTTTGTTTCATCTATACTTTCTGGGCTAAGCCATCTTTGGCTAACAAATAAAATAATGATTTGGGAAATACAAATTTGTAACTGTACATCATTGCCCAAGTGCTTTATTTAAGATAATTAAATCTGATCGCCACCAACACCAAGATAGCTTGTGCTAACTTGTGTGTGACGACTAAAGTGCGAAATTGAATATCGATTACTTCTTTTGACGGCTAAACAAAGTTAGCAAATGCTACTTTTATAACTTAGATACGAATTAGAGAGATTATCAAGAACCTCGTTTATAGCTCCAGTTTATGTTTCTGTGACGTTTTAAAATACATTACGTGTTTTCATTTTACTCTATAATTGCACGCCATTTCACAATTTAACGTATATGCAATTCTAGCACGCATATATGTAGTTATTTTATGCTATAAGATAAAAGTAAAACTCAGAAACGCGGAATAAGAGAATTTATTTCCGTATCTTTAAATCTTGCCATGATTTTATGTTAATATCGTTCATTGATTTTTTAATATAAGAATCTGCTGAGGGTACCTGGAATTGTATATTTATTCTTATACAAAATTAGGCACAATAATCAGAAGAAAATAATATCATAATCAGAGCAGAGCAAATCACAGGATCACAACATAATACATACCAGTCACTGGAAGTCTTTACAATTGTATTGGCTGTATATTCAAATCTAAATGGTTCAATACCACACTTGTTTACTAATGGTAATCTACTTAAGAGGTAGTTACACGATTTAATAGTTGCAAGTAGCAGATCGTTCTGTAGTTAGAGCTCTCGATAACAACGTAGAAACAGCCATACACAAACTGCAAGGACTTGTGATTAACATTAATGTTTGTGCTAAACTCAACAAACCAGATTATATGAAACTAACTTCATTTAATTATATCATTTAAGAACTGCTCTAAAAGTACCATCTACAAATTAATTTCAAAACTGTGCTTTAGTGTTTAAGTGTATATGCTTTATTAAATAAACAGTCTAAATTTGTTCCCCTTTTTTGGTCACTATTTTGTCTTGTGTTCAATTCGTTTGCTTGATCGGGCGACTTCAGACGTAAAAAAATCTTTGGCTATGCATTAACTTCTACAGCCTCTTCTTCTTTGCATAACTTTAATAATAAAAATAGAGTTTTGGTATTGTTTCGTAATTATATTTTATATTAAGATGTCTGTAATAACAATATTATTACTAACATTAAGAAAACCTAAACCATTCTAACTGCTCGACCCCTAGATCGACAGTTGGCTCAAAAGGGTCAATACAATATTGTGAGTTCAACAAACAACTTCACCACAATTTCCACATCTCAAACTATGTACCCTTCTGTGCACTCTGACGTTTTTATCCCGCTGCCGTGACCATCAAGTTGTCTCAAAATTTCTCCAACTTTCTTACTAAGTATATCAGATATCACTTAAAGCGAACCAGCCTAGCACTTATCCAACGAATCATGAACTAGATAAGCAATCTTCTTTCTCTTCATTTAGAGCTCTTCAACACTTTTCTCTGAAGATGACTAGTCCTTATTAGATCGCATTTCTTCTATCCAAGCTCAAAGAATCTCAGAACGCATTAAGGAGAATCATATTCAGAAATTCCAATTGCCTCCCTCAGAATAAAGCTACCATAACACATTCACCATCAAAAACCGTCAAAAATCTGTCCACACACCCCCTACCGGAAGCAAAAACATTAGTAATATCCAAAGATTTAATTTTTTTCGTGGTTCCCAAAAGTATTCCAAAAAAAAATCTTGATAGAATCATTCATTCGCACAATTTCTTTATTTCGCGAAGCCTGCTCAACTGAACTTGTCCAAAGTAGAACCTACAGCCTTAGGTTCTCTCCGCGCCAACAAAGACATAGACGTTCTTCCTGTTGACAACGAGAATGCAACTGTGCGGTTATGGCCTCTCCGACGAAGATGGAGTATAGGATGGAGCTGGAGCGTTTGAGTAAGGATGAGCTTGCGTATGAATTGGCAATTTTGGGTGTCACTACGGTTACTACGGTGGAGGAAATGCGCAAAACGTTGCGGCGCATGCGCAAACTCGCGAAACATGGGAGCTTCGTTAGACCCGCACATCCTTTTACAGTCGCAGTAGATTTGGCGGCATTGATGGGTTTATCGACGGAAATCAAGGCCTTACTGGATACCTTTGCCGGTAGTCGCGCATCTACGGAATACAAAAAACTTGAAGCCAAGCTTTCGCATGCGACAGGTCGCTTAGGTCGTGTAGTAGCCTCCACGGAGGAAGAAAAAGAACAGGTTTCCCGGTTACTGGTGGTATTTAGCGAATATTCCATGACTCTGCGTTCCAAAGCCAAACACTTTGCTAGGTCTTCAACCTTAAACGCGAGTACGGTTACTGCTTTAGGGGGAATGTCTGGCCCTTTTTCTAGTTCCGAGGCTGAAGATTCAAACACGGATCAGGGTGCCCAGGGTCGTGTTGATGCTCGGTCGCGTGAGAGCCAAATGAAGTCAGTTCCGGTTATGCGTTGGAATCTGAAGTATTCGGGGGATAATTCTGTCTTGTCGTTTAACGCTTTCATCGAGCGGGTGGAAGAACTGATGAATGCGCGTGGAGTAAGTAGGGACCAAGTATTTGCGCAGGCGTTAGATCTTTTTAGCGGACGGGCGTTAATTTGGTATCGTGCGAATCGTAGACTGGTTTCGTGTTGGGACGAGCTAGTAGTAGCTCTTAGGGAGGAGTTTCAGGCCCCAAATTACGACGAGCAGTTATTTGACGAGATTCGGAAGCGTACTCAACGAGAGTATCGGTGTGTATGTGTCCACTATGGCGAGTCTTTTTTCCAGGTTGTCGATAAAGGTGCCCGAAAGTAATCGTATTAAAATAATGGTTAGAAATTTATCTCCCTTCTATCAAAGTCAGTTGGGTTTAGTTGAGATAAAGTCCGTTGAGGAGCTGCTTTCGATTGGAAGGAAGCTGGAGTGGAGGAAAACTTGTGCAGAACGATATGTGCTTCCACCGCGTCGTCAACAATCCATGGAACCTGACTTGGCTTATATGTCCTCTGGTTCTTCGGTGGTATCTGTGGAAGCTAATTCTCGTCCGGCTCCCAAATGTTGGAATTGCGATCAGGAAGGTCATATGGCTGTTCGGTGTCCCTTGCCGTTGCGTAAACATTGTTATAGGTGCGGACGACGTCATTCCGAAAAAATCATAGTACGTAACTAAAATATTAGATCTCTTACAAGATAACAGCTACACCCTTTTGTCGTGTGATCTTACCTCAAAATCTGAATAGCAAACCACTTCATTATTGAAATCCTCCGATATTTTATCTGACATACAAAAACGGACATTATTCAAGGAATTCAAGCCACTTCGATTGTACAGTCCTCCAAAAATATACAAACAAAACGTTTCTTTCTTCTTCTTGACCAATAGTTAACACAATAGATTCGTCTATTTACAGCTTGGCTTGACTCATACCTTTAAGAAATATACAGGAAATGCTCCATTTCAAATCTTAAATTCCGCACACTTTGTTGAACTTGTTTTTGAAACCTTTTTCGAATCCGAAAATAAAATCAGAAAGTTTTTGCCTCTAGCGTGGTGACACGTCGACCTACTGTAATTTTCTAGCGTTCCTCACCCAGTTTTTGCTCTTGAAGAAACCGCTTACATTAGTGGCAAAACATCGAGTTTGAGTAAGTTTTTGTAGGTAGTTAACATTTTGTATTATTTACTTGCACATATTTACTTTACTATGCACTCAGCACATACACTTGGATCGTGGTGGTCTTCAATATCATTTAAAATTCTAAGCTAATTTATTATAACAAAACATTAAAATAAATAAACAAGATACTAACTGCAGAGAAAGATATAAATCGTTCCATATCTTTTGTGCATCATCACACAATACCAGTTACGTTATGGTTGCGCAATCGTGTACATGACGAATCGCAAAGAGGCAGAAGAAATTCAAATGAACTCTTTGCTATCGAATCTTAGTTGTAATCCAGGAGACGTTTAATTGTTCTAAAATCTAACTTAAAATTTTTATATACATTAATTCTAACAATTAAATATCAAGAATAAAAACGTACTTCTGCTAAATCGTTTTCTTCAAAAATACACATTATTCAGACTAAAAACCTGGTCCTAAACCCTTGCTCCTAACATGAAAACCGATTCAACGACAATCCCGTAAATTTTCAGACAATCCGAAGCGACCATAACATTTCGAAAGCCCTAGGCATTGCTATCAGCTTGCTATCGAGAGCGTCTCCCCAAATTTCTAAACAAGATAATAGGAATATCTGCATAGACACCGAAAAATTCATGACAATACGAAAATTCACAGACAAGAGAAAGATAACCTTAAAATTTCAGAATTAGAATAGCTAGGATATACAATGTAGGTATTATGTAGGTGTTTATTTTGGAACTAGTTAAGTTTTTTCCGTTACAGCATTCATAAACCCTACTGTAAATAAAACCTGCCCATTTTTTTACAATTTAATTTTTTTATCAAATTGTTAATACAGTTTTATTATATACGTACAATACGCTTAACTGATACCATAGTGGTTAACTGCTCCGGTCAAAATTGTAATATATAGATTCCTCACTGTAACATCCCCCTTTTGTTCGATGAACTACATAGTTCACTTGTTCTATTTTCTGATCTCTTCCAATATTAAAACTTTTCTAAGTTCCGCGGTGATGCTTTGCAACCTATGTCACGAACCCGCAATAAATCTTAAATTAATTCATTACGACATTTAAATGGCTTCCTTTCCATTGTAAGGTACAATGGATAGAAAATATGTTCTATGTCTATTTGTGGTGAACGTATTAACGGGCATCTTATTATAAAAGTTTCTTAAACGTGTATGTAGTTTCATAATTGCGTAGCTTTAGAAGAATCAATATTAAATGCATGTAATGTAATTCCGTGATGACAATGATATTATCGAAACTAATGCTGGGACTGTTTGTATTAATTGCAAATTCCAGTTGGAATTTGTTTTACGTGGCAAGACATAATTTTATATTGCAGTATATTTTTTATGTCCATCCGATTGAATAGTACAGTAGATTCGCACTGATAGAACTATATGTCGATATAATAAAACACGAGTTTTAAAACCAGCGCTGAGCAACGGTTTTTAAAATTCCGGTATTGTACGGCATAGTATAAATACAAAACGATCAATTTTTATTAATGTCAATTACGCGTGATGAACGTTTTGCTGTAAATTGTTGCTGCCGGATTTTATTTAATCCGTTATACATTTTACGCCATGCTCGTCGCTTTGTCAACTAAATCATACGGTTCTAAATTTTAATTACGGTTTGATTTAGTACGCGTCTGTTGGTGACGTCCTAGTAACGCTGGTTTTTTGTATTTTTTCTCATATAGCCAATAACCGAACCAGCTTAAAATATGGTTATCGCGCGATCGGAAAGGCACAAAGCCAGACCACTAATTCTATTAATTGAAGCTTTATGTTGATAAAACTGCATATTTTGAATGGACGTTAATGTGGTTTATCGTACTAAATAGTTTAGATATTGTCAATGCGGACTATAGTCTACCTCTGCTTTAAAAATGTTCGAGCTTGATTAATTAATACAAACTTCACTAGCTATATTTAGTTCTGCATTATAAAAAAAAAAAAACAAATTGTTACGTGGGTATTTGTTTTGAGAAAGAACTCCGAATAAACAATGCCTCTACTGCAGCCATCTAATTTCCATTGTTAAACATTTGGTGATGAAATAGGATAGTAAATACAAGAGCTTCTATTAATATACTTTTTGTTTAGTTTTGGTAACGATAGTTGTTTGTACTCAAAAATATTTATTTATTCATCGATATAAGATCATAAAAAAATATAAAAAAAATCGCAACGTCTATGAATTGATGGTTATTATCTTAAGTGATCACTAAATTATAATTTTTGAAACAACATATTACCACATGTTTGGTCAAAAACAATACCTCTCTATTTCTTCTTACTATTATAAATATAATAAATAAATATAATTTCTAATTTTTTAGCTTTCAACGTTAACTTTGACAATTCTTCATGCATCCAAGATGAGAGATGGATTCTCTTGTTTTTATTTTGTTTTATAGAAGATAGTTGCTTCATTATAGAATCAAAATATTGATCAACCAACGTCATCACCAAACAGAGTTATTATTTCAAGTTCTTGCAAGTGATTGTTTTTGTTAATGGTTCCTCCTAAAGTCTGAGTATACGATTTATCAGGAAGAATCGTTTTTAATAACGAAGTGTTTCTTGGCGTATATTTTTGGCGTATTTTTCTACAATCGGCAATTAACACTTCCTTGTTAAATTTGTTGCCTATTCGTGGCCTTTCCATATTTGTATAACTTGGATTTGCGATGAAATTAATTGGTTTTGAACTATGTCTCTATTAGGGCAGCGGTTTTGCCGCTTCGTCCGCAGAACAAAGTTTCATGGTTCGTTTTCTGACTAAGACGCTTATTTTTAAAATAAAAATTCTGCTTTTACTAATTGGCGGTTACAGAAAAATACATTGTAAGAACAATTGTGGCTAGGGTTATCAAAGTAAACCATTCTTTTATGTTTAACTTACTGTTACTTCTATCTAATGATTTTGTGAGACCTTTTACACAATGATCTGCAAGCATAGCGTTAATTCGTGTGATGTTTCCTAACTATGGTTCTGCATTGATCATGGTTTTGGTGCCAACGTCGCATAACATACCAGTTTTTACGCCATGGCTTGAGGGATTTCTTTGGATGTACAGTGATGTGTTTTAGTACTGACTCACCCGTCAGGGGCTGCCGACTGTCTATGTAAAACCAAATGTATACTATAGTTAGTTTAGTTTTATATAATTAATAAAAATAAACAATGTTGATGTAAGCAAAAACAACGCAAGACAATATAACAAAAAACACTTATTGAATTGAAAACTACTGGTCATTCTTAATATTCATCACAAACTTTAAACAAAATGTTCAACTAATTTAACAACTAATAGAATATTCTTATCAGATCAGTTTAAAATCTTAACTTCAAATTCACAATCACATTTTCAATTGTCAATTTCGAGTGGAAGATAGACCAACCAGATTAGCGACAAAATGCATTCATAAAATTAGAATCTTACAATACAGTAGGTAGATTTTCAATTGATAACTACTTACTTGACGCAACTCTAAAGTAAACTTATTATAGTGTGTATTACGAAGAAACTTAAATCTGTAAATCAATATAAACCGACCTGAATTTTAATGTTAGAAATAAATATAACATTTAATTAATCCCATAAATATTTTGCAATCAAAAAATATGAAACCAGCTTACATTAGTAAATATAAATAAAATTGACATTTCTATATATTTAAAATGATATTTAAAATGAAAAATAGATTTGTTCTTCTTCACAAAATTTCTTTATTGTTTTTATCTTTTTTAAGATATTTGATTAATAATATATCTATCATAATATAAATACAATATTAATTTTTCTGTGCTTCATAATTAATTTAAAAGTACCCAGTCATATATCTTAATTAACGGGTCGATGGCCGCAGTGGTTAGGCGGCTGACTATTGTTGTGAGAGGACGATAGGTGCCGGGGTTCAATTCTCTGGAGGGACGGTGACATTTTTTCAGAGAGTTTAATCCCGGATCGACTTGCCATTCGCTGTTGGGAGCAAAGTGATTAACAGCGCGGCATCATAAAAGGCGATATGATGCTGTCACAAAGCCATTTAAACACAACTTACACACACTAAACTACACCGCAAGAGTTGCAGTGAGAGCCAGACAAGTAATACAGCTTACGGAGTCACTGCAACTAAGCACCCACCACATAAAAAAATAGGTACTATTAAGCATATTGGTCAGCCTGTTATGAGAAAAAAATGATTCGTTTTTTAATAAAATGTGATTTTGTACTACTACATACATACAATATATACTATAAATTTCAAATACAGATGTATAAATACTGTTTTAATACAATTTATGTTCAGTCTACAGCTAGTAAGACGACAATGTTTGTACCTATCTAAACAATTCTCCTTTAAATGGGAAGACAACCAGGTAGTTCGGAATCGACCAGTGCATTATTCCTATAAATCGAATATGGTACATAATGGTTATAATTACAACGTTTTATGGCACTTTGAGTCAGTTTTAATGCACATCACTGTACATATATTTTGAATAGAGAACTTGTTATTTATTTTTCGCATTGCTCTATTTTTTTTCATTTAAACGTAAGTAGATAGACACTTTGCACAACTCATTCCTGATCTGCATATGCAATTCGATTTTGTTACAATCAACACGATTGTCTTTGGACAGCTCTGAAAAAGATTCTGAAGAAATAGTTTTTAGATGCCTGCATTAGGTCGCCACTTTCCTAAATTACCTAAACGATTCCAAAAAATGTTGTTCTTCAAATGTCCACACAAGAAGAAATATAATGGTGGCAAATTATTGGCGATACTGTCGGGCAGATTCCTCTACTCTAGTCTTCCATCCAAAAATTGTTACAAGAAGTCTATAGTTACAGTGGCTATATGCTGCTATATCCTGCTGAAAGTATCCATTTCTATGTTTGTTATTGTGACATTCTTCCATGACGTTGTAACATGTGCATGTAATTGACAATTATTTTGCGGTGTGACAGAAGAAGAGTATGTTTGTGTCGATTATCTGTTGCCTATGTTCGATAACTTTTATACAGCTGGCAGTACAGCTTAGAAGCTGCACCCATCACTGATAAAAATTCAGATGATTGTGTAATCTCCAATGTTTGATTCTCTGTTTAGTACATTTCTTTCGAGATAACTCCACTAATTGTCTGTTTTGACAACAAATCACGTTTAACAAAAACACGCAAAAACATCAGTAAAGAAATAATTTTTCCATTTTTACCAACCTAAGAAGAATGCATTAATTTTCTAATAAATGGGAATATTTTATGTCACATGTTTTGTGCCAATTATTTTCAATCTCCAAAAAAAATCATACGCAAATAATCATATTTCAGCATGGTTTCTACCCTAACTAATCAAAACTAAGCGTACTAGATTCTTACGTTACACATTTCAGTTATATAGATTCGTTTGCTATCCATTCGTATGGCAAGATTGGAGTTTTTTATCCATTCACCAGCGGACCAATTATACATTTTTAATGGTTCCGTCGTGCGACTCTCATTTTGAAACCGATCAATGAAATTGCCATGTGAAGTACCTATACGGGATTCAATCCGTTTGCTCTCTTGCGATCCTTTATCTTCCGTTTTTGTGTCTGCTGCGTTTTAAAACTCGTTCGGAATGCATCCGCTATGAAATCCCATCCAGATTTATTAATCCCGTCAGAAGTGTACGCTACTATGTATTATTAAGCCATTCGCCAGCGTCATATAAGCTGGAGACGGTTTAGTTTTTACGACGAGAATGCCAACTTAGAATGGATATTTAAGTGGCAATATAGCCTATTTCTGTTTATATCTGAGTTTGTTTATGGCGTTATATTTATAATGACACTTCCACTACTACCTCTATAATATCTATATATACACACTTGATAACTGTATCTCCCAGGGCGAGAGAATATTGCTTTCTTTTATTAGCGGAAGAATCTATCCAGTGATGATGCGGAAACTTTTATAACGGTTCGTATCGCGGGCCGTAAATATTCATTATTGGCAATGTTTCAAACTGAACACTGCGTATTGTATCTCTTGAAGGGAAACAACCGATAACATTCATAAAATCTCGGAAAGCATTTCTCATGATTCGCTATAACAGCAGATGCTCTTATCTTATTCAATTATGATGAAATACTGACAACTAACTTCCGCATCTCGATACTTTTGACAAATGCAAAAATTTTATTCCATTATATTGCAGTTTTCCACTGTACAAAATGAACTGGGTATCAGGCTTAGTAGCCGGTTTACACGTTTTTAGTATTTACTCGTAAGTGAAATGGATATAGAGGATGGGATTTGTAAATAAATTCTGTGAGTATATGTAACGGGAAAAAAAGGGTATTGCTCAGTTAAAATATTTGTTTTTAAACCAAATTTTGTATAAATATTTAGCGTGTTGAGCATACTATTGATTACATTTTTATTGGAAAATACATACGCTATATAGAGAAAATTTAATAAACGTTATCGTTTGCCATTTGTAAATTTGTTGAAGGATTAGCAAGCATAGATCTATCACCTTCCAAATATGTTCTATGGAAAATAAGTCTGACAATAAACTAATTGAAAATATTGATGTTGGCCCGTTAAAGGAATCATAATGCAGGTGGTGAGGATGGAGATTGTCATGTCAGTCTATTTGTATAGTACATCCTTCTAATGTATGAACAGTATGCTGATTAGGAAATGAGAGGAAATCAATAGCAGGAAATATAAAAGGCTTGCTATTCTATGGACAATCTCTGCTAAGAAAACATTCTGCACACCCTTTGAGGTAGTATACTGATCTATCTAGTACAAGCAATCGTAGTTTCATATCTTTCCATTTGATAGTTATTCAGCTTTACTGGAAATAATTTGGTTACTTTCAAATTCTAAACACTTTAATACACTAGATAGATAGATAGATAGATAATTACGTGAGATGGCTATGTGGCCTCTTGCTACTGCGACCTATAGGTCTCTTGTAGCTCCCTATTATCTAGACCACCTGGTCTAGCTTAGCCTTTTTTATGAGGCTTTCTAGCCTTGCCGGGTTAGTCTTCATGTAGCTCGCCGCGTATGGATATGGTTCGCCAATGCATTCAAGCTTCAATCTGGCTAGTCCCTCGCATTGGCACAGGATGTGCTGCGAGGTCTCTCCATCTGTCTGACAGATTCTGCACATGGCGTCTTCCGCCAGACCAAGGTTGCTCATATGCTTGTTGAGTCTGTTATGTCCTGTTAAAAGGCCTACAACTAGCCTGACCGTTCTCCTGCCTTTGTTCAGAAAGTCCTCAGTGTATTTAGGCATGTATTCTTTTATGAATTCTTTTCCACAATTCGAGGGATTTACTTGCCGACCATTTCTCCATGTTTTTGGCTATCTCCCTTTTCGTGGTTCTACACGATGGTATAGGTCCAATGAGTGGCCTAGATGTTCCTTCTTTGGCCAGGGCATCAGTCTTCTTATTTCCTTTAATACCTTCGTGCCCCGGTACCCAACCGGTCACCTTGCTGTGCGCCCTTAGTTCAATTAGTGCGCATACGCAGTCCAATATCAGCTTTGATATGATCTTTGTCTTTATTATCAGTGAAGATGGCTATGGACTTTTGTTCTGTCCCTTGCCTTAATATTTCTCTGACACAGTGGTGAATCGCAACTGTTTCTGACAGGAAAACTTCAGTTTCCTTCGATAGACTTAGGCTGACTTGCGTTCTTGGTTAAAGTCCGACTATTTTGGCTCCTACACCTTGTTCCGTTTTCGAGCCGTCTCTATACCAGTGTAGAGAGGCTTTAACGGGAGAACCGCCTTTCCATTGTTCTCGTTCTGGTATTATGGTTTTATATTTTTGCTGAAGTTGTATATTGGAACCATTATGTCTGTGGGTAAACAGGTTACCTGCGCGGTTTTTAGTTCTTTAATCAACTTCTGATATATTCTCCATGAAAAAGAACATATTTATGTGTCGTTGTAACGTGCGATCACGCTTAAAGGCATCGCCGATCTATATGTACATGGGAAAAAAATGTGATATTTTTAGAAATACTGCGGTCGTTTAAAACTGTTATTGAAATTGTGGTGTTCGAGTAAAACTAGTTTGATATTACATATATATATTGGCTATTTTTGATGGAAATTGTTAGAAACCTACGATTGAAATTTTCAATCTGGGTTACTTTTGAATTCCGATGTATTCTTGTACTGAACCGATTGTTTGCAGCTCGCTCCTCATTTGAATGGAGTGAATACATTTCCACTGCTTCCTTTTACCTGCCTAGACCCCTTCGTTTTACTTATCTATGATATTTCAGTCATTGTTACTTGTTGTGATTTCTCATTGACTATTGTGTGATGTAAGTATTTATCACTGTTTAAATAATTACCGTTAACATATAGATATTTATACTTTTCGATACTTTCTTATCGGGATTATAATAAAATTTTAAAATGCTTAGAGAGATATTCTCTCGCGGTGTCACCACATATTTGTTTTTTCTTAAATTGGAGCGATTTTATTTTCCCGAGCATGTGACACGTGTGAGTCAGCTATTTACATAAAATAAACGTTGTGGCGGATCCAGTGCGCTTGATATCAGAAAGAAGAATCTTTGGACAACGTCAAACTGAATATGCAGCTCATAAGAAGTAGAACCGTTATAAAATTGCAAGTATACAAAATTACAAGTGACCTTAAAGATGTTTTCCGGTTTCTTTATCATTGGTACAATCATTGCCAACTTCAGTTAGGGAAATAGCTAGAAGCCGTACGGAGCCAGATAAAGTAAATACGCTGATGACTGATAACAATGATGAAATTTTTTGGTCAAGAATTCACGCATCACATTAGCCAGTGATGGTTGTCAATAAAAGCCAACTGCTTGGCTTTCGATTACCAGGTTGAATCTGATGAATTGCGGCCCACAATCGTTGTAGAGCTTCCAGATAATATTCTGCGTTCACCGTCTGACCAATTTTAGACTTTAACTTGGTTGCTCAACAATTTGAACTGTCTTTCAGACTTCCGCGTCACTCGCCGTTTTGTTTGCTCATTGAAACCAACACGGGTTTCGCCACCAGTTGGCTTGTTCGGATTTTGTGATGATGAATACGGTTCTGTAAATGTTGAATTCTCCAATCTTTTTAGGTCGTCGTTTTAGGAGGTGTACCATGCGCAGAGACTTGTTTGCCCCAAATCTGGTCAAATGATAAACAGTTTTCAGGCACTTTGCCGTTGTTGCTCGGTACTGTCTGCAAGGTCCTCACGACCGTCAGGGAATCGGACATACATTCATCCCTGTACAAATTTTTCAGTGTTTCGTACGCACCACTTTTACCTAATTAAAAAGAGAGTTTAGTATGCGCTCTTGTTCCATGTTGGTCTTTCGGCCAGACGTACAAAACGATGAATTAATGAATCAAGTTACTTGAAGTAGGCCTGCGCGTTAGGGTCTTCACAAAACTTTTAAGAACCTGTAGGTTGTTATTATGCTGCAGGCTATAAGGAACTCCCTTGATTGATGAATTTTGCATCAGCTTTGACTAGCCTTCTTAAAATTTATTTGATAGGTTTCGTTTCTCGTTTTACAAGAGAATCTGCAGATTGCAGGTGAAGGACCCATTGTTTCCCGATACTGTACTCATTCTAGGCATATCCTTAGATACCATCAGCTCTTAATTGGTCTGCTTTCAAATGGACATCTTTTATAAAAATATTTCAAGATGGTTATTCCAGGATCGAAATTTGGTTTTGATCAGTTCCAAATCCAACGACATTAAACGGATTAGGGTAGTTTCTTCGTGGCGTTCATAATCGATCATTCCAACCGTAGCTACAAATTCCGACGATAGCTTTTTAGTTAATGAGGGCCACATTCTAGGTAGCTGTGGCCCCAGAATAGGAATGTGACTTCGATATTTTCAAGTCGATGTGTTTCATTATAAAACGACGAAGTGCAATAGGCAAAATAATGTATAGTTTTTATTCTTGTGGCCACTACATGAATCGCAGATTTCCAATTCTTCTACAGAGCTATTCAAGTGATTGAAATAGAAAATCAAATAACAGTGATGCAACCTCATCTGATCCCTTTTTTTTAGTTGTTTCTGGTGTAGTGTATAAAGGAAGGACTCACCAGTAGATTAGCACATTGATATTAAATGTATACGAATGTAGTTACCTTTTATATACATGTCGTTGGTAGTAATATTGGATAAGGGTAAATTTTTGGAAGTCCAGAAGCATGGTCTGATTTTATTATCCTTTTGTCTTCTGTTTAGCGAGCTGTCCGCTTCTTTTATAAAATGTTTCGTTGCAAAAGAAGAAGCTTATGGTCTGCCTCCAAACGTGAAAGGTTGGCTTCTGAAAGGTCGTTTGCCATGCTTAACTCCTTTGCCTTGGATAACCAAAGCTTGGTGTTGAACTTTTGTTAAAAATAAAGTTCTGTAATGTTTCATAATGACACTCTGTTATCAAGGGTTGTAATGGCGATTCTGCTTGTCAGCTTCAACATGTCCAACAAAGTCACTAACTGATGTTGAATATTTTAAAGACGTTCTGCAGAAACACCATGTAATGCAAGTAACTGCTTTGTAACATACTGATATTTCAACTGCGCGTTGTTTAGTATGAATTACACGAACCTTATAGTTACATGAAAAATGTGATACTGAACGTCCTCTATCATTGTTTAGTCTACTTCGGTGTCTCTTCACAGGATGATGGCCATTAAGCCTCCCAAGTACAGGTTCCCTGTTCACGTGTTTTGAGTTTATTAAAACGTTTCATTATTTTCGCCTCTCTTGTTGATTGATGGTTTGAAAGCACTTTGTCTGATACACTTACAATTATCACCAGGTTCTTCATAAATCAGCAAAGTCTTGCTTTTGTGTGACTTCACCTATACGACCATGCTTAGGTGTTTTTTTTGACGGATGGCCTCAAATGATCGTGTGTTCTGCACTTGCTGTCACAATTACTAATGAAACATACAGGATAACAACTTGAACTACGTGTTTCGCTGATAGAAGCTGAAGGTAAGTGGAGGTAAAATTAAATGGTAACCATTGTAGCATAGTCAACTGTTTAGATATGACAGGAATGTCAGTGGTTATGTCAACACTTTTACGAACCATCAAACTTTTTATCCTAATGGCATACACAATTACGAAAGAGTAAATTATAAAGGGTAGCTAAATGAGCAAGCAGCAACGTGTTTAATAACACTTGGGATAAAGTTTGATGATTCTTGCAAAGTAATTGACATAAACCACTTTCGACACTCATGTCAAGTATAAAAAAGTTGACAAATAGTAAATGGATACATTTAATTTCCAATCTTCACCACCCTCTTCTATCAATAGGCTTTCGTGGTTCAAGTTGTTAGCCTATATACACACGCACAATAAATGCACATGCCTGATACTATAATACTAAAAGATTATTAAAAGAATTAGGTGAGTGGCATTCAGCTATTAGTAGAATGCACATGCGCAAATGAACAATCATCTTTCTTTCCTTAAGGTGCCGTTAAGATATGGTAGAGTGCTCAGTCGGTAACCGAATTAAACTTTTTATAGCTTTTTGGCCGATTTATAAAGAATTAATTGTATATTTTGTATTAAAACATGAAGATATGATGCCTCCGGAGGGACTAAGCTATTTTTTTTGTAAAAAAATAACGTCAAAATTTATTTCCAAACAACGAGTAAATAGCAATGAATTGGAAATAATTTTGCATTTAGAATATAAGGCAAAAATCGTAGATGAATGACAAATTGCCAAAATTGTAAATAAAGCATTAGTTTTTGCAAAAAGCTATGTCAATAGATACAACAACATATATGATTAATATCTGTCAAATTAACTTAATAATGTCGGAAAAATCAATTAACGTAACAATTTGATATGGAGATATATGACGATTTCAACAAATGTCGTTTTCCGAATACATAGGTATTTCAATGTTTGGTGTTATCAAATTGTACGTTTTCTATTTAGTGCAAACAAAATAAAATCTATGAGAAAACACAAAAAAATTAAATTCAAAATTGTTTACATGAGCTGCAAGGTTGTGTATGTATGTATTTGAAAGTTTACCTACTATTAAAAATAATTTATTTCGTTCTAAATTATACATGAAGAAATAAATATCAAATACAACAAACTTAAATGTATTATGGATGAAATAGAAAATTTGTTCATTTTTTTAAATTTATATATGTACGTCTACATAAAACAAAAAGCTACAAAGAATCAAAATGTTTTGTGTATTTACGAAAAAATATATAGAAAATAAGATAAGTTTGATATACAATATTACTTATTCGTTACGTTTATGCAGGAAATATGCTGCAGGATGTTACAGAGGTAGCGTTCGAAATACCTTTACACCGGCTACACCGAAGAATTGTATTATTATATACACATATGGGTACTTGATCTTCACAATATCCGAAATCAAACCAGGATAGCACTATTTATATTATGCAGCTGCATATCTCTATCTTTCGAGTGTACCAAGGCCACAATGCGCACGCGTCACCTTTGTGTGAGATTTTTAATTACAAAATGGCTTTGACATGATTTCACCATGATTTTTATTTGCAGAATAAATATGTGAAGACGTGTATTTATTTTTACAAAATACCTTGGCTAGACTTCCGTATGTCGACCATGAATTGACAATTTATATGCAGTTTAACGGAAAGTACATCGTTTACTGAGTTCAAAACGACCTCTTATGAGATCATTCCAGGATACCTAAAAATCGATCTAAAAAGTGCCGCTGTTTTGGTTATGTTTCACTAGGTGGTTTCTATTTCCTGCGAGGATTTTCAGTTGATCCAGTCAGACGTATGAAATATCGAGCGGCAATTTAAAAACGTCGTTCGGGAATGAAAATAGTCATTTATATTTTATAGTATCTTTTAATACTGAAAGATTTCAGCAACTAAACCAAAAACATATCTCCTCTTGTATTTTATTAAATTCAGTACAAATGCATTATATAAAATAGAACGTATCTAAAGAATTAGTTTAGTTTTAATTGCAATTAATATCATTTAGAGAGGTTTGACAAAATGTTAAATCTAATATTAAAAATATCTTCAAATTTAGCCAAAATAGTATCTAAATATTCCATCATTTTTTTCTTTTAATATTAACTTACACATTTAATTATTGTGTATGGCACGTAAATAATTAGTTAAAAAATAAATTTTATGCCTTAACATCAAATTTCACCGTGTAAATTTAATAAAACACAAAAAAAGAAATGTTTTTAGTCACTGAAATATACTTATTAATTGTATTAAAAGATACTGCAAATAAAAAATGATTGTTATTTTTATATTCCTGAACAAAGTTTTTTAAAATTGCCGCCTGATATTTCGTAATTCTGACTGGTATCAACTGAGAATCCTCATAGAAATGTCGAAACAATAGTGAAACATAACCTAGAAATAACACTTTTTAGAACGATTTTTAGGTGTCTTAGACCCAATCTCCGCAAGAAAGGGGGCCGTTTTGGACTCAGTAAAACCTGTACTTTCGTTAAACTGCATTTAAATTGCTAATTCAGTGGTCGACGTACCGAAGTTAAGTAATCGTCTCTCTTTAAAGTAGAAGCCAATGCCATCACTCAAGATATCAAAGAAAAGTACGTTGAGAGTAGATTATTTTACATACATATGTGTTCGTCATTGTATGCCAGACATACATATATACAATGTATGCTATTTTTAAATATAAAATAATAAATAAAATTTAATTTGGCAGAGTTATTTATTTTGTTCCTAATAAAAAAAGTTTGTATTTACCGCGAATATCATACCCGTCTGCCCGTATCTGCGCACATTTGCTTTGGTACATTGAGAGAAAGACAATACAGAATGTTGTATTTTCCTCCTTTGATGCTTTCAGTAAATTTTAACATAGGTGTAATATAAAATTATCCATTAGTAGTATTAGATATGTACAGTCGAATTTTTGGATCTTGTTCGTTACCTCATGAGTAATATCAGTATGAATCGACTTATATATATATGTCATGTTGACATTTCTCTCTATAATGTACGTTAAATGGTGGTGATGAATATTTTGCGTATATCTGTGTTTAATACGCTGTTAATGACGCAACGGACAAGATCCAAAATTCGACTGTACATACATAGTATATGCATAATACACATTTCTTGTAAAACGTAGTCTAAACCAGATATTTGCATTCTTTTGCTGGAAGTACAAAAACGGTCATTTTTTTACCGCTTAAGTTAGATCCATGTAATGAAAATGTGAAGTACAAATATTGTAAAATAAAGAAATAATATTTACTTTTGTTAAAATACTTAATTTAATCAAATTAAGTGGTTTAACAAAATACAATATCGAAAAAGGCTAAAACCATCGATTATATTGTAGATATTTATAATTGCAACAAGTTTATGGTATCTATAGGTAATACGCGAAGGCCATACACATCGTACGATTACATTCTCAACAATATTTGCTATTACCTGATAGGTACGCAACCTTGGAAGCAGCGATGTATATTTCCGAAACTGATTTTGACTAATTTAATATATTTGTTGAGATTGATATTAGTAGAGTCCTCTCTATACTGCTAGATGTTTTAAATCGGCCATTTTTTTACGTGATCATCTGTTACGAATCGTCTATGGTATTGTGCCCATCTTAAAGGCGTGACATTCATCTTTTTTTCGCTGTATACTAAACTTTTAGATCGATTACTTTATCAAACAATAATGGCTCTGGACTGCAACATTACGCACTAATTTGAAAATTGCCGTTTTTCGACATTCATTTTTTCCCCCTGTACCCTTCAAATGTAAAAGCGCTTTTTTGTGTGATTGGGATGAGTAAAAATTGACTTTAAACCTGACAGCACATCATAGTCACACATAGTCATCATTCTACTTTAGAAGACATGTCCTCATAGATTTCCAAAAACTTTCATCAAGTACGCCCATGCTGCAATTTTTAGCAATTAAATAGACTTGCTTGTTGCAATTTTTACCTCGATACTTTCTGATACCATGTTTTATATCACTGAAGCTATGAAGTTGACGGCATTAACCAGTGAATCAGTGTATTTAGAATCAAATGCCGTCAATTGAAGATTGATATCATCAAGTAACAAATAAGTTACACTTAGGCTCACAACAAAAAATTTAGTCAAAAAAAATGAATTATATTTTATATTGATAAATGTATACGACCTATTCCAAATTAGAGACATTTTATCGTGCTCATAAACTAGAAGGTACATATCGTGTAACTGGACAATCTAGAATACATAGAGAATTGTGTGCATTACGTAATCAATAGTCACATAACGAAGTGGTGTTTTAGTCTGACTGTTGGCTGAAGGCAAATATTCAGTGCATTGTTGGTAATTTCATTTGATCATTGTCGAAAACAATAATTCAATTCATGCTGTATATGTGCGCCTGTAATAAGTTGTCGTTTGTCGTTAATGAAAGGTATGTATCGCCTTGTTCAAATTAAATGCGAATACTCCACAACGGAATATGTATTTACAATTTTATTTTATTAAAAAAGAGTCCCGTTTGATGAACTTCACAGCAATTAAATGAGCTTTTAACATAAATTTCTAACAAATTTCCTAAATACATAAATACAAAAATGTGCACTTAATTTGAAGAAGATTCGTTATAATAGTTCGGTACAAAATTAGAACGTTGAGGGAATATTACGACCTTTTGAAAAACTAAATGGTACCGTGTAAAACGAACAGTCTACTAATATGAATGAAGCTCACAATTGCCGGAGGTGCCGGTTGAATTAAATTAGAGGAATAGGTTAAACTGAATTAATTTGATTAATGGGCGAATGCACTCAGTTGTACGACCGGGTACAGTGAATAATAAACACAATTTATTTCTCCAACATGCAATAATGTAAATTGAAAGCGAGTGGCAGCTGTTTCGAAAAGTGTTTCGAGCACCCCATGGGTAAGTCAATTTTGGTCATTTCGTGTAATGCTGATGGCCGTAAATTGCGGATAAAACGGCTAAACGTATTAATGAGAATTATTATTACGCCATCCCTAAACGTAATGAACGGGGCTTTATAAGATGAGAAAAAAAATAGGTCGTTTGTTTTCTTTTAATTAGGGTACGAATGAGTAAGATGAATGATTGTTATTCGTCATTTGTTTCATCTATACTTTCTGGGCTAAGCCATCTTTGGCTAACAAATAAAATAATGATTTGGGAAATACAAATTTGTAACTGTACATCATTGCCCAAGTGCTTTATTTAAGATAATTAAATCTGATCGCCACCAACACCAAGATAGCTTGTGCTAACTTGTGTGGACGACTAAAGTGCGAAATTGAATATCGATTACTTTTGACGGCTAAATAAAGTTAGCAAATGCTACTTTTATAACAGATACGAATTAGAGAGATTATCAAGAACCTCGTTTATAGCTCCAGTTTCATGTTTCGTGACGTTTTAAAATACATTACACGTGTTTTCATTTTACTCTATAATTGCACGCCATTTCACAATTTAACGTATATGCAATTCTAGCACGCATATATGTAGTTATTTTATGCTATAAGATAAAAGTAAAAACTCAGAAACGCGGAATAAGAGAATTTATTTCCGTATCTTTAAAATCTTGCCATGATTTTATGTTAATATCGTTCATTGATTTTTTTAATATAAGAATCTGGTGGGGTACCTGGAATTGCATATTTATTCTTATACAAAATTAGGCACAGCAATCAGAAGAAAATAATATCATAATCAGAGCAGAGCAAATCACAGGATCACAACATAATACATACCAGTCAGTGGAAGTCTTTACAATTGTATTGGCTGTATATTCAAATCTAAATGGTTCAATACCACACTTGTTTACTAATGGTAATCTACTTAAGAGGTAGTTACACGATTTAATAGTTGCAAGTAGTAGATCGTTCTGTAGTTAGAGCTCTCGATATCAACGTAGAAACAGCCATACACAAACTGCAAGGACTTGTGATTAACATTAATGTTTGTGCTAAACTCAACAAACCAGATTATATGAAACTAACTTCATTTAATTATATCATTTAAGAACTGCTCTAAAAGTACCATCTACAAATTAATTTCAAAACTGTGCTTTAGTGTTTAAGTGTATATGCTTTATTAAATAAACAGTCTAAATTTGTTCCCCCTTTTTTTTTGGTCACTATTTTGTCTTGTGTTCAATTCGTTTGCTTGATCGGGCGACTTCAGACGTAAAAATCTTTGGCTATAGCATTAACTTCTACAGCCTCTTCTTCTTTGCATAACTTTAATAATAAAAATAGAGTTTTGGTATTGTTTCGTAATTATATTTTATATTAAGATGTCTGTAATAACAATATTATTACAACATTAAGAAAACCTAAACCATTCTAACTGCTCGACCCCCTAGATCGACAGTTGGCTCAAAAGGGTCAATACAATATTGTGAGTTCAACAAACAACTTCACCACAATTTCCACATCTTGACTATGTACCTTCTGTGCACTCTGACGTTTTTATCCGCTGCCGTGACCCATCAAGTTGTCTCAAAATTTCTCAACTTTCTACTAATATCAGATATCACTTAAAGCGAACCAGCGTAGCACTTATCCGTGAACGAATCGTGAACTAGATAAACAAACTTCTTTCTCTTCATTTAGAGCTCTTCAACACTTTCTCTGAAGATGACTAGTCCTTATTAGATCGCATTTCTTCTATCAAGCTCAAAAGAATCTCAGAAATTCAGGAGAATCATATTCAAATTTCCAATGCCTCCCTCAGAATAAAGCGCATAACACATTCACCATCAAAACCGTCAAAAATCTGTCCACACACCCCCTACCCGAAACAAAAACATTAGTAATATCCAAAGATTTAATTTTTTTCGTGGTTCCCAAAAGTATTCCAAAAAAATCTTGATAGAATCATTCATTCGCACAATTTCTTTATTTCGCGAAGCCTGCTCAACTGAACTTGTCCAAGTAGAACCTACAGCCTTAGGTTCTCTCCGCGCCAACAAAAAGACATAGGACGTTCTTCCTGTTGACAACGAGAATGCAACTGTGCGGTTATGGCCTCTCCGACGAAGATGGAGTATAGGATGGAGCTGGAGCGTTTGAGTAAGGATGAGCTTGCGTATGAATGTAATTTGGGTGTCACTACAGTTACTACGGTGGAGGAAATGCGCAAAACGTTGCGGCGCATGCGCAAACTCGCGAAACATGGAGCTTCGTTAGACCCGCACATCCTTTTACAGTCGCAGTAGATTTGGCGGCATTGATGGGTTTATCGACGAAATCAAGGCCTTACTGGATACCTTTGCCGGTAGTCGCGCATCTACGGAATACAAAAAACTTGAAGCCAAGCTTTCGCATGCGACAGGTCGCTTAGGTCGTGTAGTAGCCTCCACGGAGGAAGAAAAAGAACAGGTTCCCGGTTACTGGTGGTATTTAGCGAATATTCCATGACTCTGCGTTCCAAAGCCAAACACTTTGCTAGGTCTTCAACCTTAAACGCGAGTACGGTTACTGCTTTAGGGGGAATGTCTGGCCCTTTTTCTAGTTCCGAGGCTGAAGATTCAGACACGGATCAGAGGGTGCCCAGGGTCGTGTTGATGCTCGGTCGCGTGAGAGCCAAATGAAGTCAGTTCCGGTTATGCGTTGGAATCTGAAGTATTCGGGGATAATTCTGTCTTGTCGTTTAACGCTTTCATCGAGCGGGTGGAAGAAGACTGATGAATGCGCGTGGAGTAAGTAGGGACCAAGTATTTGCGCAGGCGTTAGATCTTTTTTAGCGGACGGGCGTTAATTTGGTATCGTGCGAATCGTAGACTGGTTTTCGTGTTGGGACGAGCTAGTAGTAGCTCTTAGGAGGAGTTTCAGGCCCCAAATTACGACGAGCAGTTATTTGACGAGATTCGGAAGCGTACTCAACGAGAGTATCGGTGTGTATGTGTCCACTATGGCGAGTCTTTTTTCCAGGTTGTCGATAAAGGTGCCCGAAAGTAATCGTATTAAAATAATGGTTAGAAATTTATCTCCCTTCTATCAAAGTCAGTTGGGTTTAGTTGAGATAAAGTCCGTTGAGAGCTGCTTTCGATTGGAAGGAAGCTGGAGTGGAGGAAAAACGTGCAGAACGATATGTGCTTCCACCGCGTCGTCAACAATCCATGGAACCTGACTTGGCTTATATGTCCTCTGGTTCTTCGGTGGTATCTGTGGAAGCTAATTCTCGTCCGGCTCCCAAATGTTGGAATTGCGATCAGGAAGGTCATATGGCTGTTCGGTGTCCTTGCCGTTGCGTAAACATTGTTATAGGTGCGGACGACGTCATTCCGAAAAAATCATAGTACGTAACTAAAATATTAGATCTCTTACAAGATAACAGCTACACCCTTTTGTCGTGTGATCTTACCTCAAAATCTGAATAGCAAACCACTTCATTATTGAAATCCTCCGATATTTTTTCTGACATACAAAAACGGACATTATTCAAGGAATTCAAGCCACTTCGATTGTACAGTCCTCCAAAAATATACAAACAAAACGTTTCTTTCTTCTTCTTGACCAATAGTTAACACAATAGATTCGTCTATTTACAGCTTGGCTTGACTCATACCTTTAAGAAATATACACGAAATGCTCAATTTCAAATCTTAAATTCCGCACACTTTGTTGAACTTGTTTCTGAAACCTTTTTCGAACCCGAAAATAAAGTCAGAAAGTTTTTGCCTCTAGCGTGGTGATACGTCGACCTACTGTAATTTTCTAGCGTTCCTCGCCCAGTTTTTGCTCTTGAAGAAACCGCTTACATTAGTGGCAAAACATCGAGTTTGAGTAAGTTTTTGTAGGTAGTTAACATTTTGTATTATTTACTTGCACATATTTACTTTACTATGCACTTAGCACATACACTTGGATCGTGGTGGTCTTCAATATCATTTAAAATTCTAAGCTAATTTATTATAACAAAACATTAATAAATAAACAAGATACTAACTGCAGAGAAAGATATAAATCGTTCCATATCTTTTGTGCATCATCACACAATACCAGTTACGTTATGGTTGCGCAATCGTGTACATGACGAATCGCAAAGAGGCAGAAGAAATTCAAATGAACTCTTTGCTATCGAATCTTAGTTGTAATCCAGGAGACGTTTAATTGTTCTAAAATCTAACTTAAAATTTTTATATACATTAATTCTAACAATTAAATATCAAGAATAAAAACGTACTTCTGCTAAATCGTTTTCTTCAAAAATACACATTATTCAGACTAAAAACCTGGTCCTAAACCCTTGCTCCTAACATGAAAACCGATTCAACGACAATCCCGTAAATTTTCAGACAATCCGAAGCGATCATAACATTTCGAAAGCCCTAGGCATTGCTATCAGCTTGCTATCGAGAGCGTCTCCCCAAATTTCTAAACAAGATAATAGGAATATCTGCATAGACACCGAAAAATTCATGACAATACGAAAATTCACACACAAGAGAAAGATAACCTTAAAATTTCAGAATTAGAATAGCTAGGATATACAATGTAGGTATTATGTAGGTGTTTATTTTGGAACTAGTTAAGTTTTTTCCGTTACAGCATTCATAAACCCTACTGTAAATAAAACCTGCCCATTTTTTTACAATTTAATTTTTTTATCAAATTGTTAATACAGTTTTATTATATACGTACAATACGCTTAACTGATACCATAGTGGTTAACTGCTCCGGTCAAAATTGTAATATATAGATTCCTCACTGTAACATCCCCCTTTTGTTCGATGAACTACATAGTTCACTTGTTCTATTTTCTGATCTCTTCCAATATTAAAACTTTTCTAAGTTCCGCGGTGATGCTTTGCAACCTATGTCACGAACCCGCAATAAATCTTAAAATTAATTCATTACGACATTTAAATGGCTTCCTTTCCATTGTAAGGTACAATGGATAGAAAATATGTTCTATGTCTATTTGTGGTGAACGTATTAACGGGCATCTTATTATAAAAGTTTCTTAAACGTGTATGTAGTTTCATAATTGCGTAGCTTTAGAAGAATCAATATTAAATGCATGTAATGTAATTCCGTGATGACAATGATATTATCGAAACTAATGCTGGGACTGTTTGCATTAATTGCAAATTCCAGTTGGAATTTGTTTTACGTGGCAAGACATAATTTTATATTGCAGTATATTTTTTATGTCCATCCGATTGAATAGTACAGTAGATTCGCACTGATAGAACTATATGTCGATATAATAAAACACGAGTTTTAAAACCAGCGCTGAGCAACGGTTTTTAAAATTCCGGTATTGTACGGCATAGTATAAATACAAAACGATCAATTTTTATTAATGTCAATTACGCGTGATGAACGTTTTGCTGTAAATTGTTGCTGCCGGATTTTATTTAATCCGTTATACATTTTACGCCATGCTCGTCGCTTTGTCAACTAAATCATACGGTTCTAAATTTTAATTACGGTTTGATTTAGTACGCGTCTGTTGGTGACGTCCTAGTAACGCTGGTTTTTTGTATTTTTTCTCATATAGCCAATAACCGAACCAGCTTAAAATATGGTTATCGCGCGATCGGAAAGGCACAAAGCCAGACCACTAATTCTATTAATTGAAGCTTTATGTTGATAAAACTGCATATTTTGAATGGACGTTAATGTGGTTTATCGTACTAAATAGTTTAGATATTGTCAATGCGGACTATAGTCTACCTCTGCTTTAAAAATGTTCGAGCTTGATTAATTAATACAAACTTCACTAGCTATATTTAGTTCTGCATTATAAAAAAAAAAAAACAAATTGTTACGTGGGTATTTGTTTTGAGAAAGAACTCCGAATAAACAATGCCTCTACTGCAGCCATCTAATTTCCATTGTTAAACATTTCGTGATGAAATAGGATAGTAAATACAAGAGCTTCTATTAATATACTTTTTGTTTAGTTTTGGTAACGATAGTTGTTTGTACTCAAAAATATTTATTTATTCATCGATATAAGATCATAAAAAAATATATAAAAAAATCGCAACGTCTATGAATTGATGGTTATTATCTTAAGTAGATCATAAAATATGTATATTTTTGAATATGACATATTACCACATGTTTGGTCAAAAACAATACCTCTCTATTTCTTCTTACTATTATAAATATAATAAATAAATATAATTTCTAATTTTTTAGCTTTCAACGTTAACTTTGACAATTCTTCATGCATCCAAGATGAGAGATGGATTCTCTTGTTTTTATTTTGTTTTATAGAAGATAGTTGCTTCATTATAGAATCAAAATATTGATCAATCAACGTCATCACCAAACAGAGTTATTATTTCAAGTTCTTGCAAGTGATTGTTTTTGTTAATGGTTCCTCCTAAAGTCTGAGTATACGATTTATTAGGAAGAATCGTTTTTAATAACGAAGTGTTTCTTGGCGTATATTTTTGGCGTATTTTTCTACAATCGGCAACACTTCCTTGTTAAATTTGTTGCCTATTCGTGGCCTTTCCATATTTGTATAACTTGGATTTGCGATGAAATTAATTGGTTTTGAACTATGTCTCTATTAGGGCAGCGGTTTTGCCGCTTCGTCCGCAGAACAAAGTTTCATGGTTCGTTTTCTGACTAAGACGCTTATTTTTAAAATAAAAATTCTGCTTTTACTAATTGGCGGTTACAGAAAAATACATTATAAGAACAATTGTGGCTAGGGTTATCAAAGTAAACCATTCTTTTATGTTTAACTTACTGTTACTTCTATCTAATGATTTTGTGAGACCTTTTACACAATGATCTGCAAGCATAGCGTTAATTCGTGTGATGTTTCCTAACTATGGTTCTGCATTGATCATGGTTTTGGTGCCAACGTCGCATAACATACCAGTTTTTACGCCATGGCTTGAGGGATTTCTTTGGATGTACAGTGATGTGTTTTAGTACTGACTCACCCGTCAGGGGCTGACCGACTTTAAATGTAAAACCAAATGTATACTATAATTAGTTTAGTTTTATATAATTAATAAAAATAAACAATGTTGATGTAAGCAAAAACAACGCAAGACAATATAACAAAAAACACTTATTGAATTGAAAACTACTGGTCATTCTTAATATTCATCACAAACTTTAAACAAAATGTTCAACTAATTTAACAACTAATAGAATATTCTTATCAGATCAGTTTAAAATCTTAACTTCAAATTCACAATCACATTTTCAATTGTCAATTTCGAGTGGAAGATAGACCAACCAGATTAGCGACAAAATGCATTCATAAAATTAGAATCTTACAATACAGTAGGTAGATTTTCAATTGATAACTACTTACTTGACGCAACTCTAAAGTAAACTTATTATAGTGTGTATTACGAAGAAACTTAAATCTGTAAATCAATATAAACCGACCTGAATTTTAATGTTAGAAATAAATATAACATTTAATTAATCCCATAAATATTTTGCAATCAAAAAATATGAAACCAGCTTACATTAGTAAATATAAATAAAATTGACATTTCTATATATTTAAAATGATATTTAAAATGAAAAATAGATTTGTTCTTCTTCACAAAATTTCTTTATTGTTTTTATCTTTTTTAAGATATTTGATTAATAATATATCTATCATAATATAAATACAATATTAATTTTTCTGTGCTTCATAATTAATTTAAAAGTACCCAGTCATATATCTTAATTAACGGGTCGATGGCCGCAGTGGTTAGGCGGCTGACTATTGTTGTGAGAGGACGATAGGTGCCGGGGTTCAATTCTCTGGAGGGACGGTGACATTTTTTCAGAGAGTTTAATCCCGGATCGACTTGCCATTCGCTGTTGGGAGCAAAGTGATTAACAGCGCGGCATCATAAAAGGCGATATGATGCTGTCACAAAGCCATTTAAACACAACTTACACACACTAAACTACACCGCAAGAGTTGCAGTGAGAGCCAGACAAGTAATACAGCTTACGGAGTCACTGCAACTAAGCACCCACCACATAAAAAATAGGTACTATTAAGCATATTGGTCAGCCTGTTATGAGAAAAAAATGATTCGTTTTTTAATAAAATGTGATTTTGTACTACTACATACATACAATATATACTATAAATTTCAAATACAGATGTATAAATACTGTTTTAATACAATTTATGTTCAGTCTACAGCTAGTAAGACGACAATGTTTGTACCTATCTAAACAATTCTCCTTTAAATGGGAAGACAACCAGGTAGTTCGGAATCGACCAGTGCATTATTCCTATAAATCGAATATGGTACATAATGGTTATAATTACAACGTTTTATGGCACTTTGAGTCAGTTTTAATGCACATCACTGTACATATATTTTGAATAGAGAACTTGTTATTTATTTTTCGCATTGCTCTATTTTTTTCATTTAAACGTAAGTAGATAGACACTTTGCACAACTCATTCCTGATCTGCATATGCAATTCGATTTTGTTACAATCAACACGATTGTCTTTGGACAGCTCTGAAAAGATTCTGAAGAAATAGTTTTTAGATGCCTGCATTAGGTCGCCACTTTCCTAAATTACCTAAACGATTCCAAAAAATGTTGTTCTTCAAATGTCCACACAAGAAGAAATATAATGGTGGCAAATTATTGGCGATACTGTCGGGCAGATTCCTCTACTCTAGTCTTCCATCCAAAAATTGTTACAAGAAGTCTATAGTTACAGTGGCTATATGCTGCTATATCCTGCTGAAAGTATCCATTTCTATGTTTGTTATTGTGACATTCTTCCATGACGTTGTAACATGTGCATGTAATTGACAATTATTTTGCGGTGTGACAGAAGAAGAGTATGTTTGTGTCGATTATCTGTTGCCTATGTTCGATAACTTTTATACAGCTGGCAGTACAGCTTAGAAGCTGCACCCATCACTGATAAAAATTCAGATGATTGTGTAATCTCCAATGTTTGATTCTCTGTTTAGTACATTTCTTTCGAGATAACTCCACTAATTGTCTGTTTTGACAACAAATCACGTTTAACAAAAACACGCAAAAACATCAGTAAAGAAATAATTTTTCCATTTTTACCAACCTAAGAAGAATGCATTAATTTTCTAATAAATGGGAATATTTTATGTCACATGTTTTGTGCCAATTATTTTCAATCTCCAAAAAAATCATACGCAAATAATCATATTTCAGCATGGTTTCTACCCTAACTAATCAAAACTAAGCGTACTAGATTCTTACGTTACACATTTCAGTTATATAGATTCGTTTGCTATCCATTCGTATGGCAAGATTGGAGTTTTTTATCCATTCACCAGCGGACCAATTATACATTTTTAATGGTTCCGTCGTGCGACTCTCATTTTGAAACCGATCAATGAAATTGCCATGTGAAGTACCTATACGGGATTCAATCCGTTTGCTCTCTTGCGATCCTTTATCTTCCGTTTTTGTGTCTGCTGCGTTTTAAAACTCGTTCGGAATGCATCCGCTATGAAATCCCATCCAGATTTATTAATCCCGTCAGAAGTGTACGCTACTATGTATTATTAAGCCATTCGCCAGCGTCATATAAGCTGGAGACGGTTTAGTTTTTACGACGAGAATGCCAACTTAGAATGGATATTTAAGTGGCAATATAGCCTATTTCTGTTTATATCTGAGTTTGTTTATGGCGTTATATTTATAATGACACTTCCACTACTACCTCTATAATATCTATATATACACACTTGATAACTGTATCTCCCAGGGCGAGAGAATATTGCTTTCTTTTATTAGCGGAAGAATCTATCCAGTGATGATGCGGAAACTTTTATAACGGTTCGTATCGCGGGCCGTAAATATTCATTATTGGCAATGTTTCAAACTGAACACTGCGTATTGTATCTCTTGAAGGAAACAACCGATAACATTCATAAAATCTCGGAAAGCATTTCTCATGATTCGCTATAACAGCAGATGCTCTTATCTTATTCAATTATGATGAAATACTGACAACTAACTTCCGCATCTCGATACTTTTGACAAATGCAAAAATTTTATTCCATTATATTGCAGTTTTCCACTGTACAAAATGAACTGGGTATCAGGCTTAGTAGCCGGTTTACACGTTTTTAGTATTTACTCGTAAGTGAAATGGATATAGAGGATGGGATTTGTAAATAAATTCTGTGAGTATATGTAACGGGAAAAAGGGTATTGCTCAGTTAAAATATTTGTTTTTAAACCAAATTTTGTATAAATATTTAGCGTGTTGAGCATACTATTGATTACATTTTTATTGGAAAATACATACGCTATATAGAGAAAATTTAATAAACGTTATCGTTTGCCATTTGTAAATTTGTTGAAGGATTAGCAAGCATAGATCTATCACCTTCCAAATATGTTCTATGGAAAATAAGTCTGACAATAAACTAATTGAAAATATTGATGTTGGCCCGTTAAAGGAATCATAATGCAGGTGGTGAGGATGGAGATTGTCATGTCAGTCTATTTGTATAGTACATCCTTCTAATGTATGAACAGTATGCTGATTAGGAAATGAGAGGAAATCAATAGCAGGAAATATAAAAGGCTTGCTATTCTATGGACAATCTCTGCTAAGAAAACATTCTGCACACCCTTTGAGGTAGTATACTGATCTATCTAGTACAAGCAATCGTAGTTTCATATCTTTCCATTTGATAGTTATTCAGCTTTACTGGAAATAATTTGGTTACTTTCAAATTCTAAACACTTTAATACACTAGATAGATAGATAGATAATTACGTGAGATGGCTATGTGGCCTCTTGCTACTGCGACCTATAGGTCTCTTGTAGCTCCCTATTATCTAGACCACCTGGTCTAGCTTAGCCTTTTTTATGAGGCTTTCTAGCCTTGCCGGGTTAGTCTTCATGTAGCTCGCCGCGTATGGATATGGTTCGCCAATGCATTCAAGCCTCAATCTGGCTAGTCCCTCGCATTGGCACAGGATGTGCTGCGAGGTCTCTCCATCTGTCTGACAGATTCTGCACATGGCGTCTTCCGCCAGACCAAGGTTGCTCATATGCTTGTTGAGTCTGTTATGTCCTGTTAAAAGGCCTACAACTAGCCTGACCGTTCTCCTGCCTTTGTTCAGAAAGTCCTCAGTGTATTTAGGCATGTATTCTTTTTCCACAATTCGAGGGATTTACTTGCCGACCATTTCTCCATGTTTTTGGCTATCTCCCTTTTCGTGGTTCTACACGATGGTATAGGTCCAATGAGTGGCCTAGATGTTCCTTCTTTGGCCAGGGCATCAGTCTTCTTATTTCCTTTAATACCTTCGTGCCCCGGTACCCAACCGGTCACCTTGCTGTGCGCCCTTAGTTCAATTAGTGCGCATACGCAGTCCAATATCAGCTTTGATATGATCTTTGTCTTTATTATCAGTGAAGATGGCTATGGACTTTTGTTCTGTCCCTTGCCTTAATATTTCTCTGACACAGTGGTGAATCGCAACTGTTTCTGACAGGAAAACTTCAGTTTCCTTCGATAGACTTAGGCTGACTTGCGTTCTTGGTTAAAGTCCGACTATTTTGGCTCCTACACCTTGTTCCGTTTTCGAGCCGTCTCTATACCAGTGTAGAGAGGCTTTAACGGGAGAACCGCCTTTCCATTGTTCTCGTTCTGGTATTATGGTTTTATATTTTTTGCTGAAGTTGTATATTGGAACCATTATGTCTGTGGGTAAACAGGTTACCTGCGCGGTTTTTAGTTCTTTAATCAACTTCTGATATATTCTCCCATGTGTGTCTGTGATGGGTGTTTGATTTTGTATCAGTCTCTACATGGCAGACCTTGCTTCTCTTTGTATATGGATATGTAGAGGTGGTAGGTTTAATAAGACTTTCATAACCTATGTTGGAGTAGTTCTCATGGCCCCCCGTGATGCACATGCATGCTAGCCTTTGTACACCATTTAGAAGCCTCGCTACTCCGGCCTGTTGGGTTTTCGGCCACCTCACCACTGACTCGTATGTTATAATAGGTCTGATCACCCTTGTGTATGCCCATAAGGTCATTTTTGGGTTTAATCCCCAGTTTTTCCACATAATTTTCTGCATCTGTCAATGGCCATAGATGCCTTATTTCATGTCTTTTGTATGTGTGTATTCCAGGTGAGTTTTTGGTCAAAGGCAACCCCCAAGTATTTTGCTTCCTTGGCCATTGGGATTTCGGTTTGAGCTTCCTAAGGTCTCTCTTTTTCGTGAATGTGACAATCTGTGTCTTCTTAATACACTAAATGAAGACTATATAAAATCGAATAGCCACTAAACTTATTCAAAAACTAAACAACCAAGATTTATTTTGGTGTTGATACTTTTTATCATTTATTATTGTCAAGTGAGCAGTGAAGTTAATTTTGCACCTATTACGTTTCTGGAAGAAAATGGCTTCAAGCGGACTAAAATAAAGTCTTTGGGATGACCACTGCAACATTTTGAGAAATAATGGATGGATTAATTAGCCATATAACCAATCTCCACATATGTACATATTCGCGAAAGGTTAATTATATATTTTTATCCAAATAATGTTATTTACAACAACAATTTTATTTGGCTGTGTTTGTCAAAGTTCACGAAGATTCATTACCCTAAAATGAATCATTAAAATGGATTTATATTAATGTTTTGGGTTAGACCATCCAAATTCACGTAGGGCTGTACACTTTTGTGAAAATAAGCGTTTTTCGATCTTGTTTCTGTAATATATTGAAATAAAATTATGTGGTTACCTTTCCTTTTCTTTTCCATTAGCTTGCCAATCCTACCACATTCACAACATACAGAAATATTTCAAATTTCGTTTCACATGTTTAAAATGCGTGCTTTCTTTATCTATTGTCCATGCTAATAACAATAATAACAGGAAAAACCTCACAGCACATAATTTAGTTTCATAAGGAAGTATTTGACAACCCTCACAGAAGACGCAATTTGCAATAATAGCGCAACGCTAATTTAACGTATTTCTTTAAAGCCGATGTATTTTCAACTTTGTTCTCATTGTCTTATTGCATGCGCTGGCACACGCGAAGTCTTACTTAAAACATCGTCTGCGGAAATAATCTTCCTGTATGTTTCACTTGCTTAGTTTTGAACTAATTTTCTGCAAAATAATTGCAACTCTTCGTCTGAAATTACGTATATGTAAAACGGTTCTACCAGTAATGCTATGCTCACAAAATGAAATTACATGTTGTTCTTACGTTGCAAATGTTTTATAAACTGGAAGGAAGAAAAATTAGAACCATTTTGTTGAGGTGGAATTCATTTTCAGGTTAATCGTTTATTGATGTACAGTTTGTTTTAACTGTCCTCGTCAAAATAAAGTTATCATAAATATAAATGTGCTATCATCATTAGTTTTGAGTTAGTTTTATTTTTTCGTTAATAATTGAGACTATGTAATATGTAAACATTATTTCCGCTTCTTTCAAATATAGAAATATCAGTGGTTATTATTTACCAATTTTAGAATAGTAAATCCTCAAACTGTCACTAATTCAATATCATACTATTAGAGTTAGTATAGTTAAATTCTGCGGTTCATAAGACCGGTCATAAATTCTACTTAGCAAGCAAATTAATATCGAAATTAGAATAACATTGTCTAAAAATTGTACCAGGTATGACCAAATGAAATTCTAGTACTACTTTGTGACGCAGTAGATTTGCAAAACAAAATATCAAAAGATGATGTAGCACGGAACAATTGTTGATGCAGTAAGTGTTACTGATAACAAATATAAGTGCCAAAAATACAACGGAGTATATAATGAGTGCAAGAGACTATCATCAAGTCCGTTAACAGCTCCCAAGGATATCCAATTTCATAATCTCCAATCACAAACATTCAGTACAATGCTTTCAAAGCTACTGGTATTTGGCTAGTTAATCTACTTTTATAATATTTTTGAATGCCTAAGGATACTGTATCCACCGAGATATCTGTGGGGTACATATTTGAAATGTTCTCAGCTCCTGGATATTCTAGTATGGAGAGGAACCAGAAAGTCGGGTAAACTAGTTGAAAATGCTTTAATCTGGTAAGTTACCAATTAGGAAATATGTACAAGGTTAAACCAAAATATTGTGACTATTGGCGGAGGCTGACAAGATAAGAAACTGCTTTATTCGGCAAATGATTGAAAAAGGGGACTTGAAATTTACTTACGTATTGCAGGAAGGATCTGACAAAGAGACAGGTTGTTGAAATTTTTTGCTCAGGAGCTTGTATGATGTAAGGGGGAGCGTTGCAGTTTTTCATTCGTAAAGCATCCTCGGTTCAATATTTCAAGAATATGAAAATCGAGACATGTCGCTAATATTTTATGAAATTTTGGGCTGATACCATTGATTGATTGATTGATTGATTGCTATCAAGGCAGGGCAGTCTCTAATTATCCCTAACACTGCGGCCCACTTAGCCTATTGTGTTATTCCTGCCTTGATTCCGTTTTACTCAAACAGGTTAGTTCCCTCGATCAGGTTTAGAAGCCTATTTGGTAAATCTTTCTCTACTGGTAGATCAAATGCGCTTTGCAAAGTAGCCCTACGTTGACTTAGTGCCACGCATTCGAAGATGATATGAAAGGCTGTTTCCTCCTCCTCATTGCAGAGTCTGCATAGGGGTTCATCTTTATAGATCCCCATCTTGTGCAGATGACCTCTTAGACAGCCGTGTCCTGTTAATAGACATGTCACTGCCCTAAGCTGAGTCCTGTTTAATGCAAGTAAGTCAGCAGTTAGTCGTTGTGACGGTCGTTCCATCATTTGTTTGCTGTGTCTTTGTCCAGCTACATGGTTCCAATTTAGTTGGTGTTGTTTTATAATCCACTCATTAATTGCACCACGTACTGCACTCTTTGTGATACCCAGACCTGGCTCGGGCCCGGTGAATTTAATTTGGGAACCTTCCCTCGCTAGCTGGTCTGCGGTTTCATTGCCTGCTATACCCCTGTGTCCCGGCACCCACACCAAGGTGACCTTGTTGTCTCTGGCCAGGACAGTTAGGTTTTGCAGACACTCCCATACTAGTTTGGAGGCTATGTAATAAGATGCTAGAGCCTTTAAGGCTGCCTGACTGTCAGAGAGAATACAGATCGCCTGCCCTCGCGGTTGGCGGCGTAGACTCTCCAACGCACAGGTTTGTATAGCATATATTTCTGTTTGAAATACCGTTGTGTATCGCCCGAGTGGTTCACATACCTTGTAACCCTGGTTTTCCTCGTATACACCAACGCCAGAATTAGTGCCCGCCCTTGACCCATCTGTATACCAGTTTTGGGCGTGCGGTTTTCTCCCCTCACCATTTTTCCATTCATCCCAATTCAAGAAAATCTTGAAGGGTTTGTCATAGGAAATCCTGGTGATTAATATGTCGCTCCCCATATCAAAGATTGGGTTTTGTACTATTGCTTCTATTCTGGTGTGCCCCAACCCATAGTGGGGTCTCCAGTTGCTAGTATTCCTTAGTCTGTATGCTCCCATTCTAGCCTCTCCCATGATAAAGATATCGAGGGGAGGCAAGTTTAGCATGGTTTCCATAGCAGCCGTCGGAATACTCTTGATAGCTGATACCATACTCAGTGAGCCATTTAAAATGAGGAGTCCCTCCACCCTGTATTTCATTTAAATTTTGATACTATACTGCTTTTTAGCGTCAATTGTTGAAACTAAGTAGACATTTCACTTCAAGAATCCAGTACATATAATTAATAACCCCAAACTAGAACCTCTCTATTAAACTGATCATAAGGTGGCAGAGGGTGGCAGGAGAAGAAGCACACTTTAGAGCCGCACTATAGAAAGAGAAGGCAAAATATTAACAGCATCATTTAACATAGAAATAAGAACGTAGATACTGGATAGTAGATCCATCGACTACCTACCTCTTTTTAGTTGATGAATTAAGAGGGTCTATACACATGCGCACTTAAACTTAAATATTAGATTTCTATGTTTTAATTTAAGAAATGGAAATCACTATTATCGTGCTGTCTATGGTTGATTTTAAAATTTAAAAAGACTCTATCGAAATAACTAGTAAATATAGTAATAAATTGTACATGTAACGGTAAGGTTTCATTTTTCTTGGTATTCTTGGGTCTATTTAATCATTACCTTGACTGCATTTTATTGTTTAGTTCGTTTGTGCTAGCTAATGTGAAATGAAACTCTTGAAAAATTTTGAAATTTGCTTTAACCTCACGAAATTCTGAATATTTCATTTTGCAATTTAAAATTTCATATATTTTTCATTACAGTTGTTTATGTGACCTGTACGTTTCCTTTCCTGAGAATCTTGCGATTATTAAATTACCTAGAAAAGCGTTTGTATGTAATATTTCTTCAATTAGACCGAAAATATTATGAAAAAAAATCTATTATCTTCCTAACGGTAATGTTCATAATAGCAGTCATTCGTCACCCAGACAGCACAAAGATATCTTATAGACGTCCATAAGATGTCTGAATCCGATATTCGGGACGTCTTATGGATGTCTGTTTACGCCTGAAGGACGTCCATAAGATGTCGTATAGACATCCATTGTTACAAATGTCAACGTTTATAAGACATCGTTTTACAACGTCTTATGGACATCTATTTTGGACATATGTCAGACATAATCATCTAGGCTTTTAATGTATTCAAAATAATACACTGAATAGCACATGTTTAAGTCAACAGTACTGATACATATACCTACCACAGTCGTCTTATGAATGACTTGGTATTTCAATTGGGATACATAGTACACACGAGAAGTATTCGATATTAACTGGAACTTTTTCTTATATATATATTGTGACGTAGCAAAATAAAAAAATTTCTCTTTATAAAAGTGTTTATAAGATTGAATTTACATGATCAAATTTTTCTTCTGAGCCATGTTTGAATATGAACCTCTACATCCTTATTGTTCTTCGACAATAGTTAATGGTCTATACCAGAGGTCACCAAAGTGGTCTATATAGACCTCCCCCCCCTCCGGAGTCTATTTAACACAAGTAGGGGTCGATTTGAGCCAAGGGGTCGATCTGTGACAATTAGGAATAAAAGAAGAAGACTTGAAAATATAAACAAGTCATCTTTAAAAATTAATCGAGAATTTTAAACTGCGCTTTGTTGATTTGATTTGGAAAACATTTACATCCCTGAGTGGATTATTACGCCATTTTCCGCTTAAATTGAAAACGTGGACGTCAACCTGCAACATGAGCTTGCTGAATTATTATCAGATCTTGAAGCAAAGACCCTTATGAAAAATTTTACAATAAATAAATTTTGGGCAAATATAAATATAAAAATATGTAAAACTTTACGAAATAGCTCAGCCATTTATGCTGGCGTTTCCAATTCAATCTTAACCAAGTACAGAACAAATTAAATGTGGAGTTTCGAGGGGATTTAAGATTGAAGTTGACCAATTTCGAACCCAATATAGCGAACGTTGCAAAGAAACACCAAGCACACCCATCTCATTATTTAATATCTTAAATCATCTTATTTAATAAAAATTAAGGTGTTTAAATTTCAACATTAAGATATATTTTATAAAACTATTGTTACACAATATAAAATTACTTTAATAAACGTTTAAAATTGTAAAGTGAATCATAATATACAAATACTAATAGATAGTTTTTTCTTAATTAACTGAAAATTACTTTTGTGGGAGGTCGATGCAGATTTCGAAAAATGATATAGGGGTCGATGATCAAAAAAGTTTGGCGTTCCCTGGTCTATACAAACACTTCTTAATACAAATGAAAAATTACTGGATATAACTATTCATCTCATAAAAAAGTTAAATATCTAAACACTGACAGTATATCTCAACTACAAAGAAAGTAAAACTGAGTGAAAGCTGTTAAACTAAAACTGTGAAATTGAAACCAGAATTAAACTCAAACGCTGTCAATAGTCAAACCAAGTCGATCGCCATTAAAATTATCGTATAGTTTCGAAGACGACGTGAGATGGCGCTGAAGTACGTGATCATCATATCATTTTTTTTTATTCATCATATTCTTTAGAAACATGAACACAATCTCAAATACACTAAAGTGCTTAACTTGTTTCACATTTTGTCGAATTTGTTATATATGTAAAACGTCTAAAATGTGGTTTTTTGACTTTTGAGAAACGTCTTATGAATGCCATAAATGAACATCCAAGAGACGTCCTTAAAACTACGTCCATAAGATGTCTTTTTTATATCTTTAGGCGTTCAGACATAATACAGACCTAAATAAGACATCCATAAGATGTCTTGTGCTGTCTGGGCAGTTAGAAATTAGCTAAGCTAGCACCAACATATATCAACAAAGGAGAACAGGTAGGGACTTTATTGGAATAGTGATCAAATTCTTCAATAGATGGCCAACTTTCCTGTTTTGTGAAATATTTAAACACCGACTATCAGAGGATAGTTGTAGTTTTTGAGAAGGAACTCAATTTGAACCATAGTTCCAATTTAGTCGTTACTAAAATATAGCTCCTAAATAGTTAAACTCGTTGAATTATTCTAATTGTTGTTTATTTATGAACTTTGTATTCAGAATTATGGCGGTCTTTAAGCTGCTTTCTCAGATCATCTACAAAAGTAGTTTGTACACATTCCGACTTAGTTTTTGATCTTCATAGTTGTTGCGTATGGGTTTAACAAATTTAATTGAAATTTAAAAGTTAAAATGAATATGTTGGTTGATGCTATTATATGTGGTTCTAAGTTTAAGTAAATGCCTTCGCCATAAATTGAAATAAATTAAGTTGAAGAAAAATACTAAAACATGCTGAAGGCTGGTTTGCTGTAAATAAACTTGAAGTAAATTAAGGCAAACCGCCTACCATAAATTTCTTAAATGGAGGAGACAGCTGTAGCTGCAGAATTAGTGACGGATATTTCCATTCACTGCAAAGAATTATACACCGTATTTCAGGAAATTAGTTACTACTATTTAATATTTTATGTGTAATACGTAAATCTGGATTGAAAAGACTAATTACACTTGAGTAAAAATAAATATATAATATAACCAGAAATGAGGATTCGAATTAATCTTAGTTTAATTTATAGGATTTCTATAACCCTGTATTACAGGATTACTTAAAGGCTCAACACAACGTTCCCTTTAAAATTCTCGTCTATTCCTTGTTTTGATGCTATGCATAAAGCGAGTTACATCTAACATATTCCATCCTTACAGCTTGCAAACACACGCGGCATCACCATGCCACGACTTATCTCTCATGTTTTGCACACAGCGCTCCCAAACTCGTGATTAATAGGACAAACAGAAGTACGGGTAACTAAATACCATTAATCAGTTTAAGGATAGATCACCTTCGCTAATAATTCACAAGTTCAGATTCGGTTCTAGAGAGAGCATTCCCCCTTGAATTTTAATTGCAACTGTTGGATTAGGAATTAATAATTTGGGGATTTAATTAGAATCCTAATTAAAGTTTTATTAAAACTTCCCTATTTTAACGTTACAGAGATTATCAGTTAGGTGTAAGTTTTAATTTTATTCCTGTAGGTTTATAATTTTCCGTTAGATTTTATGTTTTGCGTTTCACATCGTATGAAATTCGGTTTACCACAAGCGTATATTTTATAAATTCCACATTTATATTGCCTAGGGATTGTTTAACAGTAACGAAACTAACTTTTACTGAAGTTTGCTCACTGCAATTTCAAACATAGTAACGTGATACTAATTAGAAAACTAAATGGAAACTAATGGTATGGGTATGTCAATGAGTAAAAAATTTGTCATCCTTATAATAATTCAAAATAGGTTTAAAATACGCAATCAGAGCGAGAGATCTACAATACGATAAAAATGAGCTTTATCTAAAGAAAGGCCCCGAATTCTTCGGTTATACATTAAAATGGCGCAGACAATAGGATATCTACCCCAGCCGAGGTTTCGATTAGCGTGTTTCTTTAGGATTCGATATTCGGCCTTTAGAAATCTAACGCTTTCAAACTAATTCGACGTTTCTTTACAAATTATTACATAAAATGCCTCCTTATTATACGAAATTCAATAGAAGGGTAGTATATCCATCACGTGTGCTAATTATTGTCGCCTTATATATAGATCTACATAATTTTTATTGTATTTAGTGGCTGCCTCAGTTATTGATTCCTTTTGTTGTAACAAAGATTAACTAGAGATATTTACAAAAATATAATCCACCTTAGATATTTTGCGTTTTATACATGTTCACATTGTGTTTTGGCGATGAGGTCACATCTGTCATATTAAGCAACGATGTTTTGATTTGCTACCATTTGTAAGAGGAAGCAAATAAGTTGATATGCAGGGGATGTCAAGAAAATTAATTACGTTGGCATCATCGGTTTTGGATCTTTAATCTCATCCACTGCTTCTTCATAAAGAACTTACCCCTGCAAATCGGTATACTTCAAAGTAGTATATTAGATTACATCGGTAAAGTTTATTATATGTGCCACTTTCGTGTGCTTTTAATCAACACTGTTTTAATTTAGTGGCTATCACTGTGACCTTCCATACCACTTTACATTTTCATAAAGACCTGCTTTCTTCCTGTTAATGCTCTCTAAGGTAGCAGAAAGATTCGTCTTGGATAGAATGCAATATGTACTTTCTTGAAGCAGTTGATTTGTAGATTTTGCAGCAATTTGACTTCAGAACATAGTTCCAACCAACAGGTTTCAAGCATTGTGGTAGATGCATTTAATTGACAGAACTACACAGTGCAGGTATTGATGGATATAGAGACGGCGTTCGATCCAGAGTAGGTTAAGCATCTTAAAATAATTTGCGATTACTTTCCAGCTCAATTGGTTTTTCTGAGATCTTATAAGAGAAGACTGTGAAGGTGGTTCCGTGTAATAATCTCTGACGACAGAACAATGGGCAAACACCAGCACTGCCAGCATTCTACACCATTCAAAAACCTCTTTCAAATTAGGTTTAGTTTAATGCCTCTGTAACTACTAATCTCTTACTACTTGATGCGATTTTGTAGCTTTTACTGTATTAATTGAAATAATTCTATACGATGCCTTTCTAAAGTATCGTATTATTTATTAACGATAGAATGTGTTTCAAAAAGAGGTAGTTTACCAAAATGTCTCTGTCACAGTAGAAGATAATTTCGTACTAACTTTATTTTAAACGGCCTGTAAAGAAGCGTATCAGAAATGATAGGTGAAAAAGTTTTACAAGTGTGTGTTTTTGGAACTTTAACTTGGCGTCTCCCTTCTAATTCTTCTTTACAAAGTATGAACAAAATAAAAAATATTTTAGTAGTTCGAGACAAGTGTAGAAGTCATGTGGAAGTTGCTGATATCATCCTGAATTGCTCAATATTTTGCAAGGAACCATTTCCAAAATTCATTCACAGTTTAGAGAACTTCGACATGTCCGACCGATAAAAGGAAAACACCATTTTGTGGAAGACGATATGAAAATAGATTTTTTATTAAGTGTTACAGAGAATCCCCGCCAAATACTACTAAAACTAACATTAGCCACCAAGCCGTGTTAAAATATTTACATACATCAACCAAAGATTCATCCCTAGAGTACAGTTCTGCGAAGAAGTAATGAACCAACTGAACAGAAATGAGGTAACCCATACTTGTATCCTTTTTTTGGATGAATCAATTTCTATGTTTAACAGAGAAGTAAATCGGCAGAACTATAGGCACCGGTCAGCAGAGAATTCTCGTTGGATGCGTAAGACTCGTACGCAATATCCCCAAAAAGGGAACGTCTGAGCAGGTATCATCGGGAACCATATAATTGGTCCAATCCTACCAAACGAAAATTTTTGATTTCGGCAAGATAGAGCAACCTAAAACAAGCGATTAACAAATAAGAGGTCAACAGAAAGGCCTTCCACTGGCAGAATACGCCAGGGCATAATAATAATAATAAATGTGAAAATTATCGTCCAATTAGTGTTCTGCCAGCCATCTCAAAGATATTTGAAGAGGCAATCGCATCAAGACTGGGTTCTTATCTGGAAAGACATAATTCCTTATCCCCGAAACAACACGGATACAGGAAAAGGCATTCCACAACAAGCGGGATATTACAAATGATTAACGATATATACAATGCCTTCGACTGCAAAATGTATTCCAGAATGACATTATTGGATCTAACTAAAGCCTTTGATTTGGCGAGCTATTAGATTCTAGTGCAAAAATTGGAATATCATGGGATCAGGGGAAAACCATTAAGTTTGCTGCAATCTTACCTCAGCGAAAGAGTCCAACTAACATCTTGGAACGGTTCTCGGTCGAATCTAGGAAGCATCAAATATGGAGTTCCTCAACGATCAATAGTTGGGCCACTTCTATTTTTAATATATATTAATGATCTTCCGTATAACATGGGTGGAACCGAAATTTGTTTATATGCGGACGACACGTCGCTCTTGGTGCACGCTGAAAACTCTTAAAAAACTGATTGAAAAATCCCAAGCAGCAGTTGTGATTGCTGATAAATGGCTGACTGCAAACACATTAAAAATGAATGATGAGAAAACACAAAATATAACCTTCATCACCGACAGCAGTGTTTCATCACACGGAAAGTTCCTTCGTGTCGTAATTTACTCTAGACTTGGATGGACGCAGCATGTGGATGACTTGAGCAGTAGGTTGTCATTGGCGTTGTACGTCCTAAAGAAAATAAAACATGTAGCAACTTTGTAGGCTCCAAAAGTTGCGTACTTCTCATATTTCCATTCCTTCATGTCTTACGGAGTCATCTTCTGGGGACTGGCGACGGAAGCGCTGAAAGATAGCAGCGACTGTGATGTCTTAGGCGATCCGGATAACAGTGCCTTCGCCTGCATTTGTCCTGGCGTATTTTGCCAGTGGGAGACCTTCCTGTTGACCTCCATTTGTTGACTACTTGTTTTAGGTGGCTCTTTTGCAGCCCATAATAGGGATAGAGTCCAATGAAAGGCATTTTTGCTGCCTCTTTGGCAAGCTTATCTGCCTTTTCGTTCCCTTCGATCCCTTGATGGCTTGGTACCCACTGAAGGGTTACGTGGTTATTGCGCCCTAATTGCCTTAAATTGCATATACATTCATGCAACAGACTGGACTCGTATGTGTAGGCACTCATAGCCTTCAACGCCGCTTGGCTGTCCGTTGATATACAAATTGTTGCGCCACGTATCCCTGACTCGAGGTTCTTTACGGCGCATAAGTTGATAGCAGAAATCTCTGCTTGAAATGTGTTGGAGTGGAGTCCCATGGGCACTTTGAGGTAGTTGTTAGGCCCACTGACCCCGATGCCCGTCCCCACTCCTTCTATTCTAGAGCCGTCCGTGTACCATGTCAGGGTTCCTCTTTTAAGTTGAGGCTCACCGGAGGCCCACTTAGTACGGCTTTCGATGACCACTTTGTAGGGTTGGTCGAAGTTGTATTGCATAGGAATCTTGTCCTTTGCAATCTAAACTAGGTAGTTGATGTTGGGATCATCAAGAAGTTTGAGATGTTCTCTAAAGTCCCCAGGTTTTAATTCCTTTAGTCTGTCCAGAGACAGGGCACTTAATATAGTCTGCTTTTGGATGTAAATGTGCAGCGGCGTGATTCCCAGCAGTACTTCAAGCGCTGCAGTGGGACAAGTTCGCATCACTCCTGTGACATTTAGACAAGTGAGTCTTTGGATTTGTTGAAGCTGTTGTTGTACAGTTTTCTGTGTTGTTTTTGGCCACCATGCCAAGGCGGCATAGGTGATCATGGGTCTTATAATTGCCGTATATGAGCATAGGATCATTTGAGCCTTGAGACCCCAGGACTTACCGAGTAACCTTCGGCAAATTAGCGATGCCTTTATGTTTTTTTTCCGTAAGTAGTTGATATGGGGGTTCCACGTCAATTTGCTGTCCAACATAACCCCCAAGTATTTAGCTTCATTGCTGAAGCTAATACTTTTTCCCTCTACGGAGGCAGATTTAAGATGAACTTTTCTTCTCAAAAGGGACGATAGTAATCTTTTGGGGATTTATACGCAGATTACGATTTTTGCAGCAACTATGCGTGTAGTCGAGAGCTCTTTGCATAACCTGTGATATGATTTGATCATACTTACCACGGATCATGATTACCAGGTCGTCAGCGTACCCTTGCACCTCATGTCCGTCTTTGGTAAGGTTACTAATAAGATCATCAACAACAAGACACGAGAGCAGCGGTGACAAAACGTCTCCTTGGGGGCAGCCTCTGCCGGCATTGACTGTAGCGGTTTCTGATCCTAGCGTAGCGCTTATTCGTCGACTCTGTAACATGGCTTTCATCCATTCAGTAGTCGACGGGTGAAGACCTTCGGCAGAAGCCGCCCTTTCTATGCTCTCGAAGGAGGTGTTATCAAAAGCACCCTCTTCATCAAGAAAAGCGCAGTCTTCTTTTTATTTAATTTAATTTTATTTTATTTTGTGTTCGTTTACCATTCCGTATTATGTGTGTGATATACTCATTTATTTATTTACTTATTATTTTTTTTTATTTATACATATACTGCGATTGTTCTTATAGATAAGCAACATATTTATTTATTGACAAGTTCTGTAATGGTTATATTCCAAAAACAATACTACTACTACTACTACTACAGCAGGCGAAGGCACTGTTATCAGGATCGCCCAATACAGGAAAGTCGTTGCTAACTTTCAGCAAAGGGGATCTTGGACTGCTGGCAGGGTTTCTCACAGGTCATGTGGCCCTAAACTACCACCTACATAAACTCGGAAAAGCTGAAGAGAGGCAGAATACATTTTGTGTAAATGTGTTACTCCCAGTCATATCTGACAACAATACTTCAGTAGGCCGTTTCTAACGCCTACTGACATCCAGAACGAAAATCCAAGACTAACTCTAAGGTTCATCAGAAGCGTCCAACTAGTCTAACAACTAGAAGGGCAATGTTACAATAGACCCATGCAGGTCGCTGTGACTAAAGGCAGCAGTGCCACTGCCCTCATATCTAATCTAATCTAAAATATAGTAACAGCCCATGTCGCTGTATTTGTAAGAAACTATTAATTCCTAATCAATAGAGAGGTGAAAAAGGTGCTATTAAGTGGCCAAGTAGATCGCTAGATCTTTCACCTTTGGATTTTTTTATGGGGAAATTTAATGTGTAAGCTACAAAGCCAGATAGCACTGATGATCTCAAACAAAAAAGACATTTGAACATTTAATACGCTAAAGTTTAACAGTAATTCTAATAAAATATTTCATAGTCTCATAGCCTTCACGCCTGTAATTAATGTAATCAACCAGTTAGGTCATAAGTGTTATAGGTCATTAAAATCAGTGCATTAAGGAAACTTCAAAAATTAATAAAATATACAAAGTATTCAATTTAGTTTTTAAAAAAGAACATCTACTCTACTCTCTACATTTACAGGAATCACTTCTGTATACTTAAAATTTCAGATTGAGCTCACTGACTTTGTAAACTCAGAAATAGAAGCTAAATGCTTGATAGAAACAAGAGAGCCTGACGATGGAAATGAAAATAAATCACAAGAGCTACATTTTCCTACCTAACATTTCTTAATGCTACGAATGCTTGCATATACTTAAGAGTTTTCGTTCATGTTCTTGAAATATAACCGGATGTTTATTTTCCGAGATATATCTACGCTTTTCATATATCGAAAGTAAATAAAAAAATCCATTAATTCTTTGAGTGCCTTCTATTTTAGGAAATTCCTTAAATACTCATACATTAAGCAAATAATCTGGTATATACAGAAGAATAAGTAGTACATACTTCAATATTTTGTTTAACATACATACACCCACAATGAAAAGAAAACAAGAGAATATTATAGAATGTTGTGTTATTATTTGACAAAGCGTTATCAAATAGAATGTGTGGATTCTGAGTAATTAATTCTAACTATCAGTGTTTGTTGATGAATGATGATACATCAACAGCTCTATTAAAAATAAGAAAACCTCAAGTGACAGCTAAAAGTAACCCACGTAGAAAGAGTATCAGAAACATGAATGAATGGAGGCAATATTATTTTGGTCAAAAATATTTTTCCAGCATGCAAAATGACAATGAGCAGAAAATGGTATGCAAAATAATGTTTTTGAACACATAAGCAGTATCTGAGGTGTACATTACAATTTATTTTTAATATATGTATGTGGATCCATCAGGAACAAATCAACAATGCACAAAAATTGATTAACATACATGAGCTCTCCGCACGTAACGAAATGCATTATTTTGAGACGACGTCCTACATAGAAGTAAACTGCACACCATTACGGAATATCGCATTTCAAAAGAATTAATATTATAGAGAATATATTCAGTACTCTACCTCTTTCAGAAAACTGAACTGCATACAATCTTCTGCTTCTGTTATACATATCCTTTCATGGAAACTACTGCAGGTATTCTGGTGATATTATTTAATTTGCATAGAGTAAAGGAGACATAAATACTGCACATGTTTCACGTAACCTCCCCTTACGACTGCGCGGGGCGAGTTCCAATTTTAAATTTAAAGTACGACCCGTGTGCTTCGATTCATAATTTTTTATCTTATCAGGAACACGTACCGTGTCTGCGAAAAGGAAGACGTGCTGTGGAGCCGACACGTTCTGAAAATCTGTATTAGACGTTTATAAAAATAACATAGCGAAACTGTTGGTGAAATGAATTGTGGAGATAATCAAATAATTCAGTAATACCGCCTGCGGGTGACGGGGTTCAGCGAACCGTCGTTGGGAACTTAGGTGGCGTTGTAGGTCTCCCTCTCGCGTTTCCCACCGCAATAAATTTATTTCGCTGAATACAAACAAAATTCCCGGTATAAAGCATTAAAATATTTTTATGACGTCGTCGCCTCGAATAAATAAATCATATACCCGTTGACAATGCGAAAACGGTTCCGATCATTTACTTGTTATTTATGCGACGATATTTCTGAAATCGAGGACTATTGCCCCGGCCCTACAAAAGGATACGCCGCCGTCGTCTTAGAATTTATTCGGGAAATATTAAAATAACAAGACTGGTGAAGTGTTACCATTACGTACAAAAGGAGAAACTCATACCGTTGGCCTTTTGCGACGAGGACTCGAAGAGAATACTCAACTACATTGATAATTTATATCTCTAGTTAAGGCAGCGCGGAATTGGAAGTTATGTTCTCTTTTTTTGCTTAAATGAAGAGATAAGATAACCGCAGGTGTTTCCTTTAAAACTAAATTAAATCGTTTTAACGATGTCTTGTGAAATTATTGAAACTAAGTAATAGATGGGATAAGAAAACGTAGTCATTAAGCTCGAGTATCATTAAATTCTACATTGAATTAAATAAAGTCGCAATTTAATCGGCTTGTTGCATTTATTTACGTAAACTGTTGGCTAGGCGACCTACAACCAATGAAAGGTATTAAATTATTATAATTATTTTTCAATCAGAACGCCTTTTGTCCTCACAAAAATGCAGGTGTATCAATTAAAATTCTGACAAGGCGTACCACATCGTCAATAATGGTCTTTTCTGAATAAATAAGTTAATTATCACTTGCAGTAAGGATTTAAACGAAAAGTTAAGCCAACTTAGGAAGACAGGATCTCTTCGACACTTTACCAATGCAAAAGTTTCGGAAATGCCCATCTCAAAGTTCGAATTTCAAATTAGGATTAATTATTAACTATAATTTTTTTAATCTGGTGTAAATTGCGTTCAAATAGCTTTATGACAGTATTATATCGCCTTTTTATAATGCCGCGCTGTTAGTCACTTTGCTCTCAACATCGAATGGTAAGCCGATCCGGATTTCAACCCTCTGAAAAAATGTCACCGTCCCTCCAGAGAATGGAAACCCAGCTCCTATCGTCCTGCCACAACGACAGTCAGCCGCCTAACCACTGCAGCTATCGACCCGTTAAATAATAACTACAATAATTATGGTTGAGGTCATTTCGATAAAGATTGTAACAATTGTGACCATTGTGATATCAAGGACTGTGGACTCATGGATACAGATAAAAAATTGATAACACCAACAGCACGACAACGTTTAATTCATTTACTCGGGACATGTATTTCGTTTGGTTTTTATTTTATTTACTCGTTCGGTATTCAGTTGATGATAAGCGTCCATGAGCTTTCGAAACACGTGTCCCGAGTTCATTAATTAAACGTTGTGGTATTGTGGGTGTTACCAATTTCTTATCTGTAATAACAGACCGTATTCATGGCTACCACAGAAAATATGGATAACCACGAGAGAGAGACATCAAACTAAAAAAGAACTTTTTTCTTGCTTCAGATCAGAAACTAATACCACAATGGGAATAGAATCATGTTGTTGAGGTTGCATACGAAGCATGACTAGTTGTGGTTATGTGAGTGATGCATACAGTGATAGCAGAACGCAAGATGTAGTTATAAATAAATTAGATGAGTTTTATTATCAAATTTAGACGAATAAAGATTCAATAATTGTGTGATTCTACCTTTTTCGGACGACGCTGTTAATATTGCATTAAATTTGGGTAATTCTTGTATAAATAATGAATTTCACGTAATCATTATATTGAATACAAACGTATACGGAGTTTTAGGATCAGATAATTAATAATGAAAGCTAATAACACCCTTTCTCAACTTGGTAGCTTCCGGGTAGGCAGCTTAAGCTAAAAATATGTACATTGTATCAAACATAAATGATGTACACACTCGCTGGTACTCCAATTATTGTTTTGTTACCTGTGTTTACCAGAGTTTACTTGCTTTCTATAGTCCCCTTTATTACAGCATATTTTCGCACATGATATTTAAAATCTCTACAATAATTTTATTTAATTTATAAGCCAACGGTTGTTTAAGAGCCTTACGTAGGCCTGCCATAATTATTAAGGTACATATACAACTGTATATGATCACGTCAATTGTCTGCGTCTGATTAACTTGCTTCATTTGTTCGGTCAATCTCCACTATACGTCGATGTTCACCACAATCGCTCCGTTATCTTCATAATAAATAAATATCGTATCGCTATCTAATACACATCATTTATATTAAATATATAATCCTGTATTTGTCTTAGTAGGGGTGGATTAGTAAGGATTTGGAGCTGCTTAGGTGGCAACAACTTCGTCAAAATTAATGGTAAACAAGTGACAGAAGGAATTTAAAAAATTAAGGAATAAGATCTGACTTCTAGTCAATCAGCCTCAAAGCTCAAAGCTTTAGGCCTGATGTGGGGGTGGATTACAATCACTTTAGAAGATAATAACTATAAACACGCTCAATCCGATTGCAAGAATGCCACGCCTCTATACTGCAGTTATAAAATTAATAGGAGACCAATTTGGTCAAACGAAAATTTAATTTTTTTCTAAATATGGTTGATAGTGAGTCCATAATAACTGTATTTAACATCCCTTTAATGATACTGATGTACTTTCACCACTTCTGTCTAACATTTTTTCCAATACACACGTGCTCATATACTTAAGAAATTTTTATATACATTAACCAGTCACACATCATTTATCTTCAATCATTCAAATGTAATTAGAAGAAATTTCACACATATTCCATTATCCTTAAAGATATTTCTATATTTTTAAATATTCATTACTACTTTAATGTTTGATAGGTTAATGATTCACAAAAAATTATTTGATTCGAAAAATTTTTGTAAAATATTTTTTTACACTCATTTTAACAACCTAACATTTTTTATATACATACATTGTCATGTTATTCCTGGTATTTTTACTCCAGGCTTGAGCAAGATGATGCAAGATCATCGACACCGGTTGCTTTTATAGAACACAATACACAAGTTAATTAGGAAGTACACTTGAAGTTTACTTTTCTAAATATGTTCCTTTTTTTTCACATATATTGCTATCATTTATAACACAAATTTAGGGTGCCTAAATGATTATAACCGGTAGTATACATCTTCTGTTTGCCTTGTTGGTTTCTTGCGCCTTTAAATTTGTTTTTCTGAACGCTGAAAGCGAAAGGGTTTTCTTAATTTTCGTTCTTAATTGAACATTTCTCCGATTGACGGTGTGATATATTTTGTTGCATGTGAAAGTTTTTAAACCACTTGTTACCTGTTATTTTACTTGCTTGCCATAGTTACAAACATAGTCGCTACAGATTATGGTATTACAAAGCATTGATAGTAACCATGTCTGTGTTAGTGGGCCGCCTTTCAGAACCGTGTGAACACAGTAAAAAGTGCTATTGTGTAAATTATCATAAAAATTATAATACAAAATTTATCTGTATTGGTCAGAGTGTATGATACTAAGAAAGATTTTAATTAATTTTTATCATTATTAGGAAAACTTTAACTTTTCTAGATTGTCTGAACTGTCATACTACTGTCATATTAGCGGTCAGGACAAATGCTTTACGAAAACAAAAAATAAATATATTGTATTTGTGTTTGTATATATTGTACTTATGTTTTGATCAAATGGAAATTGCTAGTTTTCTTTTGGTTTTTTGTTTTATCACTGGGAACGAGTCAGGCTTTTTCTTTCATCTCCTAAACATCGCAGCCTATGACGATTCGTTTGCAACTGTAAAAAGACAACAGTTGGAAACGAATCGCCTAGTGGCACGATGGTTTCGTGGATATGTCGCCCAAGCAAACTTAATGGTTTGATTCTATACATAGAGACTATATTTTAAAAAATACAAATATCGCTTATTTAATTGGCGGTGGAAAATTACATTATATACATGTACATGCCAAGAAATACTTCGGTGTTAAAAGACCTATTGTATTATTCCGTGGCTAGTGAATTTCTTGACATAAACAGGTTAGTCCTTTTAACTAGATTTAGTAACCTGCGTGGTAAATCTTTTTCTGGCAGTCCTGTTTCTTGCTCCCAGCAGTGGCAGTTTCGGCCGTTCCAATGTAACGCAGTCAAAGAAAATGTGATAGTCTGTCTCCTCATCATCATTGCATAGTCTACAAATAAGCTCATCTTTAAAGTGTCCCTCACCGATTTAAATGAAACTTGGTGGGTTCGTAGACTGTTGCAGTGTAAGAACAACGGTAACTTTCATAGATGCTAAATCGCCCGTTTTCGGGGGTGAGGCGTCCTAAAGCCAACGCTACCTTTCGCTATTTGCTTTAATATCTCCAAAACTATAAGGCATATAAAAATAAATTAAGACAACTATATAACTGTGCTATGAGTACTAAAGAATAACGACAATAGTTTGCCTGTCATAGTTCTTGTTTTCCAGAAACAACCTCCGCTGTACTCGGTTGAGGGCCAGCATCAGGGCTATTTAGATAAATATGTTGTTTTGAGGTTTTTGAAAACTTTTTACCACAGCGATAGATGACGCTGGTCACTATATTCGATTGGAATTTAATTTTTTTAAGGTTTCCACTATTGTTAAAGTCACAAAAAGAATTGGTAGTAGCAGTTTTCACCATATGGTTATCATTTGTCATTGGCGTGTGCAATTTCAGAATCGATTACCGTTATTAACAGTTATTTGTTATTTTGTTGTTATTAGCTGGTAGGCCTAGCTATGTCTTTCGGGGTAAGTATACGTTATTTGTTGTAATTTGCTATGTTTTATATTAAATTGTGATATTGAACAGCTGGGAATCCCACATAGCCTACCAAAACAATGCCGTCGAGATGTATTGTTCGCAACTGCCATATGAAAGGTGAGAAATTGAGGATATTTCGATTTGCCCATCCTAGACTGGAACCAGAAAGATTTATGAATTACACATTAAATCAAAAAAATTGTACTGAGAGCTATAATATACATATGTATATGATAATTATAGAAAATTTTGTTTGGAATTATAAATTTGTGTTTTAATTTCCAAGGAAATCCGTTAGCTTTATTAAGCTTCCGTTTTTGAACTATTATACTGTATAATATAAATGATATATTAATATTCATTTATATTTTACAATACAAAAAAAAAACCACCACGCAATAGATGGCGCTATCACGACTTCAATATATTTCCATTAACCTTGCCACCCTTGGCCAGCACATATACTGCTAAATACCTTGATGGCTTGCTATGTATCTGCTCTTTAACTTTGTTCTAGTGTTGCTAGTTTAGTTCAGAAATATAATCAAAATACTGTAATTCAAATTGTGCAGGATGGACCACTAAGCGAGGTAAGTGGCTGTATCTCGGAAAGCATTTGTTCTAGGTTGTGTAGGAAAAAGTTTTGATAATAAAAGTGATCAAGAGAAATCGCTGGAAATTATTTTCAATTATATTTTATATTTTATCGCTAGGGGGCGAAAGTGCTATAAGTAAATCTAAAATTTCTGATGTCATTTACTTTTGTGACATTTCTTCATATCTGTCGTAATAAGGGAGAGAGAAAAGCCCATCTATTTGTCAATTTGGTCAAGTTGGTACAAAAAACTTGTTCTTGATATCCATTCAGTTATGCAGTCATCGATTTTATTTGCAACGTGCAAGCTTGATTTTGAAACGTCTTATTAATGGTCCAAACTATAACAACAATATAATAGTGATACCAAAAGGTTTAAAATATTAAACAACCATTGTTATTCTACCAAAGTTAGTTCGTCTTCGCTTACGAAAAATGGGAAGTCTTTATTAACCACTTTAGTAGACTTCACAAATGTAGCAGATTGTGTTAGAAATTAGCACTGTGAAATGAGAATACTTTTTCAATCATGGGAAGTAATATAAATATTCTAGCACTAAGAGCATCGAATATGAAATTCTGTTACCATCACATTAATTGTAACAATTCAGAACTTATACCTCTATGAATAGATCTTGAGAAACTATCGATGTAATTCGAGAGAATTTTCCATCAAACACGACTACTACAAAGAAATTCTACATATTATTATCTTTAAAAATTAGACGAAAGGTATAAGTAAATTGGCAGCAGGCTTAGATCTAGTTTGGTATTGTTTGTTTCACATGTAATAATCTGCTATAGTATTCTATATTTGAATTTTGCAAAGTGATAAAAGCCATTTTAGAGATCGCCAAGGAATTCGTTGCGCAGTCTATGCCACTATGTTTAACCCTAATTTATTATAACTTAGATAGTGTTTATCAATGTAATTATGTAGCAAATTCATATCGAATACAATGTCGACAAACGACAGGAGCATTAATTACGTACAAAAAGATGAATGATGGATTTCGGCAACCTACAACAAGCGCTTTCCTACCTAATTACAGTACAAACAGTATCTGCTGTTCTGCTTACTTAGCATAACAATTTATCTATCTAAATGTAACCTAAATTAATCATCAATCATTGTATCGAAATTTGATGGAATATGTGACAAAATTTTGATTTGATTTTTTTGTAGCATCACGTTCAGTGTTAAACACATTTAATGCTAAAAATTACGAAACAACTTTTTTAGTGGAGGTGCTGGCGCGACAATTAAAGAATTGAAGACATTTTTGCGCTTATTTATGTCCTTTTTCGCTTACTCGCGTATTCATGCAAGCACAATAGACGTAAATTTGATAATAACAACAATCTTCCGCCAGAATGTTTTGGTAACGGTAATTAGTTATCCTGGAAAATTATATGAACGCCAGAAGCTTGGTAGAAGATATGCAAATAATGCTGTTGGGGTTGTTACGTAGTAGACAGGTAGGTAACTGTCGAAAACGACAACCCAATGAATATCCTGTTGTATCGCGTATCTCGAAGAATTTGTATCTAATTATGTTAACCAAGATGTTGATGAAAGCCTCCGAAAGCTAATGTTATTATCGCTCTAATTAAAATTGATTCTTCCGGTTACGTTCTTGATGCCAAAATTACCATTTTTCGTGTTCTATGTTTATTAAGCTTGATTGCTGAAAAGTTTTAAATTCAAATTTCTTTTTTTAACTTTGTGTTTTAATACAGTTCTTCTCGTTGCTGTTGCTCATTTTTACTACACGATAAAAAAACAAAATCTTTAATAAGGTTAATAGAAATGGAAGTAAAAATTCGTTTTCTGGTTGAAATTGATTAGAAAATGGCACATACATTACAAAATGGTTTAAATTTGAAGCAACAATTTCAGAGGGAACAGCAATTACAGCAGAAACAAAATTAAACATTTAACTGTGTATTCACATAACTAAAATGGTCCTTGATTTTTTGAGTCAATATATTATAGACTACTATTATAAACCAATCATAAATTAGTTCTAGCAGTGATAGTAAGTGCTCTTGCGAAATTAGTGTTTAGAAAAAAAAGTAAAATCATATATTAAAGAGTATCCTGTATATCGAAGTAAAATGCATATCGGCACAAATAGGAAATTGAGCTTTTATCATTCGATCACAAAAACTTCTTACACAGTAGTAAAATCCAACGAAAAAGCTATATTAACTTTTTCCCTCACGGTCAGAATAGATAGCGGTAAGGCTTGGCGGTTTTGTCTTCACATGTGCACTTCTAACTGCGAAAACTTGTCAGATAATAGATAGGATGACCTAAGCAGAATCATACAGTCCTGCGTACCACATTTTCCCCGATAAAATGAAACGTATAAAAATGAAACTCAGAATATTATATAATTACACAATCCTTTCAGATGTTTCAATTCTCAATTATATAAATATTGCACTGCACGGAAGTTTAATATTAGATGAAATTAATTCTCTGTAGTTTTCATTATGGGATTATTAAAATATTCAAATTAAAATTGTCTGTGGTATAGGTACGGTTTCCCTATTTAGTTTCAATTGAAAAGGGTGAAACCTTTTCACGGATAATATTAAATTCGTGAATAAACTGGTAATATTTGATGGTATCTATTGGGATTACATTTTATTGAAAATTTCTATCGGTCTACATTAATTCTAATTCAGATAATGGAAAGGATACCCTGTAGATTAAAACTTTCTGCAGTTTGTGTTCGTTCGTATTACATTAAAAGTTGAATAAGTAAATCTGGTAAAAATTGAAAGCATTCTTTTGTCGCATAATAAAAGTTTTATGAAGATATATGACCTTTTCATTCGATTTTTAGGATACCATAGATATGAATTTTCCAACAGATAATGTTTAACTAATTCTTATCTTTGATTTAAGCGATTTAAATGGACCATTTTGTAGTAGTTAGAGTTTGAGGGTAACAGTAAAGCGTGTTTATATGGATATCTCATAACAAGCGATTAACTTGTTTCCTATTGGCAGAGAAATAGCTGGTAAGTTGAAGTTTTCAAATATCTCTGTATTTGTTTAAGTTTAAGAAAAAATCTGTCGAACACATTGATTCTAATTATTAAGGGATAGTGAGATGCTGGTTTTATGAGGCTTAAATTGATGGAGGTGGTGATGATCAAGATGTAGAAAATATGAATGTGATAATGGTGAAATTAAGAATGAGATGGACACATTGCTTCGTTATATCACAATACATTTCATATACTAGTCTTAGAAGTTTATGCTGACAATTCATTTTTAAGTAATTTAATTTGAATTCAAATTTCCAATCTCATTCTAATTATATTTTTCAAATTAGTTGAAAAAAAATCCCTGTTATGACTTAACAGGTGCATTTGCTCTTTCAGTTTCAATACTTAAAACTTTTGGTTTTTATCTTTAGAAATGCTAAATTATAATAGATTTAAAGTATTCCCATTATCTTATAATTTGGGCTTGTCTCGACGATACGAAGCTTCAAGTGATAAATACAGAATGGATTGGTATAGAGGCGGGAGTGTGGCAGCGATCTTTGCTAAGGCCTACGCTTTGGATTATTCTTTTTGATGATATACATATTTCAAATTAAATTAACAACAAGTGGTAGCACTTTAGGATATGCAGATCATCTAGCATTAACGATAAATGCAAACAATGACCATGATCTATTGGCAAACACCAACGTAGGATAAATACATGGCTAAACCAAACTCATCTGAAACTTACCCTGCCGAGTACAAAGCGACAATTGTTAAAGAAAAGAGAGATAGAGAGCATGTGCGTTTTAGAATTGACGATACCCAAAAAAGACGTTAAATATTTAGGCACAGTTCTAGATCAGAGGCCATATAACGTAGACCACAAAAAAAGCTGAAGAAATGGTCCCCATGTTGTCAAAGATGATGTCAAACATCGATAGCCACAGTAGTCTCAAGTACAAGGTGTTTAATGAAGTGTCACATTCCGCAGTACTATATGGCTCTACCATCTAGGTTGGCATACTAGAAAAATGTCTACAGAAATATAATGTAAAGGTTTCAGAGAAAGATGCTCATTAGGGTAGCATCGTCGTTTCGCACAACTTCTAGACTGGCGTTACCATTAATAACAGGAATTTTTCCAATAGATTTTCTACCTCATAGAAGAAAGCATATCCATACGGTTCGAAGCCGGAATTGCAATAGAAGTAATAGCAAGCAAGTCGCAAAATTCTTGATATCAAACCCTTGGTAGAACTTTTAAAAAGATACAGTACAGGTTTATGATGGGCTTTTGGTATCAGTTTTTTTAAGATCAATAATAATACTTCTATATAGTGTGGTGAAGAGGAACACGTATTCCAACGCCAGTATATTATGAGTTGGACATAGAGTTCATGCAAGAAAATCTAGTCTAGATAATGCTAGCAGCTAAATATAAATGAAAGACATTACAAAATATGTTCAGAACTTTTGTGAAGAGCAAAACGAACGAAGGTGAGAAAGACAAGTTTGTGGAGCAACTGAAAGATATCCTTACAGAAGCACGTAGCAAAGGAGAAGTATTTTGCCAGTTCGTGAGCTGGCTACGTCCATATAAATAGAAAAGAAGTATTTACTTCAAAGTATAGTCGTTTCCAATACCTTATTACAGATTAAAGGCCAAAGAAAAATTTTATAATCATATCTGGTAATGAGTTGGTTATTTGTAGTTTAAACTACATCCTGCCTTAAGTTGTTTGATAGTAACAGACGCCTCTGTGGCACAATAAGCCTGAAGGCTGCGGTGCCTTATCGGTGACCATGGGTCGGAAGGGTCTGATTTTAGGGAAAAAAGACGTCTCTACTCTTATAAAAAGCTAATTCAAGTTATTGAAATGACGAAGACATTGTTCAAGTTTTGAAGAGACTATTTCTGTTTCTGAAGGGCAAGATCATCATGAAAGCGTCGGTGTTATTAACTAAGCTATGAGATAACAATGCTGTCATATCCAAATCTTAGAAAATGTCATGCTGACTAGGGCGACTGCATCGAACAGCAACCGAGCTGTGAACTAATCCTGAAATGACTAAACCATAAAACAATGTTGAGTCAATTCTAACAAAGTTTTAGTCGTCCAGTTAGTCATATGCACGTTATGAATTTATATCATCATACACTTCTTAGCTCGTAACTGTAGAGCATGCAAGAGACATATTCAAAAATTACTAGTCTAAGTCAACTATGCTATTTAGACATCAGAGTAAATAATAGAATACGTTAATTAAAGAATTAATTAAGCTATGTCCGACAGTAACCATATTTTCTTAGAAATTCGTGTGTACACTTGCATACAAAAATTTTGCCTTCACCAACAAGTGAATTGAATTAGCATTCGTTATAATACGCCACGTAATCTAGCTGCGGTTTATTAATCAGAGTAGTTTTAGTAGGAAGGATCCAATTCAACCACATCCTGAGATGTTACTAAAACCAGGTTAAATCCTCAGGAAGGAGGTATGACTTCTGTATGTCATAACACAAACATGGGAAAATAACACATGTTACGTAGAAATAAATGAAGGGCGTCAGCACCGACTTCTAGACCAAATAATGCAACTCATCCAGCTATTGCAACTGCATTCGAGTTTTAGGACGTGGAACGTGGTAAAATGAAATGTCGCAATTCGCTCGGCGAAGTAAATGTGGAAAGAGAGCCAGCGATAATAGGTCGAGAAGACTCCTCACTGCTAGAGTTTCGTTGATTTTCAGTTTAACTGGAACGAATTTACTGTAATACGTCCAAGATTGGTAGTGCGTGACAGAAATTTTCTACAGCTGCCGGCGAAAACCAATAAACACATTCTCAATGAATTGGCGTACGATATTAATGAGAATCTCTGCTGAATGTCGATACTTAATTTAACTTCATGGTAATATATTTTTGGAATGCTGTGTCAAGTTGGTTTTATTAAGTTAGCGAATGTTTTCTCCAAATCCTAGTTGTAACTGTATCGTATTATATTTCGCGAATAATTTGGAAATTTAGATTTAATTACTAGTCTTGTCTTAATAATGTTCAAAAAAAAAATTGAATCAGTTCGAAGTTATACCACATGAGTAGTAGGATCAAAATTCAGCTCTCTTGATCAGTTGACCAATTCCATTCAATCTGATAATTGCAAATGTGGTCAATGGTTTATGATCAGTTTGTAGTCAAAGACAATTAGCAGTTATGTAGAAATCAATCTCAATGCTTTTAGATAAATACCGGTTAAAGTATATAGATTGGTAATGATTAAATGCTGAAAAAAAATAAAGATGTTTATCTTGAGCAAGTGTAGACTTTCCTATTTTCCTGGCAGAAAGGAGGATAGTCGCGATAGAAAGAGTCTTTCTAGGTCGTCACACAGAAGGAGATACTGTGATATGATACTGACACATTCAAGTATAAAGCCATTGGATCGATGAATAAATAATTGATAATTTTGATTTGCTAATTTTGCTCTAATACATTTTTCATAATCTTGTCTTATTTTTGAAAAATTTGTACCAAGCAATGGTTTCTTATTACAAAAATATGTACTTGCTGATATAATAAAGATGTGTTTGCGCAATATATTAAATGGAATAATAAATAGAAAAATATTATATTTTCTGAGTCAAGTGCAGTCATAAAATGTCTGCATTTTATTTCTATATAAATCAATTTCTCTGTTTACAGTAAGTTTCGGAAACTATTCTAAGACAATTTGATGAAGAAGAATCCATTATTTATGTATTTATCGTATGGTATTTTTCTACCTTTCCTACGCGATGGAAACGTGCAAGAATTAGTCCTGTGTTTAAGAAAAATGACAAAACTCGTGTTAGTAACTATAGACCGATTTCTATTTTATCTAATTTTGCCAAGGTATTTGAACATGTTATTTATTCCTCTTTGTATTACAACACAGTCCCGTATATTTCTCCGAAACAACATGGTTTTATTAAAGGAAGGTCAACAGTAACGAATCTTGTCTCTATATGTCAGTATCTTAGTGAACAACTTGATCTTCAAGGCCAGGTTGATGTTATCTACACCGACCTTAGCAGCGCTTTTGAAGTCATCGATCATGGAATTTTGCTTGATAAACTATCATTCTTTGGATTAAGTTCTTCCTTCTTGCAGCTCATAAATTCGTATTTAACCAATAGGATTCACTACGTCTTCTACAATGGTTACAAATCATATGATTTCGCTCCCACTTCCGGAGTACCACAGGGGTCACATCTGGGACCGCTTTTGTTTGTGCTGTTCGTGAACGATTTATTGATGTCTCTATCGTGTCCAGTACTGGCTTATGCGGACGACATAAACATTTATTCCCCTATTAAAACCTTAAACGATGTGGCTCATCTACAGCATAACTTAGACTGTATTTCCTGTTTGTGCTTCTTAAATAAATTAAAATTAAATGTTAACAAGTGTGTATTTGTTACTTTTACGAGGAAAACTAACTACATTAATTCGTTGTACTCAATACGTGATAGTCTCCTTGTGAAGGCTGACACGGTCAGAGATCTCGGAGTTTTATTCGATTCCCGCTTGAGTTTTGCGGAACACATTTCTGATTTGTGTGCTGCTGCTTCAAGGACTTTGGGTTTTGTCCTACGATCGTGCAAATTTTTCAATAACGTGTCCCTTCTTAAAACACTATACTTCAGCTTTGTTGTAAGTAAACTGGAATATGCATCTGTGGTTTGGTCACCACATTACATCCACCTCCAACTGAGCATCGAAAAAGTCCAACGCCGATTTCTAAAGTATCTGTCCTTCAAACTGGATAACCAGTATCCTGCCAGGGGTACTGACTACGAATCCCTTTTGGAAAGACATGGCGTACGATCGTTGGAACATCGTAGGAGGGTGTCTGGAGCTGGGTTTCTTTGGAAGATTGTTCGTGGAAGAATTGATTCTCCTGATTTACTATCCTCTATCGATTTCCTTGTACCTCGTTTATCCTCTCGCTCCTCATCTACCTTCTCATTACCCTGCCCTCGCACAAATTTATTCGTAAAATCACCCTTATTTACAATGTGTCATAATGCTGATTTCTTGTATAATGATAAATTTTTTTATAGTGTTGGTCAACGATGTTAGTTCTTTGTTTTTCTTTACTTTGAATATATTATATTATTTTTATACCTTTCATATGTGTTTACTTTAGTCGTAGAATATACATATGTATGTACTTTAGTTTGTCCTGTAAAAGGTTTTGCCATTGGACAATAAATCATTATTATTATTATTATTATTATTATGGTATATATAAATAAGACGTATTGATCTTAAAATCCGATGACCTAACTCTTGGTCCAGCTTAGTTCCTCTACATTAACTGGGCAAATATTGAGGCATGCTCCAAAATTTCTAATCAGAAGATCTTGTGAAGGACCAGTTGAGTTCGCTATCAATTCAGGTATCAGGTGTTTTAGCCAGGAGATCCAAGGCTTGTTTGGCTATGAGTTAGTGGCAGCTCTTTAACGCGACCCAGGGTAGGCAAGCTAACTTTCCACTTTGCCTATGAACACTTGACAATTATAGTTAGTTCTATTATAACCGCATGGATCGATTTAGAATAGAAAAAAGGTTAAATATAAAAGATGTCCAATCCCCAGTAGGGTTTGGAGAATAAATTCTTTAGACGCCACTGTACAAATTATTGGGATATAAAGTCCCTCATTAAAAGCTCTATGTCAGAGAAATGAAGGAAAACAAGATAAGATTAACAATATCTGTTACGAAACAATTTTAAAATGTATAAACAATAAAAAAAGAAGGTTAAACTGCTACTACAAATTATTTAGTGAAATTCTATATATCCCAAAAGATAGTAAAATTAGTTAAAAGCCTTTTTATAATTTATTGTACCAGCACAATTGAATAAAAATTTCAAATTTACCAACCATTTTTAAAACACAAACACTTGAATGAATTCAATAAAATTAGGATCGTATATGTAAACAACTTGACCTTGAAAGACTTAAAACTAAATAATAGACCAACACGATGAATGATAGATAGAATTTTAAATATTGTAACCAAATAATTCCGTTATTAAAAAAAGAAGTTAGAGTAGAGTTAAGTTAAGTTAATTAAAGTTCCGGTTCGACCGGGTGATCAAAACTGCCTCTTCTTCTTGTAAACGAATTGTTCAAATCCGGCCAGCCAATATCAGTCACAGTGTTTGATCTTCCTATTAATTGAAAAACAGTAATCAGCAGGAAATGATTCACACTAGACATTTGTAGATATAAAAATCCACCTAACAAGAAATAAATGAAAACTCGTTCAAACCTTGCCGAACACACAAATGTATGTACAGGATGTCTCTCTAGTGCGTCCAAGTACGATATCTCCCCTTGTAGATATTTTTTCTGAAAGGCACATGTTCTAAAATTACTTTCACTTATACAGGACGTTCCATTTTCACTGAACAAAACACAACTTTGTTATTTTAAATACAATGGTATAATTTTTTTATAATAATAATAATAATAATAATAATTTTATTTGTCATTGATCACAAAGTGATATGGACAATTGTCAAAAAATCTATAAAGTATAAAATCTGTAAAATATATCTATGCATATCAACTTAATATAAAAAATACCAAACATCTACAATAACCATGCGTGATAAAGTCAGGACGATAAGTACTCATTGACACTATAGAAGCACTTTTCAATAAGATATGTTTTGATTGTTGTAAAATACCGATTTGTGTCTGATATATTTCTTATGTTCTCTGGCAGTGAATTATATACGATAATTGCTTTATAGTAACACCCCCTCTCATACGTGGTTGTAGCGTGTTTAGGAATAGATAATTTATTAGTGTTTCTTGTCATTAACGCCGAGGACATGTCTGCATTTTTTAGAAACAATCCTCTATTCTCTCTTTGGAAAACTAAGAGCTTATAAATATACAAACAAGGCAGAGTTAAAATGCGGAAGTCTCTAAAATAGTCCCTGCATGATGTCCTAGAAGAAAGACCATAGATGCAACGTAAGATCTTTTTTTGAGTAGTAAATAATCTGACCGTAAGAGGGGAAGCACCCCAGAACAAAATTCCATAGCATAAGAGAGACTGGACGCAAGCATGATAATAAGTCCGAAGCGATCCAAGAGACACTACCCGTCGAAGTTGGTAAATAGCATACACTGATTTATTTAATTTTTTAGTTAGATTATCTATATGGCCCTCAAATTTCAAATCACGACTAATGTTAATACCCAAAAAATTCACCGATTCACACTCAGGGATTGATTTCTGGCGCAAAGGAATATAAACAGATTCCTCAGTTAAACCTCCAAACCTCACCAGTCCGGTCTTACCACAATTAAGGTTCAACTGGTTGATCTCACACCAATCGACCATACGCTTAACAAACGTAGTTGCGATTAACGATAAATCCGCCATAGTAGAGGCGCTCGCTATCAGAGATGTGTCATCTGCATACTGAACCACAGTCTCAGCGCGTATATAACTGTGCAAATCGTTGACGTAAATTAAAAATAAAAATGGACCTAAAACGGAACCCTGAGGTACACCAGTTTTCAGTTCAGCTGCTTTCAATGTAATAGATTCTACGTATTATTTGCAAATATTTTGTATTTGGGTGCCCTATACCTGAATTCAACTGTTTAGAAGATATTCACAATTTTCCATAATATTTTCCTATTGCACCATATTAAAAAATAATTAATATTGTAAAGCCCTTTGAAGCGTAAGGTACCAAACTTTTACAAACGAAAGTAAAGGGTTATATATACCGAGAACTGTCATAACTTTCAACAAAATTAAGCTAATTAAAATAGGTATATGAGACCTTAATACGAATCGATGTAGAATTAAAAAAAAAGAATTTTTAATGTTTAAAAACATCTGAATTGGTTGCTAGTTTTTGCACACCCTGTATAAATTTTGTTGAAAGTAACGACAGTTTACTTCCGTTTGCAGAAGTTTGGTACCTTACGCTTCAGAGGACTTCACAATATTAATTTTTCTTTAAGATGGTGCACTAAGAAATTATTAAGGAAAGTCGTTAATATCTTCGAAACAATTGAATTTAGGGATAGAAAATAGTAATACAAAAACATTTGCAAATAATGCGTAGAATCGATTGCATTGAAAAAAATTATATCATTGTATTTAAAATAACAAAGTTGTATTTTGTTCAGTGAAAATGGAACAAGCTGTATAAGTGAAAGTAATTTTAGAACATATGCCATATCAATTCAAGTAACCTCCGCGTAATTGTTTTTCAGAAAAAATATTTACAAGGGAAGGTACTTGGACGCACTAGAGAGACATCCTGTATGTATGTACTCGCGATAGATGCTGACAACGCACGAGAAGGTGATCGAACATAATCTTCCGAATTGGAAAAAATCGTTTGTGACAGCCCTGAGTTTGCTAAATCGTTCATGCGCTCTTATTTATGAGCTAATCGATTGGATATACACTACCGTTCAAATATAACAAAAAGAACGTTACAGTATATATTTCCGGGCTGATAAGGTGTGGTCTTGAACTGATAGTAGTTGACGTTTCACCAAACACTTCGGTTGGCATTTTCACGACGATGTTGATCCTTCAGCAGTCGTTTGGTGAAAATGTCAAGCGCAGTGTTTGTTGCAATATCGACCACTACAAGTCCACGACCACGGCCCATAATTCCGGAAACATGTAAGACTAGTACCAAAGCTTATACTGGCTGTGCAAGCTATATTATTTATTTTTCATGTTTTTTACCGAAGATTGTCACTCATAATCACAGCACTTATACATATAATGAAAAAATATCATTAACATTATTTATCGATACTTTCCCATTAATTCAGTATCATGGTACATACATTTGACATTTTCGACCATTTTTACTATAAGGTGTTTTCTGCGCTAGAAAATTCAGTGTCAGGAAAAGCAAGTCACCCTAGCTATTATCTCCGGCGAACGAGAAGAATTTCAATATACGCATGTCTCTTGACGAAATTCCAGAAGTGAATTATATCGGTAAAAAGACTTTCATCGGCCTTTTGTTTTCCCAACACACAAAGTGCATATACGTATAATTCATCCGTTAATTTACTAGGTATCTACTTCTTCAAGAATGAAAGGCCAAGTAAATAACGGAAATTTATACGAAACCTACATGAAATAACTTCTACAATTCTTCTTTTCGATTATTTTATGGTACAACTTTAACCCCCAAGTTTATGTCGGTGACCTATATGGGAAAGAATAAACATAAATTAAAACCACTCTATTGATTATCGCGGGTCAGATAATCAATAAGACGATGCGGTATATGTATTTATGTTATGGTATACAGTCTCAAGAGGTGTCTAAGATTGTTTGGGAGTAAAGAGCCGATGTGGAATTAATTGAATTAAATAAAACGAGTAAAGTAAGAACAACATATTCAACTCAGCAATTTTACGAGTGTAAAATTTTCATTTAATCTAGACGCATTAAATATCTAAAGAGGGTATAACATTGATTCTTGAAGTTCTTTCTCGTTTAAGAGTTATGCATTTTATAAATAATATCGATAATTTCAAGTTATTTTGATGCACAGCATACTTTCCAGTACATGCAGTATATTACTATTATACCTATTATAAGATTTCTATTCTTTTCTCAATGTACTCCAACCGAATCTCGTTCGTTTTAATTCTGCACCATTTACTCCGTTAATAAAATTTCCAAGATTGCTTAAAAGAATAGAAATTCATTTATCATTTATGAAACAATTCCTTTCTTTATACAATGTAGAAAAATTGCTTTGTTATTCGAAAGATCTGATATTACAGAAACAATATAGGTCTCATATTATAATTAGACAGAGGAAAACGTATTTCAAATAATTTTGATTATTTTTACTTTTCTCGTGCAATTAAGTATACACCGTCAGATTATATTTATTTTCCTGTATTGTCCATCCTTGATTTGGTTCAATTTCAATGCATTATATAGTGGCTGGTATACTTTTATCGTATTTGTTGTTCATACTTGAATGGATGTGTACACAAAGACTTTTGTATTTTCTTTTGGTCGACATAGTATTTTAGATTGTTTTTTTAAAGCTACTAGGGTCTTAGGCTCGTTGGTTTCTAGTGTTGTGTCGATTAATCTTAGTCTAAAAATAATTAATATAGTATTAACGCTTGATACTCCAAGTAATCTTAAGCAAGCTGAAAAGGCCTAGATTGACAAGTTCTTAAGAACTCAATCAATAAAACCTAGGCCTTTCTATCTTGCCTAAGATTACTTGGAGTATCAAGCGTTAATACTATATTAGTTACCAGTACTCCGTTACTGTCTTCCAATTACATTCTAAAGACAATTTGTAGCTAATTCTTGCTGTCTTTGTCTCAAGGTTAGTGGGATTTGTGAATATTGGTAAACTGATAAAGTACTTGACGTAATCGGTAGCAAACATATGGAGATTTTTGAAGCCTAGGGAGTTTTGCGTTCCAGCACTCCAGGATACTATTCTTGGACACTCGTATTTTGTTCCTTCTTTCAGGTATTAATGATGGAATTGAATTTGTAAGTCGAAACAACACAAAATTAATTTTAAAAACAATCTTCTTCTTTAACGTTCCAGTATTCTTGGAGGCTGTGCTTGGTACGTATGCTTTTAATTTTATTTGCTTTTGGACAAAGATGACAGATATATTGGTAAGTTGACTTGATTTTGGGTCAATTTATCGTTTTAAATTATCTGTCGCATCTTATCAAGTATTGAAACAAAATTTGGAATAAATATTTGCTGATTAAGGTTGGTTATCTATTACTGGAGAGATATTCATCGATAGTGCTCTCCGCTTTAACGTTTATCACCTTTGGAAGTCAAATTTTGTTAACTCAAGCTTTTAAAATTTAGGATGCATGGCATTGAAGACCACCCAAATATCATGCCTTCAATCTTGCACGTTTCTTGCATATTTGTGAATCGAATGGATTTGGTTTTACTGATCAATACTTCAATCCATTTGAAATTTTGTATATAATAAAAAGTTATTGTGTCTATTACTGGACATTTTTTGAAAGTTTACACACATGGCTAAATTTACTGAGGGTGTACATAAAGCTAAAATAGATCAGGCATGAGTACTCGTATCCCTGGATATAACTCTGATACTGTAAAAATAATTGTTTTTTACAGATTAACAGAATTATAGTAACTGTCAAAATTAGAAAGCAAAATAAGTACCATACTTGGATAACTTGACAGATCGGAAACATTCCAGTGGACGCAACTTTAAAACATATTCTCACTCTTCCAAATAACGTACAAAAGTACAACTAAAAAATCTCACGAAGGGTATGAGGAAGTGATCAAGGACGTGGTAGTAATTTAGTTTCAAATGGTGGTTAACAGTGTATAGGTTAATAATTGTCAGAAATGTTTTGACAATGGCAAATAAAAAAAGTGTTTCTCTAGTTTGCTATCTCTTGAAAATATTCTAATACATGCCACTGCTGAAAATATCAATTAGTTTTAGAGCACGACCAGTTCTATTTCATCGGCCGAAAATATGTGAACTATTACAGAGCTCCTGTTCGCTTCTCCTCCTTGGCCAATATACTTGACCAGTACCGTTTGATACAATAATACGTACATACCTATTGTACCGCCATATTGACATCATTGCTTGAGTTTGATTCATTTGGTATTTCTTGCAATTTTTGTAGGTTATCGAGTTTATTTTTCCGCTTTTACTTTTATCCTGTTTAGTTTTATATTCATTATCACTAGTTAAGCATCTTTCCGTTCGATTTTTCCTCAGAGGGTACCTTATAAAACGACGGTGCTGCGATAGCGGTCGCGTTAGATTCAACACTTAGACTCCGACCAATCTAACGCGATCGCTGTGTTGATAGGATTCAATATTTTCACAAATACAATATTTTCATCAATGATCTACTGGTACACCGGAAGTACATACCAACTAGTTTATTTTAAATAGAACATGGTATTTTTTTTATTTATTTTTGAATTCTATTGTTTTCAAGTTTTGAGTAAATTTTATGCACCATCTCCTGTACCAAAAGTTAATAGTTTTTGAGATATTTTAATTTTTCTAGAAAAACAAATAAATCACGATATTGCTGCAAAGAAAACGCTACTGACTTAAAATTTGACATGGCGAATTGCAAGATATCACTAAAGTGTCTCGTCCTTTAAAATGTAAAATTTTTTATACAGGGCGATTTCCACATACCACTCAATTCCAACAAATTCAAACAATTATAACTCGCTTATTTCAAATACAACACCTTATATATTATTTCATATTTTAATTTCTATCTTCATTCTTATTTCATTCGTACTAGAATTTCCTATAACTAAATCTAACCGGATTAAGGATGTGTTACGAGTATTTGTCGAATTTATGGGTGTTTATGATTGGATCTCATTTTCTTAATTCATCGTCATCAAGCTCCAAAATGCAGTGACATTTTTCTGGTCATTATTTATATTATTATTTGTACAAACGTCAAATATCTTCGAAGTTCTTCACTGGATCTCTTGGTGCAGAAGTAGAACACTAAACACTTTAACCCACTGAACACCAAACAAGTTTTAACTAAAACACCGACGCGTTTCAACAGCAATGCTGTCATTATCAAGGCGATAATAAAACTCATGGTATAAGTTCTGATCCTTGGGCCTGGTAGCCATATTGCGAAGTTCTTCACTAGATCTCTTGGTGCAGAAGTAGAACACTAAACACTTTAACCCACTGAACACCAAACAAGTTTTAATTAAAACACCGACGCGTTTCAACAGCAATGCTGTCATTATCAAGGCGATAATAAAACTGTGGTATAAGTTCTGATCCTTGGACCTGGTAGCCATATTGCGAAGTTCTTCACTGGATCTCTTGGTGCAGAAGTAGAACACTAAACACTTTAACCCACTTTAACTAAAACACTAAACACTTTAACCCACTGAACACCAAACAAGTTTTAACTAAAACACCGACGCGTTTCAACAGCAATGCTGTCATTATCAAGGCGATAATAAAACTCATGGTATAAGTTCTGATCCTTGGACCTGGTAGCCATATTGCGAAGTTCTTCACTAGATCTCTTGGTGCAGAAGTAGAACACTAAACACTTTAACCCACTGAACACCAAACAAGTTTTAATTAAAACACCGACGCGTTTCAACAGCAATGCTGTCATTATCAAGGCGATAATAAAACTGTGGTATAAGTTCTGATCCTTGGACCTGGTAGCCATATTGCGAAGTTCTTTACTGGATCTCTTGGTGCAGAAGTAGAACACTAAACACTTTAACCCACTTTAACTAAAACACCGACGCGTTTCAACAGCAATGCTGTCATTATCAAGGCGATAATAAAACTGTGGTATAAGTTCTGATCCTTGGACCTGGTAGCCATATTGCGAAGTTCTTCACTGGATCTCTTGGTGCAGAAGTAGAACACTAAACACTTTAACCCACTTTAACTAAAACACCGACGCGTTTCAACAGCAATACTGTCATTATCAAGGCGATAATAAAACTGTGGTATAAGTTCTGATCCTTGGACCTGGTAGCCATATTGCGAAGTTCTTTACTGGATCTCTTGGTGCAGAAGTAGAACACTAAACACTTTAACCCACTTTAACTAAAACACCGACGCGTTTCAACAGCAATGCTGTCATTATCAAGGCGATAATAAAACTGTGGTATAAGTTCTGATCCTTGGACCTGGTAGCCATATTGCGAAGTTCTTCACTGGATCTCTTGGTGCAGAAGTAGAACACTAAACACTTTAACCCACTTTAACTAAAACACCGACGCGTTTCAACAGCAATACTGTCATTATCAAGGCGATAATAAAACTGTGGTATAAGTTCTGATCCTTGGACCTGGTAGCCATATTGCGAAGTTCTTTACTGGATCTCTTGGTGCAGAAGTAGAACACTAAACACTTTAACCCACTTTAACTAAAACACCGACGCGTTTCAACAGCAATGCTGTCATTATCAAGGCGATAATAAAACTGTGGTATAAGTTCTGATCCTTGGACCTGGTAGCCATATTGCGAAGTTCTTCACTGGATCTCTTGGTGCAGAAGTAGAACACTAAACACTTTAACCCACTTTAACTAAAACACCGACGCGTTTCAACAGCAATACTGTCATTATCAAGGCGATAATAAAACTGTGGTATAAGTTCTGATCCTTGGACCTGGTAGCCATATTGCGAAGTTCTTTACTGGATCTCTTGGTGCAGAAGTAGAACACTAAACACTTTAACCCACTTTAACTAAAACACCGACGCGTTTCAACAGCAATGCTGTCATTATCAAGGCGATAATAAAACTGTGGTATAAGTTCTGATCCTTGGACCTGGTAGCCATATTGCGAAGTTCTTTACTGGATCTCTTGGTGCAGAAAGAACACTAAACACTTTAACCCACTTTAACTAAAACACCGACGCGTTTCAACAGCAATACTGTCATTATCAAGGCGATAATAAAACTGTGGTATAAGTTCTGATCCTTGGACCTGGTAGCCATATTGCGAAGTTTTTCACTGGATGGATATGGCTACATTTTTAATAATATAAATAGTTTTATGATAAAACTATAGTGCAATGCTGTCATTATCAAGGCGATAATAAAACTATAGTTTTATAATAAAACTATAGTTTTATTATCGCCTTGATAATAAAACTATAGTTTTATTATCGCCTTGATAATGACAGCATTGCACTATAGTTTTATTATAAAACTATTATAATAATAAATAAATAAAATAATAATAAAACTATAGTTTTATTATCGCCTTGATAATGAGAGCATTGCTGTTGAAACGCGTCGGTGTTTTAGTTAAAACTTGTTTGGTGTTCAGTGGGTTAGTGTTTAGTGGTCAAATATCTTATTAAAAATGTCAGGTCCTCAATCGCGAAATGAATGCCAAACAACAAATTATAAAAAAATTAGCTGCAAATGCTAGAGACTCACTTTTACCTAATAAATGTAAGTTCCAGTATGTGATATGGAGCAACTATTTCGCTCACTTAACGCTACATAAGATTGAATTCCTAATATTTTAATTTATGCTATGTCTACGTATATGCGTTTCTGTAATGCAATGTTATTGTAAGAGCGACAAACTACTCTTTGGAATAAAGTATTGAGCATAAGGTATGTCTCTATCTAGTCGTGTCCGGATATCTTTAAAAGTCACTGTACATATATGTATGTACAGTCTGTTCCAAAATTAATGTCGCTCCCAAGGCTAAACAAACCCATAAAAATGATGTTTCCCATAATCCAGTACGATTTTTCGTTAGTGAATACTAATCTTATAAATGCGGTGCAAACCAAATATCGATTAAACTTCATGCATCTAATTTGCATTAGCAGTTATAATGTGTTTTTCGGCACAGGGGGTGACATTAATTTTGGAACAGACTGTACATATAGTCTTACTATTCAGAATCTGTCGAAATAATGCTTGAGAAATAAGTAAATAAACACAAATTTGCATAAAATCAGTTGCCGTGTTTAAGTGCAATACTTCTACAGTTGTGTATCGATTTCTCATGCATTTTAGGACTAATATTGTTCTTTTCCTTCTTTGCTAGGGTTTATTTATTATAAACTTTCATTTCTTTAAAAACTATTTCAAAATAGGATACTGCCGTTTGTTTAATGGCGTATTGAAAGCGAAAAAAAAACCGATCAATATCATTAATGACATCGCTTTTTTAACCCGGTATTGCAAATGTCACGGTTCAATCGATCGAGTTCTGAGTACAGAGTACATAGAAGAAGAGTACGAGTTGGTAGTTGGAGTTTTTCTCTTAATCTGATTTTAAAAAATAGCAATTTCTCAGGCACAAAATATGATTCATCCAACATTATATTGATAACTATGCTACAATACAATGGAACAAATTTCTAATGGCTGAGAGAACAAAAATTAGTAATCATTAAATTTTCCAGGAAAATGCAGATCCAAAGGGCGTGTTGGAAACGAAAGATGTTTCATTTCCAGATGCCTTTATTAAAAACATCGGTAGACTTTACTAATCTATATATTCAAATTGCGAATTACAAACGTAATGAAGGCTGTCTTTGGATCACTGATATATTTGGCAGCAGGCACGAAACGGCCCATCTAGGTCAAAGAATTAATTGAAGCTATACTAGACACGGGCGTAAATGTGGCTTGTGATAGCTGGTTGACTTCATTTCCTTATCCGTATGAAAAACACAGTCTGTTCCAAAATAATCCCAACCTTTTGCCACAGGTGCATTGCATAGCTCTTTATTAAACCTATTTGAAGCTTTCTTATTGTGAAATTATGCCAATATTTTTTTAAATGCATCAACCAAAGCAATTCCAAAGCAAAATTCAGCCTGCTTAGATAGTTTTTTGTGTATGTGTATATTGACTGTTGAATTTCTTTAGCTGGCAGTCCAATTTCAATCGTTGCACGTAAGTTTTTCTCTCTAAACAATAGATAGTTTATTGAGATCCGTTTTAAAACGAAATATGTATATGATGTGCGTGTTATATTTTACATAAAAATAAAATGACATTCTGTTTACTAACACACCATTATATATTTGACAGCACATCTTTCAATAATAGCCTAAGCGTAAATGCTAAATTTAGAAACTAATACACAACAAACGCCGCGTTTCAATTTACAATCTTTCTAATATCACGTTATGCTGTATTGCGTAATAAGCAAAAAGTACACACAGGCAACTATTGTAGCTGCCTTCATCATTTGCAGGCTTCGTGCCACAATGCTGCTTTGTCGCATCGTGTTTCAGCAAAGACAAAGCGTTAAACTAATTACATTTCCATAATTCACTTAATATGCAAATCGTGCGTTGCTTTTTGAGTTTTAACTACACCGGCTACTATTGTAGCCTGTCCACTTTATCAGTTGATGTTGTGCACGACTTCTCGATTTGCAGCAAATACTATATGCTGACCGACTGTTAAACAGCTTTCAAACAGCTTCCGTACATACGGAAAAGCCGACGAATGGAATTATTAAATGTAATTGAGAATGTGCGAAATGCAACCTGCACTAGTTTTGTGAGCTTCCAGTTCTTGTTTATTGATATGAATGTGTATTATGTATGTACAACGTGTATATTTCGTAACCAACTCGACTCATTAATGTTTTGTATGCTAGACAAATAAATTTTTGTATAGCTGGATATTTCAAATTGGAAATTTGTAAACTAGGATAAATATGCAAATAATAATAAATTAATTGTTGCCGGATAAAGAAAAACTTTAACTTATAAAGTTTCATCTTCTGTATTGATGACACAATGAGGAAATTTTCAATATATTAGCTATCTTGCAGTAATTCCACATTCAATTATGTAAATGCTACGTGATCATAGATTAGAACTGTATTACTTTACACCGTTGTGAAGCAGTTGCTGTTGTACCTACGGTTTCAATTTTGCCAAGTCTTATACAATTTCTATGTATGGTGAATAAAGTGATATTTAAATAAGTTGGTAAATAATGAATAAATTTTACACCAAGAAACCATATTTTAATTCTTAAGAAAAGATTACTATTACTTCAGCGTGGCGTAGAGATATAAAATTGAATTTTTAAATTACTAAGAGATCTTTGCCTTTAAATTCAGGGTATTTTATGTAGTTATTCTAAATCAAAAACCTTACTTTTAATTAAAAATTGCATTATCATGTAAACACTCGCGAAGAAAGTTTTGTGGCGAAGTTTTCATATTCCGTGAGAGATTTATTAAAGCTGCGCAAAGCTAACTAGATGAAAATGCTTACCTTTCTGCAAGTACGTCTAAAGATCAAACTTATGCCGCATTGGCGTCAAAGAATTAACTTTAGAAGATGTTTATTTTTACATACAAAGGCTTGTTGCCGCCGCTGTGATATTTAATTAACTAGCTATAAAGGCAACCTAGTTGGCAGAGATATAATATGTATGCTTATCTAGTGGAAGGCTTTCATAAATATATAGCTACGTTACAAATTCATTGCTCATTGATCAATAATTGTACTGCGTTCATGTAGATGCCGCTCAATTAATTCATTATGATCTGAGTAATATTGCAGTTTGTTAAAAATTTATGTATGAAGAGCTATGTAGAAGAAACTACTAGAAAGATTTACTTTTAAAATGGTAATCAAGGCTAAGGACTCACGGTTACTCCGAGGAAGGAGCTGATGACCGCATACAAATATTGAAATGTAATGTTTCAATTTACATACAGCGCTATACGCTTAGCCCAACAAGATGTATCAAATAAATAATTTACATCAAAACCAAAAACAAATTAAATAATACCCGAACTAACACGAAAGGAATGTGATATCAAGGACTGTGGGCTCGTGAATGCAAATAAAAAATCGGTAACACCAACAACAACACAACGTTTAATTCATTCAATTCGGAAAAAATTAAGCCAAACTGTAACAAGGAATTAAGGGAGGCAACGATGAAGTCCATACCTTTATATGATAAGACCTGTACACATATCGTTGATCCAAGATATTCTTGTGACCACACGTAGATCTAGTATACTACACAAGTCACAAATGAGGTTCTGTCGCAGCGTAACAAGGAAATAAAAAAAAACCAATAATACAAACTTGACAATAATGAAAGTAAACAGTGATATGATAAAAAAGAAAGATAACGAACCAACAAAAGGTGGTGAATAGTAGCAATGAATAACGGATTGGATTCTGAATACCGACCTTGACAATGTTGAAGTAAATAAAATGCTGATCACAGGGGAAGCTTTAGTTCCATGTGCCGTAATAATTTAGAAATTATCTGAAGACTTGCATCAAAATCAAATTTAACATATGTATGTGCAATAAATTCGTTGCTTCTGGGGAGATATCTAAATGCTAGTTAAGTACTTGTTCTTCAAAATCATCTGAATTAATCATTATCTATGTTATATTTATCTAGTGATGAAGCCATAAACATGAAAGTATAGGATTCAGTATGCATTCTCAAATCGATTCCAGTATTATAGCAGAATCTAGAGTCTTGAAGAAAAAAAAAGAACCTTTTAACAACATGAAATGAGAAAGTGATTTTTTTTGCTTTAGGATATTATAAAAACATCAACATTGAGTCATCTATATGAAAGTTGCTTAGAAGTGGAGAATAACCAAAACCAAACAAGGCAAAGATAACTTTGGTGATTATAATAAATACAAAAATAGAAAATGTACCTAGAACTAAACCGGATGGAATAGAGCAAAATAATGTAGGTAAATAAGGAACGAAGAACTTTTACTAGGGGGCAGAAATGAGAACGGAAAAGTCATAGGAAAATTCTCAAAAGAACTGTAATTAAACAATATTACGAAAAATTGTTTAAAGACAAGGGGGAATGGAGACGGGGAAAGATTATAAGCAAACAAAGGAAACAAAGTGATAGGGAATAGGAAAAAGAGCGAAGCAAACAAGGAAAAAGGAAGGAATAAGACTTAATCAAATGGTAATCAGTCGCGTAATAAAAGGGCGGAAAATGCCTTATTCATAAAGGTAATTAGCGCCGTTATGTAATAGACTGAGGGTGTCACAAGAATAGGTATAAATCGATCAGAATGTCGTGGCAGTGATTACGTGTTCTGAGCATATAGGTGGCGCGCATACGACAATATAACAAGCGTGAATGAGCGCTCTCGGTACCTCTTCGATTTAAGCGCAACTGCCACGGGATTCTGGTCGATGTATTCAAAGAAAACATCAAGGACATTTTAAGGAAGAACGAGATGCTACAGACTAGATGTTTTCTGTAAACGTGACTTACAATTAGCACAATAGTTCGGACCATAATATGATACAGTAATTGCTTAACAAAGCTCTGAAAAATTTAGTACTTTAGCGAAACGTTTAGTATTTTTTAGTAAAAACAATGACCCTAACGGCGACCAATTACGAAATCCTAATATAACGGTGAATTTTGTAGGAACTCTATGGGCAAGAGAAGGGCACCTATTGACAAACGGTACATATATACCGACAATCTAACCATGCCTAAAAGAGTAAGAAATAATCGGAATTGGAATTTGGTAAACTGGAAAGTACAGCCAAAACATATAAGTCAACAGAAATGAAAAGAAAACCAAATACATATAGATGAGCCAAAATTTCAATGAAAATACATATATGTAACTTTTAAGGCGGAAAATGGCACTAGGAATTTAACAAACAATATAATTCAAAATACCACGGAGGAACAATTACTGCAATTGAAAATTTGAAAGGCTAACAGTGAGTTACAAAAACTTCCTATTTGGATAACCGTAGGTACTTGTACTTGAACCACTTTGCTTTAATCGTCAATGTTTGCATGTCTGTCTAAATTACCTCCATGGTATAGGTAATTTGTGTTTTTCTTTTAAAGAAGAAACAAGATAAGTACTAACAAATATTCTACTCTATCTTATATCACCGAAAGTTTTGTTTTGAACCATACCATTAGTTTGGATTTTGAAACATCCTTTCTATTTTGGATCATACGAGTAATAGACCAATTATTTGAAGAGATTTTAGTTCCAGCGTATACTTTACAAACTGGAACAAATTTCTCTTGTTGAATATTGGTAGGCATAGTTAAAAAAATTCGAACAGGAATCTGCTAGAGAGACTTACGAACGTCTCTTTTGATACCCGGATCGTAGATAGCCGTAGTTTTGCTTGTACAGGCAAAGTTATAACGACAAAAAATTCGCGGATTTTTAACAAAGACATTGGCAAGTGATTTGCGAAAAAATGAGGGACTAGATCTTTTTAATATTCATAGTTTTGAGTTCCTTGTAGTATGTATAAAACATATATACCTTGATATTGGAAAATTTTACATCACCTTTTTTATGGTATAGAAGAGAAACAAATATCAGAAATTGGCCAAAGTCACCCAAGTTTACAGTACATATACTTACATTTTTTACATTTTGAATGATAGACGCTTCCTCGGAGCTACAAGAAAATTTTCAATTACAATACCAAATAGGTTCTCGATTTCAACTAAACGTCAGTGTCCTTCTATTGCTAAAGTATATCAGTTAATCAAAAGTACAATTAAGTCTCCTCCATGGGATGGCAAGGAAATCCCCGAAGACTTTCCATTCAACAGTTTATATCTAAATTTTATTAAACAATGCTTCATGTAAATCAGGCTGGTCACAATTTCCTTCACAGACTGTATTTACAGTGCTAGATTACGTTTAAATTACGTCGCGTCTCGGATCCTCCAATACAGGAACTCGTGGTAGACATAATGACAAATACAAAACGCACTTCCGGTTGCCATATAAATTTGATTAAATTTCCGAAATGTATAGACCACGTTATTTACAGTTTCCTCTCTGGCGAGTACGCATGAGGGCTAGGGCGAGAGGCTTTTACGAGTGTGGTATTGTCACCATCGTCACACCCAGGAAAGAGTTAGCAGTAAATTTTCGAATGGAATTACAAGTATTTAAACATGATTCCAGATGGCGGCACATCGGTGCTACGACACCGTACGGGACGGCGACACTACTCGTGCAAAAGCGTCTGCAAAACCACCACCACCACCACACGCAGTTCTGGCTCCTTCTTTCGGCACTTCCTTAAACATTGTTTCCGGTACATTTCCCGCCTTTTCCGAACCATATTCTCGCCGTACAGGCCCCCGTCTTATCTCAACCGCTTATCACTTCCTCTCCGATTATCGCACCATCCTGATGTTGTTTGCCAATTCTACGGTTCACTCTTTTTATTTTCTCCTTCTTCTGCTCATATACCGAAACTAATCTAATAGATAGAAGGTTGGATAAAGGTAGATTTATTACATCCGTTTTGGTGAGTTTCGAAAATAAGTTATTAATATTTCATGAGTGATTAACAGCATATTTTTGTGAGAATATAAAAGTTACGTGATTTAGTAACAGAATAATAGCAAGTAAAACGAAATCTATAAAGCACATTGAAAATAATTAAACCTTTAAACCTGATATTCTCTATACGGTTTGCATGTTTAAACACTTAATATATACATTCAAAATTTTGATTATTATATTTTCTATACGGCATACGCTTCTAGTGATTAAAAAAAACTGCATCTGGGTTGATTATCACAAATATGTTATCATTAAGTGTTTCCGAATGAGTCTAGTCGCTTACTTTTTACGTATATTACATTATATGTAATTTCTTAATACTGTGTAATGCTTCTATACTGCTCCATGATTTGGTTAATGTTAATGGATGCTCAAAATTCTACATTAGTGATGAATGTGACGTTAGGATTGCAAACGATTTGCATTATCTCAGGATGCATTAATATCCATTTCCAAAAATTATTTTCTAAAGTTAATTATCAATTTCAGTGAAGTCTTAAATATAGTTACTGATTCTTGTTAAAATTAAAGTTTTGTATGTTTGAGGCGACTTCTCGACAAAATGTCTGCAGCGAAGTTTAACCAAAAATTTTTTTTTGTCATATCTAATGTCATGTTGATTGAAGGACATTTGCTGAATTGTTTCTTAAACTTCGATTGTCGTAGAAATCTAGTTTATCCGAACAACACCCTAGTGTATTCATCTTTAATATCTGATGTTTTAATTTGCATTCGGCTGCACATAGCAGTCAATAGATGTGTTGAGTGGTTCCTCAATTAGCGTCCATAAATCTGGATAAATGTATCGCTATTGTTGCCGAAAAGCATTACTTTCGTGGATAAGATTTACATGAATGACGTTCATCTGATGTGGAACTCGAACGTTAAATACATTGAACTGACATTGGACTTTGAATTTACACTCCCACTTCAATAAGGTGTCTGATAAAATCTTCGTCGCTCGAACTGGTTTAATGCCTAACAGAACCAGCCAAGTTATAAGTTCGTGCTGGCATCAAATCTACCACAACCTTCGAATACCAAATTTGTTCGAGTTCGTAGTCGGGATCACTGAGAGGTCACAGCAACGTGGTTCATGATAGTCCGACTTTGTAGTGGTCCAAGTATTTTCTCTGTACAATCTGTCACTTACCTACAGCCATCTGTATAGGTAGGTACATACAATTTTTTCCACGACCCATCGACCAATATTTTGGTTCGTATTGTCAACAAATTTGATGTAATTCCTATGTGGACTAACTAACTCTTTTGCAACCATGATCATACCTGAGCAGTCTGAGTAAGAGTATTTTCTGCTGTGCGATAGCACACCGTACAATGTCGAAGCTGGTTTCACAAAAGTGTTATCTACCAATTGCACAGATTCACAATTGTAATTATTTCAAAGAAACATATCTCCACAAGGTGGTTAGGACAACGTCTAGTTAGAATCAGTAAATGCTGTGTATTATCACAAAGCAGAGCCTGTATGTATATCTTATGTGTGCAATGAAAGGTCGACACCGCTACGTAGCTGAGCTCGAGAGTGCAAAATTGGCGGGGTGCATCTGATTGGTCTTCCGAAATAATACACAAGATGTGGAATAGTAGCTGAATAATTTCCAGCAAAGAATAGCAAAAGTAGAATATCAACAGACTAATGAAAGCGAAATTAAGCGCAGATTAAGAGGCTTAATATTCGCCAAAACAGGTGGTCTGGTTTCTGAGCAAGGTTCAAATTCAGCGAGATTTGGAATTTCAACCTTTAAGCGAGTATACGAGGGTTCTTTGGTCCAGTATCTTGAAGAACTGGATCCCTAAAGACCGCCAGCTCATGTCGATACAAAGAGTATTATGGAAACGAAGGACTAATCGACTTCCATGAGTTGGTCATCCTTTTAAATCCGCTACAACCACTATTAAAGATCCATGAAGGCTACGGATTTTTTGCCTAGCCTTGGTAAATAGCGATGACCTCAAAATACGGCATCATTCTCTTGGTTAGTACAAGCTATAGTGTATACGTGCTCAGATGCTCGTGAATTACTTTCACCAGTTTAGTTTCTAATTTTGAATCAAATCTTTTTGAAACTAATAAACTTCACTAATTTTATCAAATGATATTTCATTAGTATGAGTTTTAGTTTCAGCATGTCTTATGGACGCTATGGATACTTGAGCAGTAACACCTACCTTGTAATTTTAGCAAAAAACGGACTATTATTTACTGAAAGAAAACTGTACCTATTAGTTAAATATTGGCCGAGAATTGTTACATTGCTGCCATTTGCGTTCTAGAAACTAAGATTGTGGAATAACAAAAGATGTACATATATATTTGTAATTAACGTGGAGCTCTTACTTACTGGTACGCCACTAGAGTAAAATATGGTTATTAACTTTATTAATTTTGTGAAAACAAATGTATGTATTCGTATATTCAGGTGTATTGATACATCAACATATATGTACTTACACACTTAGCATCGATAATACATAAAGCTTATTGAAATTAATATCGACCAACAAAATATTATTTTTAATCTAACTCCTTTTGAAATGAATTCGGCAGATTCCGATCATAGTCCTGCGATCGGTTCGCGCACATGTAAGCGGGATTGTAGCCTTAGGTCCATTGTTTGTGACTAACTAGAGCGAGCGGTGTTATATTATTACCGGCAGCAACCATGCATGTTTAATCCCTGCTAATTGTCCGAACCTATCTCACTGGAAATTAATGGTCATTATGACGTTTCTGTCTCGTGCTTTCGGAATATTAGCGCAAAATTCGGGTTCCTATCTGTACAGAATTGCGGCGAATAGGTTGATAATCCGCGGTGATATTTACTTATGTATATCCTTTGGGAATCATCTTTTGTGTTAAATGTTATATTGGGATTACAGGTCAAGAGATTCCAAAACGGTAATATGTATATATCAGTATACGAGTATGAAATTCTATACCCTATACTTTTCGAGAGATATCGAACGTATATAGCGCCAACCTTATACAATTTATTTTATTTACGTTTTATTTCTCTTGAATAGAGAGAAAATAGAGAGAAAATATTGAAATTTGTTTGATATACGCTGGTTTTATATGGATACATTAGGCTTTTACAATCATACTCAGGTGTATTCTTTGTCAAGACTACCGCTAAACCTGGAATCGACTGGTCGATGGTTTATTAAAACGACACGAAGATAAAGTTACTAATCGACTAGCTGTCAACATAAAACTACCACAAGCCAGCGTAAGCAAATAAACTCATAACAATATATTCAAAATTTAGAGAGTGCCTTAGAAAACGTCCCAGCATCTCACGTATTTAATTACGATCGAACGAACTTCTGTGATCGACGTATATTATACAGTGTGTCCACCTAGTACGCGGAAGTCCAATATCTTGGTTGATAAGAGGGATAATTAAAACTTTTTTTATTTCACGTGTTTAGTTTTCTCAAGATCTACAAACCTAAAATAATACCGATTATACAGAGTGTTCCATTTCCTCTGCACAGACAGCAACTTTGTTTTTTTAAATACAAACCTATATTTTTTATAATTTATTTCGAATCTACATGAAAAATAAAAGGGACTTTATGTATAGTATTTATATGAAAAAACTGACGGTCTTTGAGATATTTGGCTTACTATGTTTTTTTAGTAAATTTTTATCAATCACAATATCGCAAATTTTGCAGTTACGCTAATTAACAGAAAAGCTATTTTTGGACCAAATGTTAGGTAATAATGATTCTTCAAAACACCATGTCAGAAACTGACCTGCAGTATAAGGGGTACCTAGAAAATGTTGTCAAATTTGACGAAGCTAAATACGAAAAATCTCCGTTAATTCAAATGGAACACCCTGTATTATATTGATCACTATAACGCAGAATTAAGTATTCTACACGTTTGCTACGGCATTCCCTACACCTAAGTTCAACATTCTAGGTAAAAAACGCAGTATTATAGTAAAAAGTGAGTAAATGTGTGTGAGTATGTTACTTCAAGTTTACTCCATTAAAAAAAAACAAAAAACTTCAAAAATTAAAAAGTTTGGGAACAATGTCCAACATTCGTTTCTTCAAACAATCTCTTTAATTTTTTTGAGTTTTTATTAAGTTTATAATAATTACTTGAGTGGCCTACAAAAATATTCGCATTCAATACGATTTCACAACAAATAGTAATGCAAAGATGTTTGAGTTTTTGCAGAAACAAACCTTCATCAATAAAAGAACTACTGCAAAATGCATAAGGACCTAATAATAATAAAACTTATTATAAACTGGTTGGATTATTTTTTGCACAGGAAACATTTCGAACAAATTATTAATTGTATTTTTAATGGTTGAAGATTTTTGTTTTTCATTTAATGGAGTAAATTTGAAGTAATGCATAAATTTACTCACTTTTTACTATAATACTGCCTTTTTTACCTAAAATGTTTAACTTAGCTATAGGGAATGCTGTAGCAAAGTTGTAGAATATTTAATTCTGCGTTTCACTGATCAATAATATACAGGCTGTTCCATTTGAATTAACGGAGATTTTTCGTATTTTACTTCGTTAAATTTGACATTTTCTGGGCACCCCTTATACTGCAGGTCAGTTTCTGACATGGTATTTTGAAGAACCATTATTGTCTAACAATTGGTCTAAAAATAGCTTTTCTGTTAATTAGCGTAACCGCAAAATTTGCGATATTGTAATTGATAAAAATTTGCTAGAAAAACATAGTAAGCGAAATATTTCAAAGACCGTTAGTTTTTTCATATGAATACCATACATAAAGTCCCTTTTATTTTTCATGTAGATTCAAAATAAATTATAAAAAATATAGGTTTGTATTAAAAAAACAAAGTTGCTATCTGTGCAGAGGAAATGGAACACTCTGTATAATCCGCATTATGTTAGGTTTATAGATCCTGAGAAAACTAGATACGTAAAATAAAAAAAGTTTTAATTATCCCTCTTATCAACCAAGATATTGGACTTCTGCGTACTAGGATCGGTATACAGGGTATACCGATCAGAAGAAAAAGTGGACTACTGGAATCCGAAATGGTTCAAAGGGTGAGCCCTGTTCCAACCAACGTTGTTGTAGATGTGGTCTACAGACTGGTTTACTACAGTTTTTCTGTCACATGCTAACGAGTTAGAACGCCAGAAAGTAGTTGGTGTGAACTAGCATCACCTTTAAAACGTGTGTGTTGGAATGTGTTAGAACCATGCCATGAACATAATATTTCGTTTACATCTTTACCAGCCAATACCAGCCATCTAACTCAACCCCTGGACGTGTCTATCTTACGTGCTATGAAAATTGCTTGGACACTCTACTTTAATGGAAAATCCATTATGTGTTTCTGTAGCAAAAGATGAATTTCCAAATTTATTAAGCAAAATTCTGATTTGTGATGGACCATAAGACAAGAGTTAAATGGAGGAGCCATAAAAACATAATTAGTGGTTTTGATGCCTCTGGCATAGTGCCATTTAATCCGTAAAGATCTTCACTTGAGGGCGGACACTAAAAAGGTTAGAATATTTTAATGTTAATTGGAAGCTTCACAAGAACGATTGGTTTACGCTAGCTGGCCAGCAGGTTTGTAAATGGTTTCTTTAATGCTCTCGCATGTGAGGGTCGTGGTACCTAACATTTCAATGTTATTTTTTTTTTAATTGTGTGTTTACTACTAGAAAATATATTTGACAGCACATTGCTGTAGTATTCTGTAATGTATTTCGTATTTACTTTACTTTCCAATTAGATAAGATCTCAATAGTTACTTCTCTGAAGCAATCCTGTAATCTTACTCCATGTTAGCCTCATATATTTGTGTTATATTAATACATTTTCCGTACTTCGTACTTCTTCGAAGTTCATATATGTGTCCTCATTTACTTAATGTCTTAATCATCAAATTGCATACTCAGACGAAATTATTTTCTAGCGAGTACGTATATAGAAGCAATGCATTTGAATAGAAGCAATATTCTGAATTTATTCGGGAGGCGACGGAATTAAAAAACGCATTAGTGTTCGCTGTCCAACGCGTTCATTTCGATGACTTCCCATGCATTACTGCTTATGTGTATGCAACGGCATTGTGCTCTCAGATATCTAATAGTACGTTGTATACACGTGCGGTCGTTCTGAATATCAAGATTAGCATTTCATATTTTCATTATCGTTTTTATGCTCGCCGGTATTGCAAAAAGTAATTTAAAACGAAAATTTTCCCATCATGATTACGTTCCTTTTATTTTCGGTCGATTCCATGCATAGTAATGAACCTTCTGTTTCTGTTCTACAACGTATACGTTTTCATGCAAAACGTACAAAAATACTGAGATATGATGTCATGCTAGAAGGTGTTCTACACGTTGTTTCTAGTTCTCTCTAGCATTACATAAATCAATGCCTAGATTTGCATATTATGATGGATTTGTTAGAACTTAAACGGGCAAAACGGCTTGCACTATTCAAATTAATATGGATAGTGATGCACCTGTTTTATTCTATTATTTTAACATTATATGCACTATCTTGTCGGCGAGTACCTAGTTCTGTCATATCATCCTGTTTGTTCGTACCTGTTGAATAGTTAACGCTGTAATGTTTTATTTGACTCGTTGAACTCGAGTTTGTACAACAACGAAAAGATTTTTTTTGGCTTGTTCAAGATTATCATCATCATGGGTGATACAGCATTGTTAAGAAAAATTTATCTGAGAAAACTGGAGCCACTAGAGTGACTTTTTGAACCACCAAAATATAATCCAATGTTTGCTATACTGTAGTTTTTGGGTTGGTAACAATTCACATTTAGATGTTGCATCTCACACTCATGGAGCGACTTCAAGTAAAATCCAGAAATCGTTAGCAATAATTTAGCTGTAGCCTACCTGAGATGTAGCTTTTGCATTTAGGTTGTTATTGTAAAAGTGGTAGAATATATAGAATTAGCAAAGAAGTTGGATAATATGCTGACGTTAGACCCAAAACTTACAAAATTTGATATAACTGTTTTTTTTTTGCTCTCATAAAGAGAAAATTTACAATCCAAAATGTATTGTGTCACTAGTTAATGCTAACGAGTTTATAGGGAATCGAATCAGTAGGAGACACATACACACATATGCATATGCTCATTTTATTAAAAATGTATTACGCGGAGCTACAAATCGTGAGAGCTACTTTAGGATGTACATGTCGAATGATGCTACTTCCTCTTCATAGCAACAATTTTATGGTTCAAGAATGGAAAGTTTTTATCAGCCCATAAAATTAGACATGGCCTCTAAAAGGAGGTACAATTCTGGCAACAATGTGATGTAGAAGTTGGATTTGTGTACGACTTCAAAATCGATTTAGTGAGTAAAAAATGGTCTATAATTCAGTAAAAAAATTAGGATTTTCTTTGGTTTAGCGAGATCATATCTGAAAGGTTACAAAAATACTCGTTTTCTCATCGACAAACGAAAAGGATGCTGTTAACTGGAGGTGTACGAAGGACATTTCAAATGCAACGGAAACTCTAAAAATGGCCAGAAGGAAATGCTGCAGATAATTTCATTTCTATTTCTTTTTTCGGAGTAAAGAATGATGAAGAAGCTATATGTGGGCCAAGATCCAAACGCTTGACAAAAGTAATTGTCAACGTGGATGACCTTTGATACCATCTAGGTTTGTACTCAAGTGATACATATTAAATGTAATGAGAACGCAGACATGGTTTAATAGTTATCATCAAGGATTAGAATTAAGTCAGAAAGCATTTCTAGGTCAAAATGCTAGATTTGTGGGGCTGAAAGCAGTACCATTTGTATCTACATCACAACATTTAGGGGCGTTTTATATTTATCTCCCCAAACATATGGAAGGATGAGATCTCTGTTCTTTTAATTGGGGAAATGAATTTTTGTCTTTTTTTAAATAGGCTTCGCCAATTTAGAAAACAATCTTCTAAAACCACTCAAAAAAATTAAAATTCCTAATCATATTACAGCGCCAAAATATGGATAATATCTACCAAAATCATTGAATTTTGTGTTGTGTGTCTTGCGATGTCTTGCAAAGCTTAGTTGGAAATCAGTCTTTCTTTTCTAATCGGTAAAGCATCGTGCTGCTATCGTAAAAGGAACTTTGTGAGTCTGAGCAGGATTAGTGTTTTTGCTAAAAAACGTTTGTGACTGGTATTTTAATAATCCTGCTTTTGATTCCTTTCATGTCTTCTTGGATTCTGTTTATTTTCTCCTGTTACACCATGTCTAGCTGCTTCTTATTTGATAGAAGCAGTGACTGGAAATGGACATTTAAGGATTTAATTTTTTTAGTTCGGTTTCTCTTTTTAGTAAGTATTGGTAACCAAACGATTTGGGATGGTAAAACAAAATTTTCTTTCGAACATTTCGAGATTTCTAGAATTTGTCAAAATATATTCATCTGGAAGATTATCAGCTTTTTCAAAATGTTCAAATGTTTAATTGTTGCTCTGTTGTGGTATGTTCCTTTCAAAAATTATGTCTTCCCGCATAATGTTGTTATATACTTCATTTTATAGTGCTTTTTCTTGTTTTATTGCTGACGCAGATAGAAAATTGTCAGTAAACATATTTTCGTCTAGAGGGTGAAGCGTAACCTTTTAATGATATTAATGAACTTTTCGATAGTAATTGTTTTTCTTTTGCACTCCGAGGTCGTGGTATCGTGTTCAATGTTTATTATGTAGTGGTATAAGAAATGTCGGCATCAAAAGTAGTAATTTCCTTCCAAAGTCTTTGAATTTGTATTCCTTCGAAGGTTAGTACAGGGGCTACAATGCTTCTAAAACAAAATTTTTGTGTTTTAACATGAGGACAGCAATAGATCCATTTATCTCCTGGCCGTCCTTCCACTCATACTCTGCTTTTGTTTCCTGTAACCTTCCCTCCCTCCCCCACGAAAGTGCTTCTAATAATTGAAGAATGTTTAGAAATTTATACAACCAGAATCATAAGATTTTGCGGTTTGAGTGTAAAAATGTAGAAGCAGGATACATATTATCTTATTTCGGGCATGTATGCATAACATGCCACTCACAGATTTTCACTGCTCAGCAACTAGATTTCTCGATACTTTTATTTTGTCAATAGGAGCCATATGTTTACATAAGTTATTTGCAATTGTCTGAAAACCATTTTCATCCCTATTTTAGACTCTGTTGATTGAGGATTTATATTTCTCATGTACTGTCTTTAAATTTTGAAAATGTAACAATTGTTGTTTTTTGAAAGCGAATTTATTTCATAAATTAGTTCGATCTGTTCCTAATAATTTCGCTTCTTTGGTTGTAGAATTTTTTTTCATGTAAGTCCTGAAAAAAATTGTAACTGAATAGGAAATATTTGATAGAATTAACCACAATTAGTGCACCAACGCTTTGCTCCTTTCTTCCAGTAACCTAGATAAAAGCATTCAAATTGTTTCTTTAACGAATGTATTTTATCAGTTGGAAATGAAAAAAAAATTAGTTGATAACAATCGATAGATGTATCTGGTGTAATACACGAGAAGGTTATCCGAACAACTTGGCAACAATCCTAACTTTATCTAAGGGTAGCTGTATCCAGGCCTCTACTGAATTCTAAAATTTCGATGTTGAAAGAACTATAGTAGTATTTGTTTAAAGACTAAGCCGCTTACTAACGCACACACATTTTTCAGTTTCTTTGATGTTGTTTAACATACATACACAGTAAACATTAAACTTACTATTTTGATTAATTTGTATATGCTTGGTGGTGTTTTAAACACGTACCCGCTAAATCTATAGTGCAGATTTACATTATGATTACTCTCTTAAGTAAACATACAAAATACGAAATTATGTCGGCATTTAGCAAACCCAACAACAATATTTTTCAATTACAATTGGAAATGTAGTTCTACAACAGCGGTTTAACAATTAAATACGTAAAGGTGTATTTATTAATCATACGATTTGCAAAATTATCTACAGCAATTTACGCCCAGCTCCATTATTTACCTACTAAATTAACCAAATTACACGATCATGAGGTACAATTTATGTATTCGTAAATGAGAATGCCGACCGTCAAAATACTGTTCGAACAAACCGCAAATACGTTTGTATATTGCAGCTTTGGAAAGCGCACTGCAAAATCGAATTAAATATCCCCAATCTTTAATTAATTGGTAACGTGCATTACATTAATTGTTCACCATCACGAAATGTAGGTACGTAGTATGTACGTGTGTACGTCTCTTTATGAGGTCGCTAAATAAAAAGAGGTAGTATTGTATTCGAGACCGCTACCTCTGCTACATTTCCGCGAAATGAAAATGCGACATCGAGACAGAAACGCATTTTTCTCTGAGCTATATCTTATGGATTCAAAGAAACGGAGGCAGTCTCGTTTCTTTGTGAATAGGTATTTTCTTCTTCCTTTAAATAAAACATTTCTGGTGACATCTATTGGAAAAAGGAATTTCTTTGTAATTTAGGATATTCTGTATAGTATAACAGGGTTGGTCTTCGGTAAACATAATGAAGGGATTTATTCAACAGTTAGCAAATCCTCGGAGAGACTTGCATAACTTGTGGGAATACGTAAATTGTAATTTTTTTTTGTTACAAATGTAGATATACTTTTTTATAAAAGACGGGGTTTTTGACCATCTAAACTAAACTAGGAATTATTAAACGCCATATTCATACACCTCATAACGCAATTTATACAAATTGCTCTTATTTGTTGTTATAGACCTGATAATGCCAACAAAATTTTGAGAGTATTTGGTGATCGTAGGTACTTAATACTCTTCATCAGTTTAGCGGAGCAACCGATATATTCGTGGGAAAAATTCTATTTCTAAAATAATATGTAAACGTTGGCATGCTTTTGAAACAAATCATAGTATATGTTCGCTGAAAGGCAGCGCTAGAGATCTAGAAGGAGCATTGGGGGACTGGATTTGTTGCCAGAGAAATCAAAAATGTATTACAAAAAATAATATGGTCTATTTTGTGGGAGGCGAGACGGATAACAAATTCAAGATGCTGGAGAAATGATTATACTTCCTTCATTCTTATGGCCGAACGATGATTTATCAAAAAGATTGGATACAGAGTTAAAAAATTTAAAATATTCACAAGAGAGCAAATTGATAAATTTTTGTGTACACCTCCCGACAAGGTATTTTTGATGATGAAAGTAATGTTTTTGATTGGGGGCGTTACTATTTCCGACTCGAAAACCCACATGAAAAGATTTCTTGCCTTTGCCTATACAAATGTTTCCAGTTTCCAGAAGTCACACAGCGTTGCCGTTGAATAACATTTAAGGTACACGAATCTGAAGGATCTATTAAAAATTTTAGGGTCTAAATAAAAAACAAAGTAGTCCTGTATTTTTGCTTATTCTATACATGTGATAATATAGGTGAGAATTCAAGTTCAATGACAAGCAAGGAAAAATCAATAAAATCAACAAGAAACCAGAAAAATCTATAAAATTTCTGAAGTTAAATGCTATGAACAGTGACAAAAAACCACATGTAGCCCAGATCAACAATCCAAAGTAAATATTGGAATATAGAAGCAATAGACAGCTCTAGCATTCACTGCTTGACATGCCATCTCAAGCAGCGTTTTATACTATGGTGTGTGATACACGAAAATACTACAATTGCTATAAATATTCTAACCTGATTGTACAGCAAGTAAACGAGCTATTGCAGTTTTGATAACCATTTGAATGGTAGAAAGTGGGTGATATACGTGATCAGCTAAACGCCATAATTGTTTTTATTGAACAGAGAAATAATCTGTTCGGAAAAATTCATTAATAAATTCTAAAACTGTGAGAAGCAATTTTTAAAGATGAATGAAATCTTTAGTATCTTTAGTAATATTTGTAAAAGATTATTAAGAATATTAAAGCTTTCAACGGAGGAAAAAGATTTCACAGTTTTATAGGAAAATCATACCATCACAAATTATAGAGTGCAAAACTCTTAAAAACTGGACAAGCATCCAGAAAATTGTGATTTTTAGAAGTAGAAATATTCCTCGTATAATCTTCAACGAATTGAAAAACAACTAGAGTGAAATTTTTCTTTTGGTGATGAATCAAAAACTGTTCTTTACGATTATTTTGAGGTGTTCCTGATATGATTTTGCTGAAAGGCAGACATTTCGTAAATGGCAAAACAATCAATGTTTTAGTGTTCCTAATATTTTGGCCAAGTACTGTACATACTTATCTTTGGACCTTCTTTAATTAAAACAGGCACATAACGATGTTCGATGCTAGATTTTTTCTAAAGGGTAGCTTTTATTATTTTATTAGACACTATGTGACACTAATCATTAGTAATAATTTCCTTTCTAATAGATATGTATTACGGTTGCCTTTCGACAATATGTGTGAAGTTTATGTATATGGTTTTTGCGAGTAGTAACGCTGCTCTTGGAGTTTCATGCTCGTTCGAGTATATCAACTTATCTACATGTGAGGGTAAGCCCTGGATTTTTCCTTTGTACAACTGACTGTTTGTAAATCTCCTGCTAAGCACATCAGATGCAGCTTTTACGTGGTGGAAATTTACTTGTAGGCATTTGGTGTTTTCGTTCATTTCGGGGGCTGAGCTGCTGTGGGGGTCTTGAGCATCCCCTTTTTGCTGCCTCCGTCTGGATGAGCAATTGTTTTGGGTGCTCCCTTGGACTCGGCTTTCGTCATCCCTTTAGGAACCTCGGGCTTGTGCTTTGCTGGTTTGCCTGACGCAGAAGGAGCCTTTTCAGTCCTAGTGCAGGAGACACTTGCTTGGAGATGTTTTTGCAACTTGTAGCTAATCTTGAACCCCCTGGATTTGAGTTTGTCAAAAGGCATAGGGTCAGTTGATGTGGTTAGTTGAGCGGTCTTGTTTGCTGTTTAGGCCTTCGCTTTGACCTTGTTTATAGCTAGGGATTGTGTCATTGCTATTCTTTTCGCTATTAGGGAAGTAACCAATGAGGAATTGGGCTTGCGGTAGGCTGGACTCGTCCACTATCCTCAGATTGGCGTCTTCCCATGGCTGGAGTTGCTTCGCCACGCCTTTAAGCCACTTTGATGTGGCTGTATTGCCGCAGCTTAGCATCAGCCAACCTGACTTGAATGTAGAGCCAAGGAACTTCGGCTTTACAGCCGCATCCTTTTGCTCAATTATAATTTTCAGGATTTCGTCCTGTATCTTTCCTAGCTACTCTGTAGTTACTAGCACATCAGGGAATTGTGCGTGTAATACGCCAACCCTGATGCTTTCCATTACAGTTCTGTAGCTCAGTACAGTGGTAGGCCTCTTCACGGCGTCGTGTGATTACTTTGCCTTCTTCTCCTTTGTCACCCTTGTTCGTTGGCGCCTGCTTAACAATCGGTTCTTGCGCTAATATTCGGGCCTCTTCTGGTCTATGCCCTTGTTTGATGAGCTGATCCCTACTGTCCTGATCCACTGTTCTGTAGCTTCTGGAAACTTGAAGAGTTGGGGAATACTGGATTCTCCTTCGGAATTTGATGATGTCATCGGATCATCGACCTCAACGTTTGATGGATTGTTGCTCATTGTGTTCCCACGAGTTGCTTGGGAGCTCCGTATTGCTACCGGGCGGCTATTAACCTTTAGAGGGCGCCTTGTATCCGAGGTTGAGATCAGAAGTGACTGATATTTTATTCAGCTACGCATCCTTTCGCTCTGGTCCTCTCCAGCTTAGGATTTAGAGTTTTTTTTTGAGGTTGTCCCCTCTCGGTGCGGGCGATTAAACCAAGCCTTTCACTCCGTCCACCTGCGAGACATGTCCCCGAACAGCGGAGGAGTATGGTTTAACAGCAACGGCTCACTTGGTGAGTCAGAGGCTGACATCGCTAATCCCGGAGCAAACCCTTAGCCACGATAGGCCATATCGCGGGTTTAGACGCTCAGACACAGCCATGTTGAGGGGTTTAGACCGCTCAGGCATTCAGGTCAACGTATCTGATAGGCTTATGACCGCTCTTCCCAGAACATCTGCTCACGATAACGATCGAAATAGGTGTCCTGGGCTTCCCTATCCGCCACCCCAGAATGCTGCAATTGAATGTTATTCATAATAATTTAATAGCTTATTAACCCCAAACTATGTATGTATCACACTTAGTTCTTTCTTCAATATCTAAAATTAATTTCCACAGAAGAATATAACTTTTAGTAAAAAAAGTGAGTTTTATTGTTTTTAAACTGCGGTGAAACCATTTACAGCATACATAATATAATAGAGTGATGAGTTACATTTAGCATTTGAAATTCTGGGTACGCTGTCTAATATTATTTAGTTTACGTTAGTGTGTAATAGAGAACTCTCTCTAAGCGAACAAAAGTTAAAGCACTACTTACGTCGAAGTAAAATATCAGGTATCTAACATGCTCGACTACACCAGTTAAATCTAGAGTGCAAAAGTTTAGCTTTAACTTTCGTAAGGTGTATTTTTGTTTACGTGCTTCTATACTTTACACACCTACTTATATACATACATACACATGTTTTTAGTAAATATTTCGGAGCAGTAAAACAATAATAATTATATATAACGAATCCGCTTCAAAATTTCTTCTTGACAAGTATATATTTCCTTTGCGGCGCAAATTGTTTTACAAAATCTTACACAGTTTCGACAGCCATGTATTTTCTATACATGACCTAACATTATTCTACAAGCAAAGCTGCCAGTTTCTTTGTCGTTTCGTTTACCCAATGTTTCATTCGATCCCAAAGGTATTTACGGTCGACTCCCTTAGTTTGCCTTTCAAGAATTCAGGGATACTATGCGTAGTATGTAAAGGATTTGCTCTGAATACGCAAAGTAACTTGCTCATTTTCCTATTACTTATTAAGTGATGTTGATACAGTCTTGAGGTATTTCTCGAACGCGTGTGCTTGGGTTTCATTGGGGTTACGTTTACGAGGAGTAAATTATGATTAAATGAAGTTCATTAATAATTAATGCAATCAGAGAAAATATAATTGTTGTGTTTGAAAGAGTAAATTTACTTATTACGTTAATACTTCTAAGTGAGAGTTTCTATCATTTTAATATTTTAAAGTATTAAAATAGAACCTTTTTTTTTGACAATAGCAATAAAATAAAGAATATTTATTTGAAATAGATGCTTGATAATAGAATGTGTCAAACAGCATACAAGGAAGTGAGATTTTGGCAAAAAGAATCCACCACACTGATCCTGTAAGCGTTATTCATCAGACCAGTGCAGGGTTAAAAGATTCAACTGTTGGAACTTTAAATAGCCATCAAACTCCAGTAGATCACATTGTTTAAAACAGGCAATTGGCTTATCGTTTTAACTTTCCGACATAATAATTTTTTTTAATAATGATAAGCACAAATTCTTCAACTTTTTTTGTGAGCCAATCGTCGTCGCCTGGAACATTTGTCGGACGAATGACAAGAAAAACTAACTGATGGTTACTCTCAGCGAACACAACATTACAGTGCTTAGAATAAGGGAGGCTTCATCGTTTACAATCGACTACGGACTACTTGATCCATAATCTGATCGTAATAACTTTGTCTGGAGAAGCACTCCCTGTAACTCCCTACTTTTCGAAGCCATGTTTTCTGGCCACGATTTATTGGAGGTATAAATAAGACATCCTGAGTTTACTGTTGATGAACAAAGTCGCACCCCGTAACAGCTGCATAACTAGCTGTCACTTTCTTCCTGAATTAAAATCAGCTAAAAGGGGAAGACATTTCAAATAAATTGGAGGCTATATTAAAGAAGTTTCGAAACCCAAGATGGTGCCAAGATGGTGAACCAGGGTTTCAATAGTTTCTACCCTGCGGCACATCATGAATGTTCGAAGAGTTCTCAAACTCTCAGGAGAAACAAAAAAAGGGACGCTAAACTGTTGCTCAGTGCTCGGAGAGCTTGCCCTGCGTTCTATATGTCAATATGTTAAAAATTGCAAATTCGGTAAGAAACCAGACTCAAATGCTATTACATTCATTCAGCGTAGTCAAGACCACCTTTTCTCTTGGAACTCCGCCAATTGTCAATTGTTGAGAGCAACTAGGTTTAGTTAGGTTAGGAATGGGATAGCATGCGAGCTTGTTTCACCGCCACCTTTACAGGTCTATTGTGATACCCTTTTCCTTAGAGAGCGCTCTTTTTTTCGCCTTCTTAATTAGACCTATCATTTTTGAGAGCGGCTCTTTTATGTAGACGTTAGCTGTGGGGTTCTCTACGTGCGTTGCTAGAAACCTTGTCCTCGCTAGGCCGGCGCAGTGGCACAAAACATGAACTGGGGTTTCTTCTTCCTCTTGCCAGAATCTGCAGAGAGCATCATCTGCCAGGCCGATGTTAAACATATGCCTATTCAGTCCGCAGTGATCGGTTATCAGACCGACTATCACTTTGACGGTCTTCCTGTCTTCACTCAGTAGGTCTCCAGCAAACTAAGGCCTTTGTTCCCTGAGAAACTTCTTTGCCAGTCTTTGTCCTGGTGATCTTCTCCACCATTCCTTGGACCTATTTTGTGGCCATTCGTAGATTGAACTTTTTGGTAATGCCGAAGGAAGGGCCCGCTCCTATGAAAGCCCTTGACGAACCTCGTCTGGCCAGCTCACCTGCCGCCTTGTTTCCCTTCACGCCCATCTGGCTGGGAACCCAGGCCAAAGTTACTTTCCTTTGGGTGCCCACCTTATTTAGGGCTCTTACGCAGTCCCAGATGAGAGCAACTAAGTAGATGGACATGGTATTTTTATGTTTGTAACCGCCTTCAACCACGAGATTATCAAAGTTGTCTGGTCTTGCCTTCAGAATCGCAGCATTTCGTCTGCAAAACTAATATACGATGGTATACCTCAAGGTCTATTCTATAATCTGCCTTCAGGGTGTCCATCTCCTAATTCACACAAGTGAGACTGTGACGTTTTTAACCAGGAGCAAGGTGTTAGAGATTACAGCTTCCGTAGAACATTTAAATGTTGTTTATCTAGAAGACTCACTTTCCGACAGCTTGTCTCAGAAAAATAATCGTTTCTTCCGTTCCCAGAGATCTTTCGTTTTCTTACTCAAGACGTTTGCCTCCACTAAGCTCTTAAGCTACATGGTGTTTTTTTTGGGTAACCCTAATTTATGGAGCTGAATCGTCCTCCTGTGCCGCCAAGTCAAGAATACAGGAACTCAACAAGACAAGGTTCTTAATTCTGTTCTAGTTTTCACCTCATTAATATGAAGGCCACTTCCGAGAATCGTAGCGAGAAGGAGTCAAGACCTGTTTTTGTTATTACTAAATCACGCCGTAGCCAGACAGGGTAATCTCCATGGTGAATAAATGACTTCCTGTCGTAAACGTAGACTTTTCCTATCATAAGGAGAATTGCGTACGAAAGCTTAATGGTCATAATCTTGTCATCTGATTGTAACACAATGTATTGCATTGAATTGGATCTAGACTTAGGACATAATAGTTCTTATGAAATTCTTATATCATTGTCAGCGGTCCTCATCTCCTTTCTAAAGAGAGACTAGGTTGTGTTTTTTACTGGTAGCCTGTACCTACTAAGAACTTTCATTTTTATCCTAAGGTCAGGGAGGGGGAAAGGGGAGGGGCAGTATCCATTTGGGGTGGGCTCGACAAATCAGCTGACCAAAAGTAAGGCAGAGTTTTTGTCGATGTGGAACTAAATACCAAGTTCTGACGTAGCTATGTACTCCAAATATGGATGCCATGTATTAATTAGTTATTTTTGCAACATTTTACAGTTTGAAACAATTTTTGACAAGTTGCAGCGAAGTATGTGTGTAGTTTCAGAAGCTATGTCTTCGCATTTTCTTGATGTTTAACTGTATTGCTATTTCCTCTCTAATTGCCTTTGACCATGGTACAAAATATACCTACACACACAGAAACTCCACTTGTATGAAATCCTTTCGAATAACTAAACATACGCACATAAAACGCATATGCTATTGTATAAGTCCGCTTGCTTAGATATTTTAGATGATTACAGTTTCCATCTATTTTTGATAGGGGATGTATTGCCCGTAGTAGTTGTGTTATTAACTAGTGCTTAATGCTGAGAGCTTTTAGCAGATTTATAAATGAAGCAAATACCTTCCGTTCATCAAGTAATTGACAAATTCGCTCGAGGAAGTCTAGCTTCTCTTCATATTGAAAATTTTACTCGACAAAACTATGAGAGCAGGTATCTTCACTTTTATTATTTGTCACACGACCGGTTCTCTTAAGCACCGTAAGTGCTCCTCGTACAAGCTTTATTTGTTGAAAAAGCATGCAGTTTTCGAGATCCTCTTTTTCAAGAAGAAATAATCGTATTATTCTATTAGCGCAGTCGATCGAGAATCCTCCGGACAAGCGGAAGAAAGTGGGAAAACCGTTTTCGATATTTTTTTTTGGTCTGCCCCGGAACGATTTAGTGCACACAGAAATGGGAAAGAAAAAAGAAACAATAAATAATAAAGAAAAACTAGTGAGACATCCAGATGGTGTAGATATCATTAGTTGGCACTCTATTTCCCATTGAGCGTGTATACCATAAATATTGCCGGTGTATATATAAGGAAAGAGACCGATGGACCGTTTTCGGTGTGCCTGTGCAATTGGCTGAATCCCTGGAGACCGGATGCGCTGACCCGAAATCGAGTGATGGACCTCCATCTGAAGTGATCGTTCATGCTGTCCGACTTCCCTCGGTATGTGTAAACCTCCCAGATCTATTATAGTCCGACAGTATACGTATATGCTACAGTCCAGTATAATAGTATCCGGTCATGTTCGTTCCAAGTGCCACCTCTTCGTCCGCTCCAATCCTACGGACAATGCTTCCATTGTCCTTTAAAATTTGTTTACGTAGCCACACGATACTAATCCATAAATAACACATTATTGTTTCTCACTGTGAGCACGATTTCTCTGTATATCCATATACGAAGCTACACAGATATTCGATAATAGCGTATTTATTCCGGTGTTTTGGTTAGCGGTAAACACGTTGTTTCGAAATTGCGCAATCCTGTAGTATCTTCGGAGGAATACATCATCAAAGCACCAAAGCCTATGTTCGCAGTAGTATTTCCTGCATTCCAAAACCGTATAAATTTGAATTAATATCCGCTTGTCGCATAGTATTTCGAAAATTCAATATCTATAGATTTAACAAATTCCGTTTTATTGTCGATCCAAACTATAATATAAATATAAGGTCTTCGCCATATAAACATTCAGTTGAAGAAGAACAACCTAGTTTATGGGTAAATATTATTTCAAATAAAACACTATTGGACTGTCACATTCTCAATCTATTCTTATAATTTTACATCCAATGCGATTTCTTTTATGAAAAACATTCGAGAAGAACTATTTGGAAAAATGTTGAAGTCATTACATACTGCTTCAAGTGTTGACGGCTTAAATAGTTAACGAGTATACGGGACCAGGTTCACGAGATCTTTCTCGCAGTTAATAATGTTGCTACCTCTTTTACGAGAAATACTTTCCAACTTTCCTACTTATGTGATTCCTTACTAAAAGTCTCGATATATAGTTGATTAACTTGGTAACTACTGCAGAACTAAAATAGCATTTTCTCGTTTGTTAGTTATTCTTCCGTCTTAAGTTTCACCCTTGACACGATTCCAAACATTTATTTTGCTAGTTGTACCATAATTAATTAAAATGCCTTTAAACCTTTGCGAGTAGTATCAAATAGTTTTCAACTATCCGAGAGTAATTGCCTCCGGAGTAACTTCCTAAATAGGAAACTACACCGATAAGTTTTATTGAGTGTTGCAGAGAACTAGGCGAGGTCAGAGAAAATCTAAACTTTATACTTGAACACTAGCCAATCTGAGTGAGTGTTACTGGAGTAAATAACAGCAAAGAGTATGTGTTAAAGATAGTTTGGGTGCTCCTCTTATATGAAGTGTTACGGATACAATTGCAGGTAGTCCACCTGATTCTAAACGGAACTGGAATGAATAGAAATGTTGTGAAAATGAAATGCTAAGTGATATAGATTTGATAATGTGTCGTATTTCTAAAAGATCTGCACAAAATGATACCACCGATTTCTGTAACTAAAATATAACGATCTAAACCAACTTCTGTTACTCCAAGGTATAAAGTCATAAAGTGACAATGTTTTCTTTGTATTTTGTGTTTGTTTACTGCCATGCTGTTATGTATGCGCCTTTTATTTCTTTTGATCAAGTTTTCAATTTTCCTCCCTATTGCTGTGTTTCTCTCTCCTATTTTCTGAAAGTAAAGGAGCGATTGCACATTTTTCGTTAGCCTATAATTTTTTCTCTAAAACATCTATAAATCTGCGGATAATGCTTTTGGATTCTGTTGCTAATCTATCAAGTATTCTTCTGATGAACTATTAGGTAGAAAAACATCATGTGGTCTTCAATTCCTATTACAAATTGTGGTGTACAGATTTTGAGGTGTTTGAAATGATTTCGAAATATAGTTGGCACAGCAAACCCAAAGTTGATCGAAGTATTTAGAACAACAAACACAAAATCCTGAGCGTGTTATGGGGAATAAAATTAAAAAATGGATGAGGAGCCAACAACAAAAGCGGTGGCTCCTTTCCCACTCTCTAGGAAGTTTCCGCTCTATCGAAGCTGGATTAAACATCGTGAACTTCCTTTATTGTATGTGTTTAGCGCTTCAGGTTGTGTGGTTGAATTTTGAAAAAAGGGAATGATTAGCCTTTACAAAGATCGATAACCTATAACAAACGTCCTTCTTACGACAATTTTAGGAATCATCAAAGTTTGGACAAGCTTTAAGATTTTTAGCTGGCAATTAAGACAGTTGCTAGCTAATTGTCAAAAAGTTTGATGGATGAAACGCCATCCACAATCAAGAGACGGTTTTAGCTCCTTCGTAGGTAATAATTGTCTTCCAAAACAAAAAGAAAGGATGATGTTAGTTCTTAATGAGAAGGTGTTTCGTGATACAGAAGCAGAGAAACTAGGGATTGGACGGTGTTAAATGTAATCAATATACAGACGTTAAGTGAAACATGAGTCAAGCAACATACCCAGATATTTAATTGAAGTGCTTCAGAGCAGTCTAAAGTCTTCAATCAAGATATCTTCTGGAAGAGGACGCAGTTGGATAGAAACTATCATCGCTATGCGGTTTGATTCATTGATGTTTTCTGGATGCCAATTTTAGGACATCATCTAGTACGAGATGTAGTCGACGTCTTTAGATGGCGTATATAACTCGGTGTTCTCTAGAGTTGTTGAAGAGTTAACCATAAAAATCAGAAACACGTTAGTGATTAACAAAGACCCCTGAGATATTTTGGCTGCGAGTAGTTTAAAATAGGAGATTTAGCCCTCTTACTTTGCACCTAATGCTCTGCCTATGTCTAGAAAAACAGAAAAAAATACATATTGCCTCCATTAGGCCAAACAGTTGTGTCCGCGAACAAGTCTTCCTGGAAACTAAACAGTTTTCTTGAAGGACATTGTTCACGAAATTTGCTCAATTTGACTATGACTGTCTCCTTTCAATTTAGTGAGATAAGAGATTCATGCAACTGGTCTGTACTTCTGTGTAACTAAAAGGGTTTCTTTCGAATTTCGGGATAGTAACTATAATGCAATATTAATAGACGTTGAGAATGTATCCAAGTTTAAGACTTGCATTGATAATCTAAACTAATCTTTGGTTTTTGACTGTTAATCGCTTTTGTTACCACACAAAAAATTAATAATCCACTTGGCGAGTGCTTTATAGCTTGCTGGGAATTTCTTTCTAAATCACAATTCAATGCTTCGTGCATGGTCCGCGCTAATGACGCCTTAGGGTGGTTCTTCTAGATACCTCTTCCTATGGATCTGGAAGCACAGAAAGATGTAAATGCGTTTTACTTAGCCCATGGAGTGTTGCAAATTAACCTGATTTAATTTATGAAGGATGAAGAAAAGAGAATTAAGACAATCCTGTATTATTATGACATTTTAAAATTATTAGAACCTTTAGAATTTAGATCAAATTTGCTTTTTAAACTAAGATAAAAATATACAAATGCTCTAACAAAAAACTAACTAAGTGAAAACTTGAAAAATTCAGACTTACTCCAAAACAATAAGCGGAATAAGTAAAGGCGATGATGTATTTAGAGGAAAAGGTTATTTAAACAGATAAATAAGCAGCAAAATTCAAACATAAATAAAGATGGGAAAGTATACAACTGAATAAACTGGCTAGTTTGAAAACTTACAAACATTTTTCAGGTATCTAGGGCGAAAAAAATATGCTTGTTTATTATACTTATTTATTATATTATCGGATTCTCAAATAAAATTATTTGTTTTCAATTAAAATTAATTTGTATGGTGTGCCGCAGTTGTTGTGTGCAAGCTCTCTTCGAAGGTTATCTAAATCTAAAAAGAAAAGTAAGTACACACTAAATGTACGAAAACACACAAAACGAAAATTAAGTGAGGATATCCATATAGTTTTTGTTTACAGTTAATTTAGTAATTTGATTTTCCTGCAATAACGCTCATGATTTCTTGTAACTTCATATCATTAAATTCTCTTTAATATAAGCTAAGGACTGTAAGCATCTGATCATAATATCCGGCGTTGAAGTAAAGTTCAAGCTGTTAGAAACAAAAGTAAAAACAATTATTGGAAGACTTTTGTATTTAAATGTATTAGATAATTAGTACTAAGATGCACTTAAACTGTCATGGCATTTTATTTCGCTCTAATTAAATGCAGCGTACTTTGCAAATAATATCGCTTTTCTAACTGAATAGTTTATATAGCGGCGACTGTAATGCGACATATTACATTCATGTCATTTAATTTAACGAGAATAACCGGCTTTTCTAAGTAGCGATAGGTTGCATTCACTAATATTTTCTCTTCATTGCAATATACACAGAAATATTCACACACATATACGTGAGCTCAATATCTCGATTGACGTCGATATAATTGACTGATATTGAATTTTACTTTGCAACTGCTTGAGCCCTGGAATATTTTCACGAATAACATCATGCAATCCAATAAGTCTACGATCGCAAAGTTATATAAAAAGGTTCCGTTCACGTCTAACTAGTTATATGAGTAATATTTTTCAATAATGCGACGTTAGCATTTGTAGAAGTCTAACTGAAAAAGTTTATAGGTCGTTTGACGCCGCATTACTTCTTAGGTGAATGTCTTATTGCCTTTGATTGGTAGTTAATGATATAGTTGATGCAGAAATTGAAAGAAACTTAATCGGCTATGTCAACAGATTTATTTTTTTATTTGATGAGTTTACTAGTGTCGACGAATGCATGGAACTCTGTTTTGGTCATCATGGTGGACCCATGGGCAATTTATAAGGGAAACGGCCTATGCGAGCTAATATGATTAAACATGGTTACATTGAATGATTTGAACTATATCAGGACTTCTCAACTGAACTGGGTAATGACATCTTTATTGAAATAGATTATCAGAAGGAAAACTGAATGTTATTCAAACGATATGTGAAAATGGGATCTTCCACTCACCAGCTCTAAAGATTTAAGAAAAACCGGAAGAGAAAAATTTGAACGTTAGAATATGTTAGAATCAGCAGAAAATTGATCGACAGTAAAATGTAATGATGTCGATAGAAATATGATCTCGATTACAGGAAAGACGTAGTATGCCACTCTTATTGGTCACTCCATTAATATGGCAAAACAAATCGCATAGCAAATTCACCGGCTAAACCGTGGTAAGATGGACCACTTATCTTATAAAAGATGTACTGCCAAATATATCTTGAAACACATGAAACAGAATACACCTTTAGAAGGTAGCCATTCTGGAATCGTGTAATATTGTTAGAAAAGTTTTAACCGCATACCGAAAAGAAAAAAAAAACATTATAGGGTAACATTGTCAGTAGTTAGGAACATACTTACCTGCAAATACACCGCCAAAACTTGTTAAAAAATGTATATATGTATATGTAAATATATTTCAAATAAAGTTTCAGAAAAAAAAAGAAAAAAAAACAGGACCGTGGGTGAAAAGAACCACAACCCGAACAAGATGGCTGTGGTCGTGTGACAAGGTGTTAAACATAATAATACCAATAACTGATATTTAATGGGAGTATCTTTTTAGCATTTTTGCATAAATAGTAAGCTGTATAAATAATAGTCAGTATGAATAATAACCAGTATGAATAATGACCAGTATGGATAATGGTAATAAATAATGACCAGTATAGTATAACAGTATATATAGTATATATAACATTATAGTTTTAAAATTAGAAATTAAATTTGGAAACACTCACTTTAAACACACGGGACAAAATTGTTTCTTGCAACTGTCATTGTAACATTTAACTAGAGTGAATGATTTCAAAGCCAGGATAAGAAATAGTTTCCAAATTTATTAATTTAATCTTTCAATTTTCAATATGACGTTGGAATGAATCTTGATCACCATGGAGAAAAATAATTGAGAGTAGTTGTTATAAAGAAGCTAGAACAGACATCTTGTAAATTTTGTTGCAGAAAATATGTATAAACAACCTAACACGTCGAATCTAGTATAATCTATTGCATCCAAGGCCGTGCCTTCCTAACTATCTAATCAATTTGTCGATCGCCAGTGAATGCCTTTGCCAATTATATAATTGCTTCGTCAGGGTTCCCGTTGCCGGGCTTTCAGTATACGCAAAAACGCTAATTCCTATCCAATGCATTGAACGATGGTCCATGTCAGTGGTTTCTAACTGGTGGATCGCGAACCGCCAACCGTCCGCTTAATCCATAGAGGTTATCCGCTGCATTATTTACGTAAAAAGCACATTTGTTTATTCTCTGTTGTAAATATGCTTCTTTCTTCAGTTTTTCCGATAAATTTTTTATAATCATGACCATTTTTATTATTATTATACAGTTTAAATTGTTTTTAGTGGTATTAAAATCTGCTATTATTAAAACAATTATAAAATATTATTTATTTAAAATTTGTGAATATTCCTTTCACCTAACATTATCCTTAACTCTGCGTAGGAAACATGCAGCTGTCTACACATAGGTTATTCATTAGTCCTGGCAATCCTTTTCGTTTTATGGGGTTGTAAACCTGTCTTTAAATCCTAAGTACACGCAGTATAGCAGAAAAAAAACATTTCTACGAATGTTTGTGTAATTATTTGAAGGCAAAATAGGTGAACTATATATCACTCAATCATTTATGACAAATACGAAAATAATTGCCACAAATCAGAGCCTATATTAACATATACGAAGAAGTAATGAGAAATAATAGCAATCTAAACGAAATAATATACCAAACCTTCTCAAATATCAATCAATCACTTTTGGATATGGCTCTCGATTTATATGTAGTAGCCAACCAATAAGGACCAAACTTTTTTTTGATTGATTTGGAGATTATTATACATAATAAACACTGATACAGTATTAGTGCTGTAAATTAACGGACTTGCGCGATGAATCACTTTCATCGCGGAGTACTACAAATATATTCTATAATTTCTATCGTTTAACACAAAAGAGTGTTTAACCCGTTAGAGACTGAATTTGCTATTACAGAAATTGGACACTAGGTTAGATTTTTAAGATTAGATTGGTATCAGAAAAACAAAACAATCAATACATAAATCCACGTCACATGTTCGATGCTGAGTGTGTACAGAAGTGTATTTGTGGTTTTTGTCCAGAACATCGTTGACGTTTGTTATTGGGAGCATATTCTACTAAATGCTATTTTTTATCAAGCTAGATATTGTAGAATCGCCGTTGTTTAAATAAGTTCTGGGAGCTTAAAATACAGTTGTGCTGTTTCTGGGTTATGTGTTTTATAAACAATCTACGCGTTTTGAATAGCGAAATAAAAATTGCCCACCATCATTTCTTGCATCTTACCCTTTTATACATGCATTTTAATATTATTATGAATTTAATCTGTACCTCTGATGAATGAGTGGTACTCTTTAAGATATTCAGTTATTGTATTATTTCTAGCGAATTTCTTTACATAAACAGGTTAGACTCTTCAACTAGTAGCCTGTGTGGCAAATCTTTTTCGGACAATCCTGTTAGTAGGTTTATTGCTCCTAGCAGTAGAAATTTCCACCGTTTCAATGCAACGCATTCAAAGACAATGTGGTAGACTCCTCATTCCATAGTCTACAAATAGGGGCATCCTTAAAGATGCCAAATCTGTGAGGATATTTCCTTAGACAGCCGTGTCTTATTAACAGACTAATCACTGTTCTAAGCTGTACTCGGTTGAGACTCAGCACATCTGCTGTTAAATGCCTTGATGGCCGCCCCATCATCCGTTTGATGTGTACCTGCCCTTCAGCGTTGTTCCAGTGTACCTGATGTGCCTTTGTGATCCACTCAGCCACAGTATCATCAGTGAATGTTGTTTCAGAATCCTTTCTTGCCAGCTTGTACCCTCATTATTTATTATATATGATTTATTACTTATTGTGTTTCTGTAAATTAAGAAAATACGTTTTGGAAATTTTGATGACCGATCTGATTTAGAGATCTTGTATAGTCTCTCTAAACAACAATTTTTAAATGGGCGCAGATATAAATTTTCAGCAGTCAGATCTGTTAATCTAAGGAGTCATTCAGTCAGTTGATGTGGATATTATTGTTTTGCAATTATTTCATAACATATAATTAGCACACATGAATGGTTTAAAATTGCTAATCCTTCTTTCAATTGCAATTCCTAAAAAGTATATTAATTAAATCTCCCGGTGATGTCAGTCAGATTATTGTTTGTGATAAAGTAATTAAATTTTGCGTCCCTTGCTGTATTTTTTTTTTGATTCGCATACATATATGTATGTACATTTGTATGGATTTTTCAATTTTTCATCAATTTTAATTTGTGCTATTCCATATCACTGGCGGCTGATGAAGCTATTCAACTGAGATGCCCATACCAAATTTTAACAGATAGATATCTTCCTCAATTAACGTAATGAACAATACTCACTGGTGCTCTGCAATTTAATCTACAGCAATGTGTAATTAATTAACGTAATAAACCGCGAGAGAATTCAGTATATTATAGCTAGCGAAATGAAATGCTGTACATGTATGTGATACGTTGAGAATATCGTATATGTTCTCAAGGTACTGTACATATATGTAGTAGTTAGTACGTAACTTGTTTCTACAGCTTCAGAACACAAAAAAATTAACCATCTCTGAATTACTGTGTTTTTTTAATAACATTACTATGCAATAATTTTTAACCATTGGGACAATTTTATTTGGCTGGCAGAATCGCTCGATTTCGAGGTACAAGTCGCTCCAAACGTATGTATTATTTTGTTTTATTTCCATAAATTGCTACCTGAATATGGCAGCTCTCAGCGTTTCAACAAGTTTCCTTAAGAATAATGCAAGGATTAGCACATTTATTAGCCATGACTCATTTGAGAGCTAAATTTAAAGTTTATCGATAATGTAAACAAAGATCGTGAAAGTTCGAGAGGCTTACGGGACGTACGCTCACCAGACCTGGCTTTTCTTGGCAACAGAATAGAATTTAGTAGTGATAAGTGATTGTACTGTACCACCGTTTTAAACTCCCTCTACATTTTTCGAACAGAAAGAGAGAAAAATAGGGGACATTCTGAACTGCCTGTATAAGAAGGGGATTGGACGTTTGAACAACTGGGTGAAGTTCGCAACATTACGCTGAGACGGATACCAAGATACTCGGGAATCAAGAATTAAGAACCATGGAATGAAATAGCTGACTTGTAAGCACTAATGTGCAGGATTTATCAGCATGCTTAAGCTGAGATTATACGCAAAGATCTTAACTGATCGCAGTGAACTGAACAAAAATGTGCATCGAATGAGCTTAAATGTTTATTTGTGTAGACACTGTGGCATTGCAGAGACAACTTTTCCAAATTCTTTCCTTTCCTTTTATGAAGGAAAAATTTCAAAACTCAAACGGTCCCAGTTATTATCACTGTCCCTTTTTTAAAATTTTTCCATATAGCATAGGTAGGTACTTATCTATAGTAATCACAAGCGAAAAGATTCAATTAAATTATAGATCAATTCGGCAGATAATCTTTTCTTCAATTTTTTTTCTGTTATATTTAGTTTTTTCTTTTTGAAAATCATAAATTGAATTTTACGTCAAATAACGTTGTGTCATTTAGTCGATTTCCGTTCCGGGTTGTGCTTTCTGTCGAGGTCTGCTTTATCAATCCCCCATAATCTTTAATTTGCACACAATTTCCATGACAAATGAAACTTCAAGCAAATCGATTGCCTCAATTAACATGTTACGGTGAAGGGCTGTCAACTGAACAATCGTTAGTATACGGCGGATGTAATTGTAGGCAACACCGACGTAAATAAATAATTAGTAAATTTAGATTCTCCGATATGGTTCTCTGAAATTCAATATTTCACCTATCAGAAATAATTCAATATCTGTAACTTAATATGTATTTGGAACATTGAAAAATTTGTTGGATAATTCGTTAAAAAAACAAAACGAGATATCTTCTGACAGAGACAGTTTACAAGTTTCTAATCCACATACAGGCTTTAATTAGGACTTTTAGTGTTCATATTAATTGCAAGATATTATCTTCGCAAAGAAGTTAATATTCTAGTAGTTGATATATAGGGTAATCATAAAATAAGGGATATATTTTAAATCATTATAACCTTTTAACAAGTTAATAAAAAAATAAATGAAATCTAATTGCCTAAGAAGTGGGATTTAGTATACACAAAACCAGTTACGGCAATTGCTAAATATGAGCTCCATTTTGTTGTTGTAAGATTACCAACCTTTCCTCTAGATTGTACACAGCATTCCATAACATTTCTGGTTGAATTGCACGAATTTGCTCCATAATATTGTCTTTTAATTCTTGTAGCGTTGTTGGTCGTCTTTTAAACACTAAACTTTTTAAATACCCCACAGTCAGTAATCGGCTGGGTTAAGATCAGGTGATCTTGGTGGCTATGAATTTACCAAATGTCTACTTAACACACGATCCTCAAACACGTTGGCTAACAACGTTGACTGGCCGGAAAATGTGCGGGGGTTCTCCATCCTATATAAAGATGATGTTTTCAATTCCGTGGTGCTTGTTTCGCAGCTGTGGAATAACATAATCTCTTAACATTTGCAAGTATCGTTCACCGTTTACAGTTAATTCAGATTTCCGCTTCTCAATTCTACATTTCCTCGTAGAAATAGGGACCAATCAGTTTTGATACTCATGTCAACAATTGTAACGTAGATGCAGTAAAATCCAAATCCGAAAGCAACTAGATTCCATTTAGTTTTTGCTACCAGCTTGATTTCTTGAAATTACTTTAAAGTATACCCCTTACTTTATGATTACCCTATAGATACCTAATAGTCTGTTGTTTTTAATATTTTCTTTGTAAATACAGAACACAATAAATCATGTGTACTTGTCGTAGGAATTTTATATATCTTTAATTATTTCATTAGTAAAGCTAAGCATCAGGATCAGGGGCTTCTTGCCTATTAAGGGTCATTCCAGGCTAAATCAAACATTAATTATATTTGGAATTTACAGGATTTATTCTTTTCACAAGTACAAGTATAAACGTGGGTTTTTAGTTTGCAATTTTGTTCTTTCGGTTTGTGCAGAAAGCTTCAATGAATTATAACTTTTGTTTTGGGCTCATCTTCTAGCTAGTTCTATTTGCGTTGATAATATATAATCTCACACAGTTTAACTATGTTACTTGTGATTCTTTATCACTTTATAATATTTCGGAAATGTAGTAATAACGCTTTCATACTTAAACACCAAAAAGTGTTTTTATTTGATAAACTGTGTCAAGTTATGAATACAAATTAAAAAAGCTAAAAGATAAACACAAGTTTGTAAGACTTATCTACCAAAGTTACGATGCATTAAAACTTGCTGTGCAAGCCAAAGCGAAGTATATTTTAAAACTTTAAAAATGAAATACTAAAATGTTGGGTCATATAAAAAAAACTTTTGTATTTACATTTATAGAGAGAATGCATCCTGTTAGTTTTGTCAAATTTAAAAATGATCAGGTTCAGTCCTTTGATGATTTGATCTCGTATAAGATTTCATAACTCGTTAAATAATTGATTGGTTTTTTCTATAATATAATATATTTACATTATTACATATATTACACAGCCACACAAAAAAAAATCACGTCAGGGTTTCGGCATAACCTCAAAAAGAAAAAAACCATAATCTAAGATATTTAGTATTGTAACGTTTTGATTTAAGCCATAAACTTAAAAATTCATCAGTTAAATCCTCACTAAACACTTTAACCCACTAAACACCAAACAAGTTTTAACTAAAACACCGACGCGTTTCAACAGCAATGCTGTCATTATCAAGGCGATAATAAAACTAAATTAAAATGAAATCTACAAAAACAGGTAACCTAAATGTTATGCACGGTCAATCCGATACGCATCATTAATTTCCGATTAACGAAAACAATGACGAATGCGGTATAGGTCCATTGTCACAGTTCATTACACATGACTTATTTTTATATATTTCTAAACTTTCGAAAACATTTAGAAACTTACAATTGTTTATTTGTCTAATTAATTTAACATTCGTATGATCGATGTTGTGATCTGTTTCAAAAATGTGTTGGGCAACGCTCGATTTCTCAATTCTATTAAATCTAAGATTAGCCATATGCTCTTTGAATCTAGTTGAGACTGCTCTTCTGGTTTGCCCAATATATTTTTGATTACAATCTTTACAATTGATTTCGTAAATACTGACTTTTCTAGAGGTTGTATTTTATCTTTAGGGTTACCGATGAGACTTCGTAAACTAGTCCCAGAACTGTAAACTATTCTGAGATCTAGCTCTTTGAAGATTTTACTCAAACCTTTAGTGATAAAGGGAGCGTAAGGGAGGGTCACAACGGGTGAAGCTTTAACATCCTCTCGAAAAGTCGTAGATTCTTTCACAGTTTTCTTATAATTAAACTTCCTAATTAACTTATAGATATGCTGAGGCTGGAAACCATTACACTTGGCCGCATCTTTTATAATTTTAAGCTCTTTCTCATACCTCGCCTTGTTCAAGGGAAAATTGAGAAGTCTGTTGACCAAAAAATTCAGACTTGCCATTTTGTGTTGAACACAATGATGGGAATCTGAAGGAATGTAGCGAAGTGTACTGGTTTCCTTTCTATACACGTCAAACTCTAATCTATTGTTATTTGCTGTTGAAACGCGTCGGTGTTTTAGTTAAAACTTGTTTGGTGTTTAGTGGGTTAAAGTGTTTAGTGTTCTACTTCTGCACCAAGAGGTCCAGTGAAGAACTTCAGTTAAATTCGATAACCCCTTAAACTCTTAAACACATTACCTTATAACCACATAGTCGATAAAAGAAATTATTACATTCAATTTGCATTATCACAATATATCATAAGGGCTCTCGATTCCTTGAACCCTTTTAATTAAATCTAATAACTCCATCATTTACCAACCTTATGGTCCTCCAAGTGAGGTTTTTGTGAGACAAATTTCCAGAAAACCTTGGTGATTTTAGCGAAGGGCAGGGCAAACGCCTTCATCAAGATAAGTCATGGAAACTCGTTACCAAGGAAGGTACGACCAAAATATGATGGCAAATTTTTGTTGAACGCTAAAATGAGATATATACATCGAAAGAAGAAAAAGGGTTTGACATTTTACTTATGAGTGTAATTTTCAGATCGATCATTTTAATTGTTTAATTTTTGAGTTCACTTATTCTGGTGAATCCACTTCCATTCTAGGCACTCACTCTATTCTAATCATCATTTTTTATGTATATACAATTAATTTATCCATTCGTTTACTTATTTTTGGTTGTTTTATGGTGTTAATGGAGTTATGAGCTTGAACTGATCGGTTGTTTAGTGTATGGTTTGAGTCAAAACGCTATAGTGTTGAATAACTTAGGCTACAGCGCTTTTCTATGGTTATTATGTAAGAGGATTATGGGGTTATACGATTATAGGACTACGAGATAATGGAGTTAAGGGTTTATGAGGTTATAAGGTTTAACTAATTGGTGTTTTAGTTTTCAACAGAACTCAAAACGTTATAATGTTAAACATGTAAGATTGTGAAGGTCTTGCCTTGATCTCTTGGTGCAGAAGTAGAACACTAAATACGTCAACCCACTAGACATCAAAAACTTTTAACTAAACATCGACCAAGACGATACTAAAACTGTTTTATTATCCCCTTGATAATGTCAGCTTTGCTGTCGAAACGCATCAGACTTTAGTTAATAGTTTTTGGTGTTTAGTAGATTGAAGTGTTAATTAAGATTGTGGAGTTTCTTTAGGTTATGCTCCAACCCCTCACTGGATGAAGTAATTTTCAACTCAGATTCGGATTTAGTAACCCCAAAAGCATGTAGCAAACATGGTTTGACCCCCAGACTTAAAAAAATGGGTTTTTGTGTGTGTCTGTATTTTTTTTTGTGTGGTGGGTGGTTAGTTGCAGTGACTCCGTAAGCTGTATCACTTGCCTGGCTATCACTGCAACTCTTGCGGTGTAGTTTAGTGTGTGTAAGTTGTGTTTAAATGGCTTTGTGACAGCATCATATCGCCTTTTATGATGCCGCGCTGTTAATCACTTTGCTCCCAACAGCGAATGGCAGTTATTTGTAATAATGTTTAAATAATCAGTGTTAGAGGAAAGATAGTGTTGAGTATCGTAATATTAAATCCATCGAATTAGCCCGATATCTGGTATCAGAATATATATAGTCAGAAGCATTGATTTTACACTAATACTCTACAGGTTCCATTTAGAAGCTTTCAAAGTGTAAAATTTCTTAGCTACTATATTTGTAATTTTAGTCCTATTTTCAGTTACGTTAGTATGTTAAAACTAACGTTTTGCAGATGCTATTCTTTTTAACGGAATTTTAATTCATGAAGATAAAGACCTCTAAAAATTATATTATTATCCAATAAAACGTGACTGTATTTGGAATTAGTAACAAAAACATTTTTAAGATCGCATTAAGAGATTATACGCTTAGCGAGAGGGAAAAATATTTGCCATATATACGAAGAACTTAAATATTGTAATGTTAGGTTCTGGCTTGCTTACCAAAATCGGAACTAATTCTCGTGGGAGGCGCACAAGTTCATCCCCTGTAGGATACCGAATAGCCTAGCTGGCCGAGTTGAACAAATAAAGTGTTCAGTTCTAAGCCAAATGCTGCCCATTCATTCTAATTACGGAGGTCGCAGTTCCCAGCCCAAAACTTCCTAATAAGTATTTTAATTAGGCGGCTTTCCGTCGATTATAAAGCGTTTCGTGCATTAATCATAACCATTTCAACGACATATAACTAATAAAAAGTTTTCGTCTTGTACAGGAGCGTGCACAAAGGAGCAGGGAAAAAAAATTAATAAAACCCTCAAAAACGATATTTGTCAGATGAGAACTCGATGTAGGTACCGTTTCAATAGGGAAAGCTAACAGAGTTGCTGTTTTTCTACTTTTTTTTTCATTCGCTCGTTCTCTACTTTCTACTTCGGCGAGAGAAATACAAGTTGCTATCTACACTTCACTTCGTTAATTAACCTAGTGTATTAGTGAACAAAAATTACATTTAAAGTTAAAAAGTTTATTCCGGTAGGAGACACTGTAAGCTGTCCGAACAACTTTATTTAAACAGCAGCAGATTCGCTTCTAATTTAAAAATAACGTGCTTTTTAACTTGACGACAGTATTACTCGAGCTTGAAAATATGAAAAAGCGCATACAGTTTAGCTAGGTTAATGACTATAAAACATCTCATTTTTTAAATTATCAATTTAATATAGATTAAACTAGTAAAGTAAGTATGCTGAATCTACATATGTAGCTTTTCGGATACAAATTAGAAAAAAAATATTGATAGATTAAATATAAAACTTGAGGACATTAGCTATCAATCAATAAATGAAATATGGTAGTTCTGTTAGCTCAACATATTGCAATACTTTTTTATTTTACTAAAGAATATACAGTGGAGTCTCTCTAAACAGGGATCTCCGCTAATTTGACGCTTCCTTGGCCGGACATCCCACTTCTTATAAAAGAGTATAAACCTAATGATATATGGAATGCTGACGAAACAGAACTTTTTTTTCAACAGACAGAACTTTATCTTTAAAAGACGAAAAGTGTTTCGGTAGGAAATTACTGAAAGAATGTGTCATCATCTTACAATGTGTGAACGTGGTTGGTGGACGGAGGAAGGGAGAGGGAGAAAGGGGTGGGGGTTGCTCGTGATTGGGAAAACGCATAATTCAAGGGCGTTTAATAATAGTTTGTCTGCCAAACATAACATCGATGCCTCTAACCCTGGACCAAGGAATAATGACATGTTTCAAAAGAAATTACAGGACAGCAATTTTAGAGTACATTTTATCAAACATTGGTACTGTGGAACTCACTTAAAAACCATAGGCACATTGAATTGTTTTTGTAAATTCAGAATTTTATTAGAACGCAATGATGACGATCATAAAAGTTATGATGTGGAAGATGAGTTGGCTCTATCAATGCTAGCAGAAACGCTTAGAACAGTAAGGGAATGTGGTTTTAATACTGATCCTAATGATTTCATTAATATGGGCAACAATGTAGCTGTTGAAGATGATACAATGGAAATTTTAATTGATGAATCAACGCCTGTAGCAGAGCATGATACAAGATGCATGATTTATTACACGGAGTTCAGTCATCCACGAATTCAAGTGTTCAACTCTTCTCCAGGCTGCAGGAACAATGGAAGACCAGGAGAGCGTTGCAGCACTTCTGTGTAGGAATTAATTAATAGTAGGAGCACACTCTTAAACTCTCTTCTATTATAGCTACAGGATGAGGTATGGAGTTTACCAGATGTTGTATGGCATCTGAAGGGAGGGCTAGTTTATAGTTCTAACATTGAAGTCTCCAGTCCATAATGTCTTAGATATACTTCATGAGATCCGAAAAACGAGCAGACTAGGGAATCACTCGTCTGTGCTACTGTTCCATAAATATTCGTACTATATGAGCCACATGTGCCCATTCGTTATAGTGCATGTAACTAAAGCGGGCCTATGCGCCGCATTGTAGGGGAGTACGACAGGGCGAACCAATATTTGAATGTCATCCACATACAGTGTGAAACAAGTTACGCCTTCATTTGACATGCCACCATTGTTTAGTATTGCACCACTGGATTTAATGGAATACATTGCAACCTAACACGTGGTTGCAGTTCACTATCCAAACGCTCACAAGCATCAAACGATGAAGTGTGATTTTGACGTTAGATTTTGGCTACAAATCTTTGAAAACGTTTATTTTCCATGGCACACTGGATAAGTATCGATATATATAACAAGTAACCAGGATTTTCCGATAAAATTGATTTGGATAATTTGTAAGTGCTTGTTGAGATAATAGATCAACAAGCACGAACAAGTTATCCAAATCAATTTTATCAAAGAAAAATCTTGGTCACGCGTTGTATTTAAAAAGACTATCACGAACAAAATTTGTTGCAATGTTTGCTATTAGTAAGTTCCGCAATTATCGCGGATATTTTCGTAATTTACTCTCTTAGTTTGTGTTCATTTTGTCATGTATTTGGCTGGTAACTCAGAAGAAGAGGAAACAAAAAAAAATAATGTGTAGTAATTGCGAGCATTGTAAGTGAAAATGAGCCGTTTAGACAGTACTCCATTTGTATTGATAAAACCACAAGTGAGTTTATCATTTATTAAAATTCGTACGTCAGTTTTTCGCTATAAAATGAATGTCATTGACTGTTGCTAAGGATTTCCAACTATGTGATTGGTTGACAGAAATGTGAGTCTCCTAAACTATCAATTTTAGGTGTAGCATATGTCGGACATAGAAGATGTAAAATTAGATGCCGAATATGATTAAATAATAAAAAATGGGGGGGGAGGGGGTGCCATTTGCAAAAATTGAGTTATGGTGATTCAACATTTCGAAGAGTTAACGCGCCATAGTAAAGTAACCACGCAATGTAGACAGACGTTCTAGGCCGTAAAATAAACTTCAACATGTTTTTAAGCATGTTATGAATCCTAAAAATTGATATCCGAGAAATAGAGTTTTTCTGGTTTTTTTGAATAAATGTCCGCTATAGCAAATTTTTTTAGAAAAAATCGAATAAGTAACTATAAAACGCCCGAATCAAATTAAAAAAGCTAAAGGTATTTATAAAGCTTAAAAATAGGTAAATAGTATTCAGTATGTGTCTTATACACTACAGTCCATTCAGTGTAAGTTCCAATTTTTTAAATGTCACATCCCCTCCGCCTTGTTGTCGCGTTACATGCACGTCACATGCGAGTAACAATAGGTTATGTTTTTGTATTGATTTTTATTGACATGATCGCGTAAAAATTAAGTAGTTATTCATGAAATTTAAAAGTTATTGCTGTTTTTTAACTACATAGATAAATATATATATTAAAAGAGCTAATATTACTTTCCATATGCTCCTGCAAGATACAAACCGACAAACTGTAATGAATGATACATGAAATAAATATGAGAAAGATCGCATTACTTTGCCTGAAGGTTTACTACCTACATATAATTGAAGTGGATAAGAAACAACACTAATATAGAAGCTTGCAATAATGTATGAACATAATCCAATTTATACGATAGAAGCTATAAATGACAGGAAGAGAGATTATAAATGAAATATTTATTTCTATATTGAACTACAAAGTATTTATTTGCAACAAGAATATTTCATAGAATCAATGCATTAATTCTACGGCAAATATACAAAACTCATTATGCAAACATTACAAAATTACAATAAAGCAACCACTTGCTTTAAGATTTATTGATACAAATTACACACAGCATTATTAGAGACCGGATCGAAAACTTATTTTTGTGGTCTAAAATTAATCGGAATCATCTATAGATAAACTGTCCGAATCACTATCACTTGTATCCAAATTGATAATGAATTCTGACATTTCATTTTTATCAAATCCAACCTCCCCTTTTCCACCAGTCCTCTATAACTTTTTCAACATGGTCGATACAATTGCTCCACATTTCCGGAGTTACATGTTCCAGTGCATCCTGCCACAGTCTCAAAACATTCTATGTCCCTCCCCCATACTTCCCTATATTATCATTATAGTATTTCTTCGCAATTCCCCATACATTTTCAATGGCATTGAATGTACAATGATATGGGGGTAGACGAAGTACCTTGTGCCCATATTTTTCTGCCAACGTATCTGCCACGTACGCTTTTTTTGGTCTATTTCTTAAATTAAATAATTAGGTAGTGCTAATTACAAGAGCAGACAAAAAACTTACTGTTTAACAAGTTGCAGAAGTTGAATGGAACTTACTGTTTTGATACATATCATATATTGTATTCCGAATAGCGATTTGATCACAGTCATCAATATTAGTGACTGGTTTTTTACGATTCCGAATTTTCTTGGGACTACTCAAGGATCTACCTTCCTTGACGTCTTTCGATATCGCCGAAACAGTACTAGGGTGAAGTTGCAAAGCATCAGCAACTCGCTGTGAATATATTCATTTTCAAAACAAATGTTTTTTAACGCATATATTTTACCTTTCGTACGTTCTTTGGGCCACCATTATCACGTTCTTTCTCAAAATAGGAAATCAAAGAAGCAACAAGCTTCTTTGATTGAAAATTTAAACCTTTCGGCATTTCGAGGTGAAATCCTCTTCGACACTGGACTTTTCACCGGATAAGGGAAAGATTACCGATTACTATCTCGATATGAATGTTGTTCTCAAAAGAACACAGATCTGATTGTTATAAAAATACGAAGTTTAAATAAAATGAAGAATAAATACGCAGTAATAAGTAAATAATCGGTAGAAATTAATTCAAATGTCAATTGTCAAACTATGTTGTTCAACATTTGGCACATATTTGGCAAATGTGCAATTTGGAGGGGGTAATATGTGAAATACGTTTGTTTTTAATAATGGTCTTATCGTATTATGTAGTTAGTGAAATTCGATTTTATGATGTCTCCCTGAATCCCCTTAATTTAGCGAATATCGGAACTTCCACTGAATGGACTATACATAGATGCCAGTTCTACAATGACAAGTTAGGTTGGTAACTCATTTTAAATAACATGACATTTTAAATACTTGTAGGTTAGGTTATTCTAAAACAAAACTACAAAATTAAAGTACGGGTATATGATTTATAGCGGCAAATAACTAAAATATGGCATAAAGTGGAATAAATATTCATTAAAAGCAATATGAATCCTTTGTTATTACAAGTTGTATGTCCAAAATCAAAATAAGGCAACGAATATGTAAATATATATTTATACATTGCATTTAATATTTATATACTTTTACTTTTTTAATTTACCGGATATACATTTTATGTGTTAAGTGCACGTCTTTAACAGAAATATATTTAATTTTTTTCAAATGCTCGACTACACAACTACACAACTGCACAATGCATGTATTACATAAAGATTATGGTGATATTATTACAAGAAGGAGTGTAATGTATTTTTTTTAATATAATAATAATGTTTAAGCCAATAATAATTTTAACAGTAATAACAGAGTAAAGGATAAAATGCAAGAAATTTTATAATAATCCAAATTAGTCGCTTAAGTCATTTGAAGCATCCTTAGATGAAGAGGAAGATCCCAGTGTGATAATAAATTCTACAATGTTATCTTGCACTCCGTTTACTATCCACATATCATTCTCAATTTTTTTAACATGTTCGATATAATTCTGCCAGTTGTTAACGGTGACATTTTCGTAATTAACTCTGACATATCTTTAGCTTTAAACGTTGAATTATACATTTTAACATAATTTTTAACTTGTTCCCATGGCATTTCAATTGGGTTTAAATCACAATGATATGGCGGTAAGCGTAAAATTTCGCAGCCGTTTGTGTTGGCAATTAAATCGAGTTTGTATTTTTCATATTGAGATTTAACTTCACTAATAATGAATAATAAATCTCGTTTTAGCATATTATCTTCGATCGGTATTTCATTTTCAACCAATCATTCAATAATTTGGTCCTTTTTCCAATGTTGTAGTTGGAATTTTTTCCACTTTCCTACTATGGCACGATGCATTGTCAAGTACAATTACAGAATTTTTAGGTACATTTGGAAGCAGCTGTTTTCTGAACCACTCTTCGTAGACTTCTCCGTCCATTTCATTATGCGCATTAGCTGTATTCTTTTTGCAAATAAATGTAAGTTCTGCACCAGGAATAAACCCATTTGCAGTACCTGCATGAACCAGAGCGAATCGTGGTCCAGAACCGATGCATGCATGTTTAAACGATTTAATTGTGGTATCACTCCACGCCTTAGTTGGTGCATGTCCTATGTTTACCTGTTCATCTGTATATATGTACAACTGTTCTACCTGTAGAAAATAGTTATTTAAGTAATAAGGGAGGTAAGTAACACTTACTAGTCGAGGACTAGTTTGCGTCCGAGGGCTTGCCCGAGGACTTGCAATAGAGTTCGAGACTGGTAAATGTTACTTCCCGAATTGCTTATAACATTTTTCCCACTCCCCAGACAATAAAATCCTCAAAAATTAAATGTAATCATGATAGACAGTAACGGTGAACAACCTCGGAATTTAATAAATTAAACACATCTGAAACGTTACTAGGCAGTTCCTACATACAATTGTTTATATGTAAACACACGTGTTTTGATGCACTTTTTTCCCTAGAGGACGTAAGTAAATTACTTACGCCCCCGTTGTCATAACAATCACATATATTTCAGTAAAACCAACTTACGTCCATAGAAACAATGTATTAATGGTATGCTTACTATAAAGGGAGTGCGAAAAATAGATTTTTACTTATATAGGCAGCAAAAAGTAATAAATGTAGGCATACTAACAGAAACACAATAATCGTTACCTTCTTCTCGGAATCGTTTGATATCCCGCAAATACTTGTGTCTCTATCTAATAATATCATCGCGATCAATCACAATGGTTTTCCGTTTTAACGTTTGAAATTCAATACCAATATCGTGTAAAAATCTATGCAACGTTGCTCGTTTAAAGTTAGGAAGATCAGTGTCAGTATTTACAGCAGAGAGAATAGTATTCAATGTAGGTGAAATGTTTTCCATGAAAAACCGCGGACATTTAACTGAGCACCTTTCCTTTTCCTTTTATGTTTGACTGGACTTGATAGAGGCCCTTTTCTTTGATCGTCTTGTATTTTGTATACGCTCCGCTCTGAACATTTTACAGCTTTGCTGGTTTCATAAGCTGCAGCTGTAACAGTCATACCTTTTTCAACGAAGTAGTTAAATACATTAATTATCATCTGCTTTTCCGTCCGACTAAAGGTTTCACCTTTATGTCGTTTGACTATCGACTCCATCGTGCCAGCCACACTACGTATTCTCTGCAAAAATGCTTTTATTTATGGTTTATCATTATACATATTAAAATGCTCACTTACCGCTACTAAACTTGACAGGTAGCTGCGTTGTTAAAACAACAATAATATCATAAAACACAAATGCATAAATGAAACCAAGAACGCAACAAATTTGACACTTGACAAAAAGATTTTGTCATAATAGCTACACCACGCTACATCGACAAATACCAACTTTAAACACGCTCGATAATAAACCGAATTGACAACTTCACTTTGATATAAAAAGAGACAGTTTATTACAAATCGTTTAAGATAGTATGAGAGATATATATCCCATAAAAGACCGTACTGAATACTAAGGTTGAGACGCTCCAAATACTTATGTTTTTTTATAAGTTTTGTAACATCAATATGACACATTGATGTTACTAAAAGGATATATAAATTTATATTTTAAATGAAAAGGATTTTGAATTGAAATAATACGTAAGTTAAAAGATCTAGTGAATAATCACAAATTAATATGCGGGAAAAATTAAAAATTAATTCAAAAAGTAGCAGCTCGGCTCTTAGTTGTAGGAATGAAAGCTTCAAAATTGAATTAGCTATATCGTGACCTCCGTATTATTTGAAATAATAAACTTTATTGTGCAGCATTCCGAACGGCATACAAATCCTCCTTTTGTGAGTTTCATCTCCCGGCGTCAGTGAACTGCCACTCTAAGGAAACACGTTTGCGAATAGGTTGTAATAATTTCCCGGTTTCAGCTCTATATTTTGTAGCAGCAGTACTATGACAAAGGGCGGACAGCGCATAGTGCAGTGCTATTGTGGAAGAAAATAGTGACTTGCAACCTCGCGCTTATTATGTTTGTACGGGAAAAGTAAATTTTCTCATTTCAAGACGTTATGCCACATTTGATGGTAACAATACTATACGTAGTACATTTCACCATCAATTTAATCCTAGAGAACGACTTTATGTTTCGGACTTTTCGTAGTGGAAAATTGTATTTTATGTCATCACGTCCTAAACGCTCTTATTATTGCAGTCCTTTTCTTCCGCTATCGTCCCCGTATATATTTTAGAAATGGACCTATTATACGTATAATATGCACAAGTTTAGGGATGATATATACTTCCTCCTAAACAGTGGAATATTTTAGGCTGGTCGTAAAAACGGGTGCGTAGTTGTTATATTTTATTATGCACCTACGCTTCCCGCGATAACTTTTCACGTGTCGTAACACATTTACTTTTACGATGTATAATTTTGGCTGTACTGCAAGGCACCTTAAAAGGCAAATTTTGAATTCACATTTTTCTACGTCTGTAACTTTGTAATCATTATGTACCCCTTTTAGTGTGTACAATTAGTAACGTACTACTAACTTCTGCAGCCTTTATCTCGTAATTATGTTTAGCTAATTACACCTTTTGATATACATATATTCAGTTGGTTTGCTTAATTGAATGGATTAATGTCTTTTTGATGTTATATAGCGCTTGGATACGTCCTAATAGTTTGAATTTCGAGAAGCCTAAAGTAAACGCTGATAGCTGATGCCCATGAAATTTACTGATAGTGCCACCAGACCTATAATTAGATAAGTGAAGAGAACACTCTTTAGATATTAACTGAGCGTACATGAAAGTTCTACACTGTACAGGTTTTTGTGTAGTATTTAACAATAACAAGATTATAACAAATAAGACGGATCCATAGTCGCAGTGGTTAGGCGGCTGACCATCGTTGTGGCGTAACGATAGGAGCCTGGTTTCAATTCTTCGGAAGGACGGTGACATTTTTTCTCGGAGAATTGGATTGCGATCGACCTACCATTCGCTATTGGGAGCAAAGTGATTAACAGCGCGGCATTATAAAAGCCGGTATAATGTTATCACAAGGCTGTTTGAATACAATTAACACAAAAACTACACCGCGAGAGTTGCAAAGATGGTCAGTTTAAGGAGAAGAATAAGAAGAATTTAATTCCTTAAATATTAACGGTTTGTCTCGTTTTTAAATGTAATTTTTATAATAATTAACCACGATTACGACATTTCAAATATTTTGAATAGTATCCGTTTCAAATTTGTGATTAAAAACCGTCTTCTAGACGTTTAAAAACACGTTGTACATTTTGGTTTCTATTTGACTGTAAGTACTATAATCATAGTTATTTTAGTTTAAAAAATCTTTCTGTAATATTATAATTTGTAGATTCTAGACTGATGATGGCTAATTGCCGGAACATGTATCTGGAGTAAATTAAATATTTTGTAAGGAATAGAGGATTATTTTTATTCTACATTTTATACTTCACCTTACAACATGGATCTTTTCAAAACAATTTCAATTCAATTCAATTTAAGAAGTCACTGCAACTAAGCGCCCATCATACAGCAACAAAAGGTGGTAAATGATGGTTATTTTAAAAGCGTTATAAATAAAACTAGGAAATCGAACTGGATTGCTGGTGTACTAAACTCGAATATAACGTCAGATTTTGTTTCAGTTCTTAAATTAGGTTTTGTAGTTAGATTTCTACAAGAAAATGTTAATTCTTTTCAAAATTTAATAAAGCTATCTTTTTCAGATATATTCTTCTCTTATTTTGACTAACATGTCATAACTTTTTGCTGCTAAAAATGTTTCACCATTTAAGATCACAAAAGGATTGCTCAGAATGTTTTTCCTGCTTTTCGATTGCAGATATAAATAAATATTCTCAAGACGTACGAGTAGATCAATATTGTTTTCATACATATTGGTACTTGCATCAGGATTTGCATATCGTCCAAGAAACTGCTGTTACAATCCCAAAACATTATTTGGAAGAAAAGTCAAATTCTTACGTCGATTCAAAAATGTAAGCATAATAGTAATTCATAGTAAGCTGATGCGTCCTTGATTGAATCTATTTGGGGATATTTTTTTGCCAGGCGAAATGATTGATGCACTTGGTATACGACATCCGATACCGTCGGCATTGAGAGTACTTCTTCTTCTACCTTTTTTGCCTAGCTAGCTCCTGGGATTCCTTTCTTGTCATAATGTCTCTTATCATGCCTTGAACAATATTCCAATTTCCGTGGGGATTCAATCATCGTTGGGATCAAATTGTCAGGTGTCACGGAGTATCCAATCACCCTGTATGCCTCGTCTCTGATTTTTTTCCACTTTATACATTCAAAAATCGTGTGCTCAGCTGTATCTACCTTATCGCAATAAGCACATATGTCCGTGTCATCCTTATTGAAACGTTTCAACATACGCACGGAAGCAACCATGACCAGTCAGCACCTGTGACAGGTAATACTCCAACTGACGATGTCCGCACGCTAGCCACTCCTCCAAGTTAACTATAAGCCGTTTTGTCCATTGAGCTTTTACAACTTCCTTATCCCAATCCGCCTGCCAGTCTTCAGGGTTCATTCTGACTTGGATTTTGGTTAATTTATTGTCTCCTTGCCTGTTCTTATAAATGGACGCCCTTTCTTTTACCAATAGGACGACGCCACCCGCAAAACATGCATTTCTGGGTCCTTTCCAGGATGTTTGAATATTTGGGGATATTAAAGTATAAATTCTTACTATTATTCTTATTTTGCAATCTACGAGGAAAGCTTTTTCGCAAACATTGCCCAATCCAAAGCAGTAAGGTGATTCGCTTTTGATCTGGGATAATATAAAACTGGGACTATGGTAAACCCTTAAGAACTTGTTATTAAGTCAAAATTGTAAAGTTTGCTGTGGAGTGTGGAAATCGTTTGTAGTTACTGCTTCGAGCATTTCAATATCAATTGCTGTAATAGCTTTGACTACAGTATTCTGTGCTAGACTTTTCATAACACATTCCAGACTTGGTTTTGGTCATTGTTAGATATCAGGTCTGAATCGTATCTATAGTTATGTACTTAATACGATGAGCACAGTGTCAATAATTGGTTGGCTGACTATCGTTGTGGCAGGACGATAGGAGCCGGGTTTCGCTTCTCTGGAGGGATGGTGAAATTGTTTTAGAGGGTTGAAATCCGGATTGACTTATCATTCGCTGTTGGGAGTAAAGTGATTAGCATTATAAAAGGCGATATGATGCTGTCACAAAGCCATTTGAACACAATTTACACACAGAATGAAAAAGATGGAAAAAACCCAACCCCTTATTTATATAATAAATTAAGCAATATTACTTTTATAATCCACTCACAAATCGTTTCGTGTTGATAGATTTTTGTACGTGGTAGTAGATATTTTTGTTTTCAGCAGGACGGTGCAGGACCTCTAAATAGTCATTCAGTGACATTTCTTGCTAACAAGTCAGCCAGTTCTTCTCTTGAGCCCCTGAGTCGTTCAGCATTCATCTTATAGTAACACTGCGTCAATTGTTCCAGCTGTAGCACTCCAATATAACCTTGAAATCAAGCTTAACAACCAGCGGCAAGCTAGCTTGCTGTCAGAAACGAGTTATATCGATCAATTTTCATGCAGTTCAAAATGAGTTCGAGGTTTGGATTACGATTACTGCAATTTGAAAGTTGGAGGGGGAGTCGTTCAAACAGCTCCGATATTCGGTTGTGATTCGGTTCATTTTCCTTCAAGTTCTCCTGTCGAAAAGTTAACATTTATATTTTTGACAGGAATGACACTTGTTAAATTTTACAGCATCTTTATTAAAACTTTCTAATTGGATGAGTTTAACTATTCGTAGCAAATGCCAGAAATGTGCATTTACGAAAAATTTGTTCAAAATTAGAGAGAAATTACGGTCCTACCTCTCGCAATGGTGGAGATATCGTGAAAAACTCAAAATTTACTAGCAGGGCATTTTTCGAATTTTTAAACTTCGATGGGTGTGCCAGGTTGTACTGATTGTCGTGAGTATTGTACGGAAGAGATTATGGTGCTATCTCTCATAATGCCGGAGATATTTCAAAAAAATAAATTTTCAGAGCCCATCATTTTTCGAAGTTTCGAATTGTGATCGTTGTTCCAGGTTGTTCTAGTTGCTCTGAATATTTTTACAGGTTGTTCTGCTTATTGTGAATATTTTTCCAAGAAATTACGGTTCTACCTTTCGTAATAGTGAAGATATCGAGAAAAACTCAACATTTTAGCCCGGCATTTTTGAATTTTCAAATTCTAGCGTTCCAGTAAATTCGAGTCAATAAAACACTTGGAGCAAAATGTAAGTGACTTTCTGCAAACAATTACTGCACTATAATAGTAGATTTTATACTCACGTTAGAAACTTTACCCATATTTTAACACCAGATTTCAAAAATTTATCTTCTCTAAAGAAACTATAACTTAACTAAAAAGCCACAAATACACTCGTAAATAGTACCGACTAAAACCAGTGGCAATAAATTTTCACCGTGTTGATTCCGAGTCTTATGCATTTGTTTCAACGGTGGTCGTACACAGTATACAGTTTAGATTTATATTTTATTTACACACTCCCGAACGCGTTCGATAATAAATAGAAAAACAGACCATTACCGACTATGAAATGCATAAATACTAGTCCTGGATTATTGGTAATATACAGATTTAGAACGGGCCGAACATATGTCAACGTTCAATAAATACAGATTTGAATTTATTTTAAGTGCGGGTATAAATTATAACGGTCCGACAATAAATTCTAATTACGTATCCATTTCCGATGATTTAAAATTTAAATTTCCTAAACGTCTGCATAAACATTCGTGTTCGCGTTGTAATTATGAATGTAACTAATATCAGTTAACTGTTAGCGTTGGATACATGTTTTAAGTTAATAACTGCATGTACTAACTAATTTGGTGGTTTATGTATGCATATAGTGGTTTTTATGACCAATTAACATATTATATTAGCTTCGTTCAATTATTTTTAGTATTTAGTCACTTCATACAGATTTAATCTAAGTTTTAGCTTAACAAAAGCAATGAATATATGACGGTAAAGTAACGGAAACGTAAATTCTTGGATACTAAGATCTTTTTTCAATTACTGTACAACAGGAATATGTAACACTCATGGATAATATGAAACATTTGGTATTTTCTGAAAATTCTCATATGGTGTCAACAGATCGATAAAACCGTTTTTTGTATGTGATGAGTGCAGCTGCAATGGCTTCTAAGCTGTATCGCTTGCCGAATTACTACTACGTCGAGAGTGTTATTGTATTGGTAATTGGTAATAGTGCTCTGCCGCAGAACCGATGCTAGCGCGACACGTCACAACGCCGCTGCCACCATACGATCCCAGCAATTTGCCTTACTAGGAGATATTTAAAACAAGTCGCCGCCGCCTACATATGAGCAGAAACTTGATGGTGTCAAACTTCGATGACAAAGAAAAACTATTGTAGAAGGGACACTGGAGATAGATTACTGTTGGATAGTCATTTCGATAAGCCTCAGAACACTTTAATGTACTTGTTACAGCAATTTATACAAGATATAAAGGTATAAATGATCAGTTAGGAAGGTTATCGAAAAACAAAGAAAAGGCTATTGTCGATGCCTCCTCCTCCTCCCCCCAGTAGTAAGAACGAAATTAGAGTCTTCTCGTTCAAGAAAAAAAGGTGAAGAAGTGAAAATATTTAAGAACAATTTATCCTGCTCAGACGAAAAGAAATTTTGAACTTGAATTACGCTGTTAGAGTTTCGGAAAATATGATAACAGCTTACTACAAAATTATTAAATATTTAATTTCATGAATTATGTAAATCACTAGGTGTGCCTGTGAACCGATGATAGTGCGCTTGCCTTTTCCCTATCTCAAAAAAAAAGCTATGACAATCTCTCTATCTCTTTGTCTCTCAGTATCATTTCAGAATATCAAGAAGGAAATATACAATTCAAGTGTCGCTACCCCATCGTACATGCTTGTGCCAATCACTAGACGTTTCTCATTTTTCCAACCATTGCAGGCCGATTGGCGACAAGAGCTCATGTAAAAGAAGAAATTTATAAGTACGGTCTGTATTCCAAAAATAAATGTTTCTTTCGTTATAGTATGGAGTTTATCCAGAAGACTGAACCAGAACAGTTTGGAAAGACTTCAGGGCACAGAAAAGGTGCCACACAAACACAACATGCAATTATTTATCAGAAAAACCAACAAAACCCAAATATAACAAAAAAATTATGTGTAATAATGTAAAGATGCTTCAGCTTTTGTAGAAACAAACCTGCTACAATCAATGAACTATTGCAAAATAGATAGCGATATTATACATAAGAACACAAAGGTAATAAAACTTCTTAGATTATTTTTTGAACAGTGAACATTTCGAGCAATTTATCTGATTGTCTTTTTAAATTTTTTGAGTTTTTTGTTTATTTTTAATGCAGTAAATCTGAAATGATGCATAAATTTATTCACTTTTTACTGTAATAGCGCATTTTTGCCTACAGTGGTGAACTTATGTATAGGGAATGCTTTAGCAAAGTTGTAGAATATCTTATTCCGCGTTTTACTGATCAATAATATACAGGGTGTTCCATTTGAATTAACGGAGATATTTCATATTTTTCTTCATCAAATTCGACAACATTTTCTGGGCACCTCTTATACAGTAGGTCAGTTTCTTATATAGTGTCTTGAAGAATCATTATTGACTAACATTTGATCAAAAAGTAGGTTTTCTGTTAATTAGCGTAAGCACAAAATTTGCGATATTATGATTGACGAAAATTTATTAGAAAAACATAGTAAGCCAAATATCTCAAAGTCCCTTTTATTTTTCATGTAGATTCAAAATCAATGATAAAAAATATAGGTTTGTATTTAGAAAACCAAAGTTGCTTTCTGTACAGAGGAAATGGAACACCCTGTATAATCGGAATTATTTGTAGATCTTGAAAAAGCTAGACATATGAAATAAAAAAGATTCAATTATCTTATTTATCAACCAAGATATTGGACTTCCGCGTACTAGGTGGGCACCCTGTATATATGTACCATCTTTGGCAATTTAAATGTAATTTTTTTATCGGGGAATGTTGATTTTGTAAATAAAGGCTTTGCTTTAAAGTGAATTTAATTACTCTAAAGAAGTTCATCAAAGCAGTACTCTCTTTTAGAGAAATTAAATTTGCTTCAAAGTATAGCCTTTATTTAGTAAATGGAAATTCCTCGCTGAAAAATTCGCATTTAATTTGCCAAAGATGGTACATACATATGAATAACAAGACAAGGAGTCTTTGCCGTTGGAAAAGCGAGTTGAAGTTTTTTCTTGGGTAACAGCAATGAAAAGTCAATTAATTGCGGTTCCTTATTTTTATTGTCAATATTTCGCATACATTGTATGCTTTTTCAGGGCTTAAAATTCGAACACATAAGTGGAGAATAGAGTCGCACAATTATGACGAAATATTGAAAATAAAGATTTTTATTATTAAAGGACCGAAAAACCCGTACAAATTTTATTGTTTAATTGCTGTTACTTAAGAAAAAACTTCGACTTACATATATACATATGTATATTTCTCTAAGATGATGATGTTGCTGACGTAACTATAAATCAGAAGAACATATTTCTTAAGTGATCTCATGGAATTCCGTCACGGATATTTCAAATTTATATATGATTTTCGATAACAGTTGTTACTTAACTAAAGTTAAAATATATTTTATTTTTAGAAGAAACATATTCAAAAATCTGCTGAATAAGTTATTGTTTCAGTTTTTTTGGGATTGCCATAAAGTAATCATGATTGATTTTCGGGATAAGGAATTGTGAGAAAAAAACAAGGCGAAAAAACGCGAAAATTTGTCCAAATGTGTTTTGTTTTTGCATGACAATGGCCCTGCACACAAATCGCATGTTGTCATGAAAACAAATCGTGATTTAGGGTTGGAATTACTTGAACACCCCCCTTGTTCATCAGATCTGCCTCCTCTCCTCCTCCATGTCTTTCCTCAACTGAAAAAAATATAAAAGGTCGTAAATTTTCTTCCAACAAAGGGGTGATAGAACCTGCGGAGGCCTGGTTTGCAGCGTAAGATAAACATTTCTTTTTGAAAGGTCTCGAGGCGGTGCAGATTCGTTATAATAAATGTATCCAATTAAGAGGAGAGTAGGTTGAATAATAAAGTTCAGAATTGTCTGGAAAACTGCAGCAATTTGCTTAAAAACACCGTTGCATGCTTGATATTTTGGCAGCATATTAAGAAGCAACTTCGGATGGTATCAAATATATCAAGCTTTTTTAGACCATACATAATCGTCTATTAAGAAAGTTGCAAACTTTCGGACAGGAAAATTGTAATGAATTATGAACACATTTTCCACGATAGGAATTTAAACATTAACAACTTGAAAAAGGAACATATGTACATATGTATGCTCGCACGGTGAAGTTATTACGAAAAATGAAAAAAGGTAAATCACGATTATTTTTAATCTATAATCGCCGCCCTTTTTTCGACATATTCGCTTATTAATTCAAATCTACTCTATACCTACCGTGAAATATCGGCGGAATTCTATCTGTCCGGTTTATCGATGGGCGCAATGCCCGTAACAAATGTGCGAATTTGATTAAACATCCTGCACTAACCCAAATTTATTGCTAATGTCGAATTAAACTGTGGCAAATTCTTACGCAGGGTTTGGGGGACAATAAAATAAAATTGATGATTAAATTATCAGTGCAGTACGTGCGAGACATCAATCTTTCGTAAGCCGCCTCCAGGTGGCTATGCGCTCTAAAATCTGCTTTGCTGCTGTAAAGTTAATTTTACGCCATCAAAATCATGTAATCTACGTACGGATTTACATAATACGGTCATTTCTTTCCGGTTCATTCTTTCTTTTCGATTTGATCGGTATGGAAGTAATGATATATGGTTCAATTCAAATTTTTGTGAAATATCTGTATTAATTACTTAATTATTTGAAATTTGTATAAGTTTACAGAAATAAACGAACTTCGTCATCACGGATCCTTTTCAATTTTTCGACGATAAGTATCTCACTTAATTTTTTTTTTTTCTTTACTTATCAGGCATCTTTCACGATCACAGAATTTCTCTCATTTTCATGCACTTAATATTGGAACTAGACGGAACCGGAAATCATAAAATATGATCGCAGTTTTATCGCTATGCCTTAACCAAAGAAGGTAGAAAGGCGTCTTCCTTTTTTTTCCAGGCACAAATTCGGAGAACGAGATAGATATACATGCTTCTCCGGGTAGAATTACGAGACCGATATATTTTAGGGCAAAAATCGCACGGTGTCTCATCTACCATCATCAGCCTCGAGGGTTAATTAATAATTTCTTAATTGCTTCCTAGCTATTCGCTATTTAATTTTCCCGAAGCTTATTTACTCTCATTAAACCATAAAAAAATAATTCGCCGTTCTCAAATATTTTCCCCTTAATTTTTTGTGCTTTGATGAGTTAAAGGGTTAAAGAGATAATCCCGTCGAGAATTAATAAAAATCTTATGACCCCACGCGGAAAAGTATGACGGTACGAAATTGTTTGCTCTGAAAATCAATACTTGGCCGAATTTTATTTGCACATCCTGGGAATTTTAGGCGAAAGGGAAATATTCTTGGTAATTATGTAATTAGCTTTTTCGCGCCTTCTTTTATGTCGACCGAATTAAATTATTCATGACGTTTGCTTCAAGTATTTCGACACCTAAGTGTAGCGAAATCTACGCTTTTCCAAAGAAAGAAAATGCACGAGTATATTGATCTATTCTAATCTTGCCCTTAAATCTTTCAATATGCTTGTCTCGTGCGAGCAATTTTTACTGAAGCTAGCCAGAAGCGCTTGAAATTGATATAGATGACGGTCATTTACTAAAACTTAGTTCATTTTCTATATTTCTTACGTAGGTAAACTCTTACACGTTCTTGCAGTTTGAATTTTGCAGATTAAATATAAAATATGTAAAATAATGTAGTAATAACAATAACCATTGGAAGAAATTTTCAAATTTGTATCTTAAAACATATTAATCCGGGTTGGGTTGTAGTGTTTCACGTCTTATCAGATTTGATTTGGTTCGACAATGTACTTTTTTATCTCAGTTTGCAATGAGAAAGATTATTCTCTATGAAGTTGAAAATTAGCTCGAGAACTCCGAGTCCATCACAATTAGAATAGTGCTCTCCCAGACTTTTTTTCTAAAAAATTTTATGATCTACAAAACTACTACTACTACTACTTACTAGTTTTTTTGATACCTTGTCCGGTTAAAGCTAGATTGGCAATAAAGTGGAGAATATCGTAGAAATAATCCTAATTTTCCCTTTCTTTGCAGAGGTAGGCTTAAAGACAGAAGATATAAAAAAAAACGTGTAAGACCTTTTTTGTAGAGCATGAAATTTTGTATAAAAAGTCTGCGATAACACTGTTCTAACCTCAGTTCTAACTGTTATTGTTTTCAAGTTTTCGAGCTAATTTTGTTCATATTTAAGACGAATCCCGACCATAGATGTAAGATTTGCTCGGTACTACATCTGGATCTTAAGAATAAAATCGTAAACGTAAAACCAAGAGAGGCAGCACCATTTATGACTGCAAGATTCTCTTAAAAACACAACGCAACAATCAGCTAATAATTAAAAATTATAACTCACTTAATCGAATAGATAATGACCTTTAATCACATTAATTCTGTTCAACAAAAGGCAATTTTAAGTATCCAAGGTTTAACATAGAAATAAAGTTTAGAACAAAAGTGCTTGAATCACTTTATAAGTGAAGAAAAATGCCTAACCGTATCATCAGGAATGAGACACATCTCTGGAGCTAGCACTTACCAAAAAACTTCACCTTGTTAAGTAATAATTATATCCCAGAACTAATTGGTCCCATTACTTTAGAATGGCATTTCGTAATATGCCTCGCTTGATCGCTATCGTTGCTTGGGTCTCATTTTTCTTCTCCTTCAATACCTTATCGCCGAACACGGCGATCTTCTATCAGTGGTCGCTGCCCGACAGCATCATTTGCATAATATTATCCAGAATTGAAGATCGTACTTCTTCCTGTGCAGTGTTTCTTACTACTCGTCCCACCTTTCGCACTCGAAAAAGGTGTGATCAGCATCATCTTCTGTAGAGTCTTGATATTGACATGTCGCGCTCTCTACTTTATCCATTAGAGCCAGATATGCGTTGACATGTCCATATTCACTGAAAAACTTGGTGAAGTAGAGCTTCACCTCATCGTGGTCTCGACCCAACCACTCCATTATATGGCCTCGTCTCAGGAAGCAGTTTGTAAAACTTTTACAACGTTTTCGTTGGTGGCGTTTTTTGCTGCAGTTAATGTAGAATCCTTGAGCTTTTGCTTCAATTGTGTGGCTTCTAGAGTTTCATACTGCTGTTCATTCATTCTATCTTCATCTTCCCGAATAGTGCTTGAGAGTCATATTTATAGTTCGTGCTGGAGGTTGTGCCAATGCTTGAACACGCGATTTTGACGTAAATCTCATTACAAATGTGTCAAAATCGCGTGCTCAAGCATCAGCACAACCTCAAGCACGAACTATAAATATGAACCTCAAGCATTAACTACAAATATGAACCTAAAAGTTTGACGTTCGTCAAGTTATACGATAGTTACTTTCTGTTCTTGCCGTTAGAGTTAGTGAGGGTGGTTTTGATTTCCCAGCCTCGCTTTAGTAACCGCCTCCCGGACTTCTTTCGTTGTTGTTAATTCATAATAATACAAATAATATAATTTTCTGTTTATATGTTTGTAAAAAATGACCTACAAACTCAGAATGTATAACTTTTGGTATAGGGAATGCTCTAGATAATCGAAGAGGTATTCTATTTGAAATAAACAAGTTTCAGTCATTTGAAGGTGTTTAACTTTGCTTTCGATTTCTAAACATGCAGTACAATAGAGTTGTTGTTTAATATAAAGTATAAAACTTGAGGTATTGTTATAATAATACCGATGATTCATTTCAAAGCAATTATAATGAACGGCGACACCCATTTTTGAAGCGTACCTTTTGCAACTTACCTTGTATTACATCAAAATATTCAAAAAATTAAAAATATACGGGGTACTCCATAAAATAGCGAAGTAGCCTATCTTAGTATCCTTATGCTGTCGAAAAGATTATTTTTCAGTAAAAGAAATACTAGCTGGGTTTCGTCTCCTTTCATTTTGTTTGCATTGAAGATTTGATCTTATCTTTTCTAATCTTATTCTAAGTCGTTATAGTTTGTTAAGTAATTGTTAATTAACAACCAACATTTATATATTTAACCTAAATATATTTAAGCTTCGAAAATATCATTACATGAAGGAACCGGTTTGAAGTTTAGCGAAGTACACCATCTAGTCGCTTCAGTTTGCTCAAGATATGCTTATTGTTTTCTTCGCAAAACTTAGTAGTTTAGTTTCATTTATTTCTTATCAGTTGCGGATTACAAATCTGAAAAGAAATACCGTTAAATAGTATCTTTTACATCTAGATACAATCTAATTGCTTCCACGAGCGTATTACTAAGACCAAATGAAAGCTTTAAAACTCGAACAGTACGCAATTCTGTTTTTTCCTTGATATAATTCATAAATTATTCGCTGAACCTGCCTAAGAAATTTGCGATATCTGGAAGTAAAACGAGAGCACGAAAGTTTAATACGTCCGTCTGGAAATGCCAGTCGACCGCGTGAATTTTTATATTTCTTATTGTAATTTTGAACTTTTGCAATGGACATAAAATAATTCATTTATTTTCAGATGGTGAGCGGCTTCGTGTGGCGCTCGTCCGCAGCGCTCTTTTTATTACACGTAGCCGCCTTCAACATGTTACCGCCTCCAGTTTGCCCTCCCGAGTGCATCTGTCTCTCTCAGACACAGGTACTATATTCTATATAAACGTCATTATTTAGTACTAGCAAAATACTAAGGTAATGTTTTATCCTATTCGGGTTGTATATTTTATCAAAAATTCATTCGTATGTAGTAAAAGTAAAATGGTTCATTGTCTTTTATGTATCCTGTCTTTTCTTTTTTCTTTGAACTACATCCCCTGGTTTTTATGCTATAAAGTCTTCTCTTTTCGGTTACTGTCTAGTCCATGTTAAAAGCTCATAATTTAGTGTGCAGTATTTTACGTTTGCTGATTTAGAACACTGTAATTTATGGAAATGGTTTCATCCGTATGATAAAATGTTTATTAAAAAATTAAATATAATGCCATGTTAGACGCTTAAGCTCTAGTAAAACGTATTACTTTTAATTAAAATTCGTAAAAAACATTTTAAAAATTGTAAATCTTTTATTAAGGTTGAAAATTAAAGGACTATAGAAGAAAATCTTAATCTTATAAATTAAATTTTGATACGAAAGTAAATTTCAAGTAATAAGAAACTTTTGAATATGTGCTGAATCAACGTGGACTAGTAATAATAACTAGTTGACCCCACCCAAACTCTTCGAGTTTGGTCTAAGCTAACCCATCCCAAGTATTCGAATTTAGACTGAACTCTTCCGGCCCACCGACCAGCATTTCCGCTAATCTTAACCCGCTCCACAACTTTTAAGCGTCTTCAAGGTAGCTAAGCAAATTCAGAAACCAGCGCCACCTCTAAAATTATTTATATAACAGTAGCCCTGAGTACCTACAATAATATACACGAAACATGCGTGCATTCTGTTAATCTAAACTCCCTCAATAACTTTTAAGTGTGTTAAACACTACTCGGCCTACGGCCTCGATACTTATTTTATATTTTGTCGATTTTTTTCACGAACCATTTTAATAAATGTCAATGGCGTTCTATGTAGAAACGCTATTTACTTTACACACTGTAAAGTATGACCGTTTCATTACCAGTTACCCTGTATGTTGGTTGACCAATTTTTTAGTGTGTTAAAAATTATTTGGGAAACGCTCTCTTTTTTATCCCATCGTACTTACTCTTATTCGTTTGAAAATAAATAATAATAATAATATTACTTATAATAAAATCAAAATACCGTTGATCTCTTAAATACTTAGATAGAGGTATCCCTGTATATATTTTCTACTTCGTACAGATTTTTAATCGACAGAATATGTCGAGAAGGTGTCCCAGCTAATGAACTACTAAAATGAAAAAAAAAAAATTGTTATACGAATTGAGCAGTATGAAAGCAATGTGCATACTTATTTTATTTTTAATCGATTTTTTTCACGGACTATTTCAATAAATCAATGGCATTCTATGTAGAAACGCTCTTTATTTTACATAACTGTAAAGTATGGTCGCTTCATTAGCAGTTACCCGGTATACTTGCTGAATTATGAATTTAAGTCATCATTCTACGATTTATACATTTTATCAAACAGAGTATTGACAAATGTGTTTATCAATATTTTTAATATCGTTGGGAAGAAATTAAATTTTCCCAGTAATAATATGAAAAGAACTAATAAACTCTATAACCTTCTAAGTGTAAAAGTCCGTCTTGACAGTTCAAATTTTGATCGCAGACGCGCTAACGTCAACGATTTATTATGAGAGCCGCCTAATGATTTTTGCTATAGTTATTAAAGATGGTATTTTGTACGTATTTTAACGTATTTAATTTTTAAATATATTTTTTTGGTAATAAGTAAATTACGTCATGTACTATTTTTTCCATTATTTTACGTAATGAGGTTTTGACGATTACAATTTGACTTTTCACGTTTCGCGTTAGATGTATTTTTTCAACTATTTTCATTAATAATAACGGAATATATTATTTATAGGTGAAATGTGTATCTATTAGTATATTGACAAATGTTTTTAACATGACGTATATACTTATATTTTTGAAGAGATAACATGTGTTCAGAAATACCATAATATTCAAATTGCGCGCTTGATACCTTGCACTAAACATATATACGTCAGATATGCTGCCATCTATTAAGATACAATTAAGTTATTTGGTAAAGTGCAGTTATATCTACGATTATTTAATTAATCTCAATATTATATGTATATATTATCTTAATGACAATCACAAAATGTTTTACCGAAAAATCAACTCATGATCTCGATGTAAACGCAGAATAAAAAGTCCGTCTTGACAGTTCAAATTTTGACGGCAGTGGGGCTAACGGAGGCCGCCTACGATTTATTGTGAGAGCCGGGAAAGGTTTAAAGATGGTATTTTGTACGTGGTAGGTACCTAATAAACGTATTTAACGTATTTATTATTTAAATATATTTTTTTCGTAATAAATAAAAGGTGAAATGTAGTATTTCTTTATTTATTTTACGTAATGAAGTTATAAACGCTTATAATTCGATATTTCTTTCAAGTTTTTTATTTAATAATAACGGAATATATTATTTATAGATGAAATGTGTATCTAATAGAATATTGACAATTGTGTTTATCATGACATATATATCTGTATATTTAGAGAGGCAGCATGTTTTAAGTTATTTCATAATATTCAAATCGCGCGCCTGCTATATTTGTCTTCTCGCAGTGTTCTAAATAGTTTAAAAGAAAAAATCACTAACGTCCTTGATTAAAAAGCTGTCGGATTACGTATTACAGTAACAAATAAGTCCTTACGGGTAACTGTATAGGTGTTAATGTACAAATATTAAATAAATCTCGTAATTTTTAGAAGAGAGGAAATTTGTTAGGAATTTCAATGTTTACCTGTCAAAGTCGTTGACTACAGATCTTTTTTTTTTTTTTTTTTTTTTGCTGGACGTAGCGGGATCGTATATTAGTCGTCATGATAAAAAGAAAACTTCATATGAACATATGACCTAAAGGCCTTAACTTTTGAGATACAGGGTGATAAAGTTTTCGAAAATAAATAGTTTTTTTTTTTTGCTGGACGTCGCGGGACCGTATATTACTCGTCATGTTAAAGAGAAAACTTCATATGAACATATGACCTAAAGGTCTTAACTTTTGAGATACAGGGTGATAAAGTTTTCGAAAATAAATAGTTTTTTATTAATTCCTGTAATACCACTTTAGATATTTTAATGAAACGTGGTATACGTGTAGTATGTATCAAGAGGCATTATTGAGTGTTCCCCATTTTTTTTTAATTCCACCAGTGGCGTTCGTACGGAATTTCAGCTACCTACTTTGACAGACGTTTAGGTCACACGTTCATATATAAGTTTATATAAGTTTCCTTTTTAAAATACATCATAAAATCGTTCCCTAAAATATTGACATTCAATTTCCCCTGAATTGGAGAACGGAGAAAAAAAAATTGACCCCCTAAAGGCAAAAATAAAAAAAGAATGTATACACATAAGACTTTTTGCTCTTTCGAAAATATGTAGATATATACTTAGTATAATCTCGATAATACACTGACATACAGATAATTAAACTATTCTTACTTGTTTCATATTTTTAAATTACTTTTAGACATAGAGAGATGTTTGTAATGATTACTACTTGTGTTATTTATTGAACCACAAAATAAGAAACGATTTTTAGTATAAATAATAACGTTTTTCCAATCGGACTATTGTAAAAAATTGGAAATTCTTTAACGCATTTAATGATTCATCGTGTTTTTTTAATTATTATTTCTTGTGTTTCGTCGCCGTTGAAATGAAGACTTCTTTATTTTATATATTATTCTTTTCAATCATTAATAAAAAAAAACAAAAAACGAAAGAAAAAAGCCATAGTACCCCTCGTCGAGATTTGAACGCCGTACCTCTACCGCCGTGGGCCAGCGTCCGTTCCCCTACGCCACGGAAGCTCGTAAATTCTCAAATCGTATGGCGATATAGAAATATCTAGTATCTGTTTTGACGTATTTTGGGGATGTTATCAAAAAATAACCGGTTTAGAAAGGCGTTGGAAGTTTGAAATTTTGGAAATCGTCATTATAAATACGGCCGGTTCGGCGGTCACGTCTGGGAAAGCGTCGTCTTATTGGGCGTCGGCGCCCCGACGCTGTATTTTTTAGTTTTAATCGGAAAAAATTTTTTTCCCCAAAATAACCAAGTACTCGTCGAGGAGAATATGTTCGGACATGAATAGTTTTGGCGTAGCGTTAACCGTTCGGGAGATAAACGCGAATTTCCCACTAATCTGAAAACATCGGGAAATGTCAAGGTCAGTTCGCCGGAAAACCTAGCCATTTGTATAGAACAATCCTTTAGGCGTCTATCGACACCCTACGTGTTGATTTTCCTCCTTCCGTAAGGTCGCAGGAGGGACGCCCAATCAACTCTACAATCACCAATTAGTATAGTAAAAGAGCGGAATATGGCCGACTTTGATTGAATAAAACCCGCTATACAGGCACTTTCCAAAATGAATGTCCATATTTCAGGGAACGTTTTTTTTTTTTTTTTTTTTTTGCTGGACGTAGCGGGATCGTATATTAGTCGTCATGATAAAAAGAAAACTTCATATGAACATATGACCTAAAGGCCTTAACTTTTGAGATACAGGGTGATAAAGTTTTCGAAAATAAATAGTTTTTTTTTTTTTTGCTGGACGTCGCGGGACCGTATATTACTCGTCATGTTAAAGAGAAAACTTCATATGAACATATGACCTAAAGGTCTTAACTTTTGAGATACAGGGTGATAAAGTTTTCGAAAATAAATAGTTTTTTATTAATTCCTGTAATACCACTTTAGATATTTTAATGAAACGTGGTATACGTGTAGTATGTATCAAGAGGCATTATTGAGTGTTCCCCATTTTTTTTTAATTCCACCAGTGGCGTTCGTACGGAATTTCAGCTACCTACTTTGACAGACGTTTAGGTCACACGTTCATATATAAGTTTATATAAGTTTCCTTTTTAAAATACATCATAAAATCGTTCCCTAAAATATTGACATTCAATTTCCCCTGTACATTGGAGAACGGAGAAAAAAAAATTGACCCCCTTAAAGGCGCGCTGGAGAGAAATAAAAAAAGAATGTATACACATAAGACTTTTTGGCTCTTTCGAAAATATGTAGATATATACTTAGTATAATCTCGATAATACACTGACATACAGATAATTAAACTATTCTTACTTGTTTCATATTTTTAAATTACTTTTAGACATAGAGAGATGTTTGTAATGATTACTACTTGTGTTATTTATTGAACCACAAAATAAGAAACGATTTTTAGTATAAATAATAACGTTTTTCCAATCGGACAATTGTAAAAAATTGGAAATTCTTTAACGCATTTAATGATTCCTCGTGTTTTTTTAATTATTATTTCTTGTGTTTCGTCGCCGTTGAAATGAAGACTTCTTTATTTTATATATTATTCTTTTCAATCATTAATAAAAAAAAAAACAAAAAACGAAAAGAAAAAAAAACCATAGTACCCCTCGTCGAGATTTGAACGCCGTACCTCTACCGCCGTGGGCCAGCGTCCGTTCCCCTACGCCACGGAAGCTCGTAAATTCTCAAATCGTATGGCGATATAGAAATATCTAGTAGTATCTGTTTTGACGTATTTTGGGGATGTTTATCAAAAAATAACCGGTTTAGAAAGGCGTTGGAAGTTTGAAATTTTGGAAATCGTCATTATAAATACGGCCGGTTCGGCGGTCACGTCTGGGAAAGCGTCGTCTTATTGGGCGTCGGCGCCCCGACGCTGTATTTTTTAGTTTTAATCGGAAAAAATTTTTTTTCCCCAAAATAACCAAGTACTCGTCGAGGAGAATATGTTCGGACATGAATAGTTTTGGCGTAGCGTTAACCGTTCGGGAGATAAACGCGAATTTCCCACTAATCTGAAAACATCGGGAAATGTCAAGGTCAGTTCGCCGGAAAACCTAGCCATTTGTATAGAACAATCCTTTAGGCGTCTATCGACACCCTACGTGTTGATTTTCCTCCTTCCGTAAGGTCGCAGGAGGGACGCCCAATCAACTCTACAATCACCAATTAGTATAGTAAAAGAGCGGAATATGGCCGACTTTGATTGAATAAAACCCGCTATACAGGCACTTTCCAAAATGAATGTCCATATTTCAGGGAACGTTTTTTTTTTTTTTTTTTTTGCTGGACGTAGCGGGATCGTATATTAGTCGTCATGATAAAAAGAAAACTTCATATGAACATATGACCTAAAGGCCTTAACTTTTGAGATACAGGGTGATAAAGTTTTCGAAAATAAATAGTTTTTTTTTTTTTTTTGCTGGACGTCGCGGGACCGTATATTACTCGTCATGTTAAAGAGAAAACTTCATATGAACATATGACCTAAAGGTCTTAACTTTTGAGATACAGGGTGATAAAGTTTTCGAAAATAAATAGTTTTTTATTAATTCCTGTAATACCACTTTAGATATTTTAATGAAACGTGGTATACGTGTAGTATGTATCAAGAGGCATTATTGAGTGTTCCCCATTTTTTTTTAATTCCACCAGTGGCGTTCGTACGGAATTTCAGCTACCTACTTTGACAGACGTTTAGGTCACACGTTCATATATAAGTTTATATAAGTTTCCTTTTTAAAATACATCATAAAATCGTTCCCTAAAATATTGACATTCAATTTCCCCTGAATTGGAGAACGGAGAAAAAAAAATTGACCCCCTTAAAGGCGCGCTGGAAAAATAAAAAAAGAATGTATACACATAAGACTTTTTGGCTCTTTCGAAAATATGTAGATATATACTTAGTATAATCTCGATAATACACTGACATACAGATAATTAAACTATTCTTACTTGTTTCATATTTTTAAATTACTTTTAGACATAGAGAGATGTTTGTAATGATTACTACTTGTGTTATTTATTGAACCACAAAATAAGAAACGATTTTTAGTATAAATAATAACGTTTTTCCAATCGGACTATTGTAAAAAATTGGAAATTCTTTAACGCATTTAATGATTCCTCGTGTTTTTTTAATTATTATTTCTTGTGTTTCGTCGCCGTTGAAATGAAGACTTCTTTATTTTATATATTATTCTTTTCAATCATTAATAAAAAAAAACAAAAAACGAAAGAAAAAAGCCATAGTATCCCTCGTCGAGATTTGAACGCCGTACCTCTAGCGCCGTGGGCCAGCGTCCGTTCCCCTGCGCCACGGAAGCTCGTAAATTCTCAAATCGTATTCTCGATATAGAAATGTCTAGTATCTGTTTTGACGTATTTTGGGGATGTTTATCAAAAAATAACCGGTTTAGAAAGGCGTTGGAACTTTGAAATTTTGGAAATCGTCATTATAAATACGGCCGGTTCGGCGGTCACGTCTGGGAAAGCGTCGTCTTATTGGGCGTCGGCGCCCCGACGCTGTATTTTTTAGTTTTAATCGGAAAAAATTTTTTTTCCCCAAAATAACCAAGTACTCGTCGAGGAGAATATGTTCGGACATGAATAGTTTTGGCGTAGCGTTAACCGTTCGGGAGATAAACGCGAATTTCCCACTAATCTGAAAACATCGGGAAATGTCAAGGTCAGTTCGCCGGAAAACCTAGCCATTTGTATAGAACAATCCTTTAGGCGTCTATCGACACCCTACGTGTTGATTTTCCTCCTTCCGTAAGGTCGCAGGAGGGACGCCCAATCAACTCTACAATCACCAATTAGTATAGTAAAAGAGCGGAATATGGCCGACTTTGATTGAATAAAACCCGCTATACAGGCACTTTCCAAAATGAATGTCCATATTTCAGGGAACGTTTTTTTTTTTTTTTTTTTGCTGGACGTAGCGGGATCGTATATTAGTCGTCATGATAAAAAGAAAACTTCATATGAACATATGACCTAAAGGCCTTAACTTTTGAGATACAGGGTGATAAAGTTTTCGAAAATAAATAGTTTTTTTTTTTTTTTTGCTGGACGTCGCGGGACCGTATATTACTCGTCATGTTAAAGAGAAAACTTCATATGAACATATGACCTAAAGGTCTTAACTTTTGAGATACAGGGTGATAAAGTTTTCGAAAATAAATAGTTTTTTATTAATTCCTGTAATACCACTTTAGATATTTTAATGAAACGTGGTATACGTGTAGTATGTATCAAGAGGCATTATTGAGTGTTCCCCATTTTTTTTTAATTCCACCAGTGGCGTTCGTACGGAATTTCAGCTACCTACTTTGACAGACGTTTAGGTCACACGTTCATATATAAGTTTATATAAGTTTCCTTTTTAAAATACATCATAAAATCGTTCCCTAAAATATTGACATTCAATTTCCCCTGTACATTGGAGAACGGAGAAAAAAAAAATTGACCCCCTTAAAGGCGCGCTGGAGAGAAATAAAAAAAGAATGTATACACATAAGACTTTTTGGCTCTTTCGAAAATATGTAGATATATACTTAGTATAATCTCGATAATACACTGACATACAGATAATTAAACTATTCTTACTTGTTTCATATTTTTAAATTACTTTTAGACATAGAGAGATGTTTGTAATGATTACTACTTGTGTTATTTATTGAACCACAAAATAAGAAACGATTTTTAGTATAAATAATAACGTTTTTCCAATCGGACTATTGTAAAAAATTGGAAATTCTTTAACGCATTTAATGATTCCTCGTGTTTTTTTAATTATTATTTCTTGTGTTTCGTCGCCGTTGAAATGAAGACTTCTTTATTTTATATATTATTCTTTTCAATCATTAATAAAAAAAAAACAAAAAACGAAAGAAAAAAGCCATAGTACCCCTCGTCGAGATTTGAACGCCGTACCTCTACCGCCGTGGGCCAGCGTCCGTTCCCCTGCGCCACGGAAGCTCGTAAATTCTCAAATCGTATGGCGATATAGAAATGTGTAGTATCTGTTTTGACGTATTTTGGGGATGTTTATCAAAAAATAACCGGTTTAGAAAGGCGTTGGAAGTTTGAAATTTTGGAAATCGTCATTATAAATACGGCCGGTTCGGCGGTCACGTCTGGGAAAGCGTCGTCTTATTGGGCGTCGGCGCCCCGACGCTGTATTTTTTAGTTTTAATCGGAAAAAATTTTTTTCCCCAAAATAACCAAGTACTCGTCGAGGAGAATATGTTCGGACATGAATAGTTTTGGCGTAGCGTTAACCGTTCGGGAGATAAACGCGAATTTCCCACTAATCTGAAAACATCGGGAAATGTCAAGGTCAGTTCGCCGGAAAACCTAGCCATTTGTATAGAACAATCCTTTAGGCGTCTATCGACACCCTACGTGTTGATTTTCCTCCTTCCGTAAGGTCGCAGGAGGGACGCCCAATCAACTCTACAATCACCAATTAGTATAGTAAAAGAGCGGAATATGGCTGTCTTGATTGAATAAAACCCGCTATACAGGCACTTTCCAAAATGAATGTCCATATTTCAGGGAAGGGTTTTTTTTTTTTTTTTTGCTGGACGTAGCGGGATCGTATATTAGTCGTCATGATAAAAAGAAAACTTCATATGAACATATGACCTAAAGGTCTTAGCTTTTGAGATACAGGGTGATAAAGTTTTCGAAAATAAATAGTTTTTTTTTTTGCTGAGGTAGCGGGACCGTATACTACTCGTCATGTTAAAGAGAAAACTTCATATGAACATATGACCTAAAGGTCTTAACTTTTGAGATACAGGGTGATAAAGTTTTCGAAAATAAATAGTTTTTTATTAATTCCTGTAATACCACTTTAGATATTTTAATGAAACGTGGTATACGTGTAGTATGTATCAAGAGGCATTATTGAGTGTTCCCCATTTTTTTTTAATTCCACCAGTGGCGTTCGTACGGAATTTCAGCTACCTACTTTGACAGACGTTTAGGTCACACGTTCATATATAAGTTTATATAAGTTTCCTTTTTAAAATACATCATAAAATCGTTCCCTAGAATATTGACATTCAATTTCCCCTGAATGTATACAAATAAGACTTTTAGCTCTTTCGAAAATATGTAGATATATACTTAGTATAATCTCGATAATACACTGACATACAGATAATTAAACTATTCTTACTTGTTTCATATTTTTAAATTACTTTTAGACATGGAGAGATGTTTGTAATTATTACTACTTGTGGTATTTATTGAACCACAAAATAAGAAACGATTTTTAGTATAAATAATAACGTTTTTCCAATCGGACAATTGTAAAAAATTGGAAATTCTTTAACGCATTTAATGATTCATCGTGTTTTTTTAATTATTATTTCTTGTGTTTCGTCGCCGTTGAAATGAAGACTTCTTTATTTTATATATTATTCTTTTCAATCATTAATAAAAAAAAACAAAAAACCAAAGAAAAAAACCATAGTATCCCTCGTCGAGATTTGAACGCCGTACCTCTAGCGCCGTGGGCCACCGTCCGTTCCGATGCGCCACAGGAGCTCGTAAATTCGAGATATCATATTCTCATATAGAAATATCTAGTACCTATCTGTTTTGAGGAATTTTGGCGACGTTTATCAAAAAATAAGCGGTTTAGAAAGGCGTTGGAACTTTGAAATTTTGGAAATCGTCATTATAAATACGGCCGGTTCGGCGGTCACGTCTGGGAAAGCGTCGTCTTATTGGGCGTCGGCGCCCCGACGCTGTATTTTTTAGTTTTAATCGGAAAAAAAAATTTTTCCCCAAAATAACCAAGTACTCGTCGAGGAGAATATGTTCGGACATGAATAGTTTTGGCGTAGCGTTAACCGTTCGGGAGATAAACGCGAATTTCCCACTAATCTGAAAACATCGGGAAATGTCAAGGTCAGTTCGCCGGAAAACCTAGCCATTTGTATAGAACAATCCTTTAGGCGTCTATCGACACCCTACGTGTTGATTTTCCTCCTTCCGTAAGGTCGCAGGAGGGACGCCCAATCAACTCTACAATCACCAATTAGTATAGTAAAAGAGCGGAATATGGCTGTCTTGATTGAATAAAACCCGCTATACAGGCACTTTCCAAAATGAATGTCCATATTTCAGGGAAGGGTTTTTTTTTTTTTTTTTTGCTGGACGTAGCGGGATCGTATATTAGTCGTCATGATAAAAAGAAAACTTCATATGAACATAGGACCTAAAGGTCTTAGCTTTTGAGATACAGGGTGATAAAGTTTTCGAAAATAAATAGTTTTTTTTTTTTTGCTGACGTAGCGGGATCGCATACTACTCGTCATGATAAAAAGAAAACTTCATATGAACATATGACCTAAAGGTCTTAACTTTTGAGATACAGGGTGATAAAGTTTTCGAAAATAAATAGTTTTACATTAATTCCTGTAAAACTATGTATGTATCAAGAGGCATTATTGAGTGTTCCACATTTTTTTTTAATTCCACCAGTGGCGTTCGTACGGAATTTCAGCTACCTACTTTGACAGACGTTTAGGTCACACGTTCATATGAAGTTTTGTTTTTAAAATAGACTAAAAAATCGTTCCCTGAAATATTGACATTCAATTTCCCCTGTACATTGGAGAGCGGAGAAAAAAAATTGACCCCCTTAAAGACGCGCTGGAGAGAAATAAAAAAAATGTATGCAAAAAAGACTTTTTGACTCTTTCGAAAATATGTAGATATATACTTAGTATAATCTCGATAATACACTGAACTATATACGATTTTAGTATAAGTAACGATGAGAATTATCAAAAAATAATAAGCGGTTTAGAAAGGCGTTGGAACATTGAAATTTTGGAAATCGTCGTAATAATTTATTATTTCATTCCTTGTTTGTACATTATTGTTTTCGTAAATATATATTTGTGGAAATAAAAAGATGGTATCAAAGAAGAGTCCCTTACCTCTGTGAGCATGTGTAGGTTAAAGTAAAACAAATAATGAAATATTATTTAATTATACATTTAATTAAAAATAGAATATTTTCGCAGTAACTCCTATTTTTTTATTTTTTGTTCCTTGTCGTAAATGAAAAATAAATTTTAACTATATTCCTCTATAAACAAAATTAAAAAAAAAAACAGATACGTCGTAGAAGGGGTTTGAACCTAGTACCATCCGATTCGAAGCCGAAGACCTAAGCATCACGCCACCGGCGCTCGTATGAAAGGGTATCTTATATACGCGTATATGAATAATATATTTTCTAAAATCGAGTTTGGCAGAGGAAAATCAAAAAAATAAGCCGTTTAGAAGGGCGTTGGAATTTTGAAATTTTGACGATCGATATTGTTCACATGGGCAATTCGCTGGAGACGACCTGCAAGGCGACGCTAAATCGGACGCCGCCGCCGCGACGCAAAAAGATTTTAGTTTTAATCGGAAAAAAAAAATTTCCCGAAAATATCCAAGTACTCGCCGAGAAGAATATATTCGGACATAGATAGTTTTGGCGTAGCGTCAACCGTTCGGGAGATAAACGCGAATTTCCGACTAATCTGAAAACATCGGGAAAAGTCAAGGTCGGTTCGCCGGGAAACCTAGACAGTTGATTAGAAAAATCCTTTAGGCGTCGATCGACACCCCCCTTTTCGAGTTTAGTCCTTCCGTAAGGTCCCAGGAGGGAGCCCCGTTTACCTCTACAATCACCAATTAGTATAGTATAATATACTGCCAGATAGTTCACTCACGCGTGACTGTCTGTTGTTAATTGAGTTATTAAATCAATAAGACAGTCATAATTAAGATTTCAATATGTTCGCTACACTTAACATGTTCGTGAAATGATAATAAAGTCGTTTCACGTTACGGTAGCAGTTGCTGTGGTGGTCACACGTTAGGTTCACCTCCGGTTTAATTACTGCACTAAGAAATTGATTGAAAATCAATAATCCGCATTTACAGCTGTTACAAGTTCTAATTAAATTACATGTAGTATTTCAACTCCGATATTTCTCACCTTCATCTCGTCTCTGCCGCAGTGGCGAAAATGGGAATTGGAAAAATAATAGAACAAAAACTCATCCCGCAACAATTACTAAACTAACTTCATTCCGTCATGCGTTCGTTTCATTTTCTTCTAAAGCGATGGTAATTACATTAAAGGCGCCGTCTAAGTAACACGAACTATATAGGAGAGTTTCAGTAATTAAATGCATAAATGTCTTCTTTGAAGTTTGTTGGCGAACATTCTGTGCACCATACTTAATAGAGAAAAATGAATATCCACTCTGTGCCAACTTGCACTTACTTCCATAATCAGTTACATTAAATATGCTTTGAAAGTAAGCTTTTAATGCGGATATGGCTCGCAGACTATCAAAAGTGCTATTCTTTGGTTCAGTTTTGTGACATTCTACGTTTCGGGAACTCTAACACAATTATAACTAAACATGTTACAATTTAAGTTGGTGAAGAATTAAGTGTGCAAATCTAGGTAACATAGTCGTTGTTAGGATTCTAAATATTTTTGCTACATTGTACTCATAAGTTTGTCACCTACAAAATCGCTGCACAGTAGGTACTAATTAAGTATTAAGTAATAATGTATTTTATCCGGTTAAAATTTGTCATCATAGAAAATTATGTCAAGAACAGGTAAAAATTATCTAAAAGTGCGGCTTTATTTTCGATGAATAAGAATCATATTTTAAAAATGGTAGTTTTAAGGTGTCCGGACTTTTTGGGGGACTTTTTTTGTGGGTTTTTGGAAAATCCAAACTTTCTACGACAGTAACACTGTCCCACTTAAATTTGACTTGTATTGGTATCACATTAAACAATCTATAGGCATACTTTTAAAAAGCGAACATGCCAGGGTGTGTTGCTGTTCTTGTTCGAAGATGTCACTTGCGAACACTAAAAAATTACAATTTGTTGTATACTTTCAAGGGAGTTCAAATAGATACAAAATAAAAGAATAGCAAAGAATATGCTCAGTAGCAGTATAAGCAATACTCATATTATCGAATATACTTGATTAGAAATTTAAGAAGATATCACAAAATTATCAGAGAAAGCGGTTAAATTTAAGGAATTAAAAACGAAAAATGGAAGATAAGTAATGAAGTTGTGATGAATTTCAGCAATTAATATAAGCAACTATCAGATGTTTATCAGATCTCTTAATAGAAACTACTTATAAAACTGACAAGGAAGAATCCATAATAATCAAAACCGAAAGCTATATTTGGTATGGATTTAACGTTATGGTTGTGAAGAGTATACACTCACACAAAAAAATAAAGAGCTCCAACGGTATCTTAATCAGCACAAATAAAGATCACCACGGTTGTGAGGATGTAGCGTGAAGGTCGCCGAATAAAGGCCTGCCATGGAATCCTTAACTGTGTGTTTTAGATATGTAAGAGCTGCACACAGCTAGTGATATAGCCGTACACATTTTAATTAGTCAGATTAGTGAAATTTTTTTCTGCAATCAATAACCTAAAAAATCCATACAAGCATTCTTAGTAGCGAATCTATGATGCTCTAGCACGGAATTGAGAATTTGGCACTTTCAATATCCTAAGGGATCATCATCGCTCCTGTTATCTTCTCTTCTTCTTCCTGCATTATGCTTGGTTGTACACTTGTATTGCTACATTTTCTATCAATTTCTCCATATGAGCTACTGAATTCAAAGAATCATATTTCTCTTGATTCATTGACGTATTAACTATTGATATCGAAGGACTTGCTGTTTCTGGAGCGAAGGATTTACTGTTGCGACAGGCTGTTTCTAATTCTTCCATTCTTTGTTGATAATTTCCTGGTGTTTGGTATCGCATTGATTTTACATGGTCCCAATCTAATGAGGTTAGCAGCCTGTTGTATAGTTCATACAGGAAAATAAGACTCGTTTATCTTAACCGTAAGCTTTCGAATCTTATTGAATTCATCCTTAGAAGATAAATGATTAGAGTGAAGAAGTGCTCTTTGTACCATCCCTATTGAAACTCTCATTTCCAGTTGAGAAGTTTATTGCTCTCTATAAAGTCCAGTAACTTGCCTATTGGAAACTTAAGTACCCTCGAAGGCTTCAGTAGATCCTCTCCGAAATGTTTCTGCCCGAGCACCTTCAATTCCTCACATGTGCAGATTACATGTGAACTTGTTTCCTACTGTAACCTCCTGCATCACGGTTCGCTCACCCGTCCCGTGTTGTATAGATGCTCCCTTAAGGGACAGTGTCCAGTTATCAACCCAATAACGGTTTTAACTTGTTTTTATTGCATCTAATTAGGTTTTCAGAGAACTTAGCACCCCCATCCCCTATTAGCGCTTTAGTGTGGAATTGAGCTTCAGTCGACCTCCATTTCCTTACACTTTCTTTATCTAACCAAGACCAAACCTCCCTTCTAGTGGAATTCCTTGTAATTCCACATACGGGCTCTGGTCGTATGACGTGTTTCTTAGAACCCTCTTCGGCTAGTTCATCGGCTATTACATATATTGCCTCTAATATCCTCATGTCCGGGCCCCAAATAAAAGACACCTTGCTGTCTTGTGCCAGTGTATAGAGGGGCTGTTTACAATCTTTAACCAGTTTTGACCTGGTAAGAGAATTCTTAACTGCCTTGATGGCGGCCAGACTATTAGTCATTATGTTTATTTTTCTCTTCGTGCAGCCTCCCTTTGCTATCAGTTCTGAGCAGGCTGCAATTGCGAATACTTCTGCCTGGAAGACCGTTGCGTGTTCTCCAAGGCTTAAAGATATCTTCTGTCTTGGGCTAAACCAATCATCAGAAGCAACGAAGTCACTGCGTGCCTGGTCTATGTTCGGTATTGAGATGTTCTTTTCAGTGAAAATAATTTCAGATTCCGTACTGTCCGTTGGCAATTGCAGCAAAGGTCCGTCCAGACCCGTACCCATAGTATCAGTGTGCCCTGCAATCCCAATATTGGGATACCACACCTAATTGGCTTTCAGTCTAATGATCGCAGCCCTAGCCACCGCCTTTACGTAAACTTCCAGCGGAGGCAGGCCCACCATGGTGTCCAAGAATGCAGTTCCTGTGCTGTTAGTTGCTCCAGTGATTCCCAGCAGCGCCTCTAGCTGGACAGCAGTTAGCAGCCCCACTGCCGAGGACACGTCTGTCCTTCTCCACCAGACTATGGCTCCGTAGGTTATCGTTGGCCTCGCCATTACAGAGTATAGCCAATGAATCACCTTCGGGTTTAATTCCCAGGTTTTACCAACAACCCTTCTGCAGTGCTAGATTGGTTGCTTAGTCCTGTTCGTTATGCTAACTAAGTGATTATTCCAGGTTAATTTTGCATCAAGCGTAACCGCTAGATACTTTACCTTCTCGGTTAATTGTAACTCTTGCCCAAACAGTCTAATGCCGCCCAGGTCATCGAGGTTCCTCATATTGGTGCAAGCAACCAACTTTGTTTTTGTGGATTAACTGAGAGTCCTTGTGTAAGGCACCATTCCGCCACAATTCGCAGTCCATAGCGCATGATGCCTGTCACTACGTTTGGGAATTTCCATCCATCCCATCAACATTGTAAATGTTTTCACGAGAAACCATAGTGATATGAGTTATTCTCTAGAATTTTCAAAAAATTCTGACATAACACTTCAGTAATTCATTGATCAATTTTCTGCCGACTATTTGTTTAGTTTAGTCTATTACAATAATATGATTTAGAAGTTAATTTTCTATCTCTGGACTCAGTAGTAGTATGATGTCTCGCACATTTCCTTTTCTAGCATCATACAAGTTATTGAATTTTCAGCGCAATGTTGACGTCAACATTTCTGTTTCTTCTCCCCATTCTACATAATTTTGTTTTCAGAAATACTTTTGGTCAAGTCCGTAATATTAAACTGTAAAAGTAAAAAAAAGTATTTATTTATATTGTATATTAGGTTTTGTATTTTATGCGTAAATAAACAATAATACAGAGAAAAGCCATTTCCGGGGCGAACCGGATACAAACTTCAATTTTATCAGAGATTAATTGAACTAACCGCTACACATCCACGAAACTATTCACACCTAACTAGTAAGCTAATATTGACTCTCGTAGCAGTCGGGCACTATTTGACCTTTACCGTATTAATCTACAGGTGCACAGGTATAATTGATAGCTGAATAATTAGTTTGACCTCAAGTTCGCGGTGCAATGATATTATAATCAAAAACAAGATTTAATTCTGCTTACCTCGCCTCCGGCTCACCCTCAGAATTTCTGTTGAACTTTAATTAGAGCATTAAAACGTCGATTGGTATTCATAATCTTTGTTTACATCTGTTCCAAGCAGGTACCTCTACTAATTAAATTTGCAATCATGTTCTAACTTTGACATTCCTATTCAGCACTGGGATCTCTGGCAAGTTAGAGAAGTCTAGTTCGAAATTAGTACGGATAACCGACTCTAACTTTCATACATTTCTAATAATCGACTTCCATAAAATACTTAAGCTCGTTACTTGATCTTCTCGTTATTCTTCACGTTTTTTTTTTCTTCGAAAGTTTTAGCGATAATTCATCCATATTATGAAACCATAGATATTCGTGAGGGTGATTTCGATTTTACGTCAGTTACATATCTAGTTCGTTTTAATTTAGAACTAACTAAACAATAGCCTTCTGTTCCCTACCGTCTTGTTGTTTTAGGTATAATTATTTCCTGCCGCAATTTTGTTTCCATCCTTGTGCAGTTCCGATTTCGTATTTTCTTAAAACCTAATATTTTAATTAAATCACCTCTTCGCATTATCTTTCAGTATTAGGGTAGAATTTCCTATTACATTTATATACATTTTAGTGTAAATTTAGATGTATCATTACCGAGCGTTATTCAGACTTAATCCCATTTTCTTTTCGTTCTCGAGACTTTTACGTTCAATTTAATTACTTTATAAGATCTGCTAATTCCTTTTTACATTTTAAATATTTGATGGTAGTTTGTCCTTTAAATATTATTTCTGTCTATTATATTAGTAGCAGTGGTAGTGTTTAGATATAGGAACTATTTTTAGTAATGTTAATATTATAAATTTGGAACGTTAATGCATCTATGAAAGAATTTAAATGTGCTTGCGTTGTAAGAATGATGAATTATTTTTGTTAGGTAACGATGTTGATTTGCCTTGCTTGAACAAGTACTGGCTGAACTCCAATTAAATATCTCGCTTGTCTTTTGCTAACTATTAGGTACGTAAGTAGCGTTCTCGTTAGAGAGGTTAGTAAACATTGTAAATGTTTTAAAATTACAATTTGTGCTGCAGTACTGCAAGCGGTGGCAAAATTGCGTCCTATGTGAATAACCTCACATAGCTTCATTATAGTGATTAATACTCTAACGAGAACTGCCAGGGTTTATCAGAACATGGATCGTTAACATAATATAATAAGTGGTGATTGTTTAATTTAAAATGGCAAAACAAATTGCCGAAACGTCTTGTTTAGTTCAATTTTAAATATGAAATAATTCATTAGAAAATGAAAAATCCATAGAATGAAGTTTAATTTGATGTAATTATTAAATCAAAATCTCTTTTCAATCTCTAATTCAAAAGTAAAGGCCAGCAACAAAACAATTTAATAAAATCTGCAAAGTTACCAAGATCCAAGTGAAGCTTTAGACAATCAGCAGGATTTCTTGTACGAGTATATCTTTTAAAATCACGCGCATAAATACTTACCTATATTTCAGAGATTGAAAGATAAGTACTTACAGGTCATAACATAGATACATGATATATTGTTATGTAGAAAGAGTTGCTTTCAGTCAACAATATTCAATAAGCACTATCTTGTGTGTGTGTTCATTTGTATAGCAGCTTATTAAAAGGAACCAAACGTTCCATCATTGGCCAATGTCCAGCGCTGTACAAGTCCTTTCAGTTTTTAAATGAACAGTTAGTAATACGTCGTTTCACAATTTACAAGACATCTTGCGACTTACATTTCTATAACCTTAAGTGATTGCTCCTTGTATACGATGTCAATTACTTGACTTATATACGAGGTCTGACAATTAAGTAGTGAGCGCGGTTGTGGTAACACTACAGCTTTGAAATTTTTTACTTATTATTTTGGCATTTCTGCCCTAGCGCGTGATGTGTTTACCAGCCCGCTACGACCATTAGTTCATGAGCTGTGTCATGTTTTAAAGAAGTGTGTTAGTTGTGCTGCTTGAAACGAAGCACCAAAGCCAATAGTGGCTGTCTCCAGATGTCTCGAAACCGAAAAAAGCTCGCATGAGCAAGTCCAAGATGAAAACCATGCTCCCCTGCTTCTTCGACAGCCGCAGGCTGGTTCATAGGGAGATCGTTCCATTTGGACAGACCGGTTAAGCAGATCTACTATCACAAAGTACTCGATATAGCACGAACTTGGATCCTCCACCACGACAACGCTCCCTGTCACACCGCGTTCAGTGTGACCCAATTTTTGACCTCCAAAGGGATCGCGGTGTTACTACAGCCGCCATACTCGCCTGATTTATCACCCTGCGACTTTTTATTCTTCCCTAAAGTCAAAAAGGAGGTAAAAGAAACGCATTTTGAGTCGATTGAAGAGATCCAAACGGCCGCTGTCGGAAATTCCGATCAAAGCTTTAAGAACTGCTACGATGTATGGAAAAATCTCTTTGAGTTTTGAATTTGATGGGGATCATGTGGTTGTTGAAGAATTTTTAAATATACCGGTTTTATACACTCAGCCTCATTACTTATTTGTCAGACCTCGTATATGTGTCAATTGTAGCAAACTAGTGCATGACAGTTATGTTGATATCTCTTAAAATATCATAGAACTGTTGTTATGGACGCACATGACTGCGAAGACAACCAACAACTTATAATTACGTTGCTGATACTAAGAAATAGTTGCGAAATATAGAATTCTAATTGATGAGGGTTAATGAAGAGAGAAATACAGGGGAAATACGTAGACGCATAATGGACACAAATACAAATGACTATCAATAACGCGGCAGAGAAATGCTTAGGAACAGCAAATGCAAACAGAAGGAATGACTGGTGGAATATAGAGTGCGAAGAGGCAAGAAGAAAAATGTAGCGCGATAAAAGTGGGTGAAAAAAGGTGCAGAAGAAGAAAGAAAGGAATATGCTGATAGGAGACGAGAAGCCAACAAACTGATAAGAAACGTGGAGAAAAGTGGGTAGAGGATGAAATGGCGAAAATAGATGGAGAAGGAAGAAACAGAAAGTCTAAGAAGTTTTATCAAAGGATAAATAAGCGGAAGAATAACAACGAAATAACAGTAAACAACATAAAAAATATGACAGGCCAGGTGACCGAAAATGAGGAGCAGACGAAGACGGCGTGGATGGAACATTTCAAAGAACTACTAATAGAAAGACCCATAATTGAAACAGAATAGGCCAAGCAAACGGAGAATGAAAATATCCCATCCATAGATGATGAAGAAATCGAAAAACCAACAAAAGAGGAAGTGTTAAGAATAATAAATAGCGATAAGAATGGAAGTGACGGAATAAATCACGAGATGATTAAATACGGCGCAAAGAGAAAATGTATAACCTAATAACGAAAATATGGGAAAAAGACAGAATGCCGACAGAGTGGGGGGCAGGCGTAATAATACCGATATACAAACAGGGAGACAGAATGGTGTGCAGTAATTACAGAGGAATCACACTCTTGAGCACAGTTTACAAAATATTAACAGCAATAATTCAAAATAGGTTAATAAACACCCAGAACCTAATAGATGACTACCAATATGGTTTCCAGAAAGGAAAGTCCACGGCAGATGCAAATCATATAATGAAGCAAATAATTGAGAAAGGAAATGAATATAAGATGAGTTTAGACATAATGTTTATAGATTTCAAACAGGCCTTTGACTCGATTAATAGACAACAGCTAATGGGAATCCTAGAAGCAATAAGCATCTCTGCGAAACTACGAACTAGCATGGGTGAAACAGAGGAATTCGAAATAAATAAGTTGGTCAGATAAGGAGACGCATTATCTGCAACACTGTTCGACATCATAATAGAGCACATTACGAAGAAACTAAATAAGGGAAATGCAAGAAACCGAGGAGCGCAAATAGTCGCATATCGAACAGGGGACAGACTAGAAGAAATAAACCAAAAGATACAACAGGTGAACAGTGCCTTCTTCGCAAACAAAAAGACATTTAGGAGTAAATGGATCTCAAAAAGAACAAAATTAAAGATATACCAAACCCTGTTGAGACCGATACTAACTTATGCCGCAGAAACTATGATAATGTCAAAAGAGGGAGAAAAAATATTGTTAATCCAGGAGAGGAAAATAATAAGAAGGATGTTGGGGAATAGGATGTATAGAAGGCGAACCAATAAGGAAATAATGGAAGAACTGGAAGGACAAAGTGTGGTAGGACATATAAAAATGCTAAGGATAAAATGGCTGGGACACATATACAGGAAAAAATCAGAGGGAGCACTGACAGAATGGAAGATGGACGGGAGAGGCAGACCAAGAATTAGATGGGTAGATGAGGTGGAAGAGGATCTGAAGAAGATGGGAATTAAAGACGGATGGAAAACGATGGTGCATGATAGACGGCAATGGAAAGAAATAGTTATGAAAGCAAAAGAGATCGCCTGGATGGACTGAAGAACAGACCTGATTTAGTCAATAAAAGGATCTGGAAAGCTCGGCTGAGCGGCGAAGCTCCTTTGGGGGCGTAGAGCCGGGGAGGGTGGAGAGGGGGAGAGGGGTTACGAAGAAAAACCAGTACCTACACGCAGGTTACAGAAGATGAAGTTTTTCCTGTAATGTTTTGAAGCATCCTTTAAGATACTTGTTGTAAGATTATACTACTCGACCTATACATTGACGGTATGTGAAGGTGTATCCTACCAATGGAAACGGTTAAACATTATATGATAAGGGGAAGTTATTATTTGTTTTAAGAACTAAGATTAATCATTATACAATTTAATATTTTACAAATACTTCCGTAAAAATTAGTTAAAGTTCTTCGCTTCCATTAAGATCATTATGACTATTATCTTTATCTACAATTACAAAATCAATAGAATATGTAAAAACATTTACACGAAAGAAATTTAGATTCTCTAATATTACTTTATACAGAATAGCTCACTTCGAAAGCAAAACGCCTCTGGAAGCAGAAAATATTGTTTACGAGCCGACCACGAATGCTTTCACGTTAACTAGTTCTACGTGTAACTGCAATAGCCGTAGACGTATAATTAGGTAATGCTCCCTCATTTATAGCGGTTATACGGTGAAAGTTATCGTCTCCCTAACAAATAAAATGTTTTCTTGGGCGCCATGAAATTTAACGGGAGCTATTTCCTACCGCCCACACATTTTGGGTTATGGTAAGTTTTGAATAATATATGTATATAGACTGTAATACTAAGACACGATCAGTTTCATTTTAATCAAAATATAATTAGTATGGACGTATTAATAAGCCTTGCCCGTTATATTTATTGGGTATTAAATGAAATTTAATCTAGGATGTAATTAATGCCGATATACCACCATTAACTATAATCTGAACCTTTGTAATCCAAATTTGATAGGCATTATTGCTACCATAGTCATTTATTAACCCCAGCATCTCTACTGGGAAACTGTTGCTTTTAATTTAGTCCACACTCATCAAAAAAGAGTCTTTTATCAATTCATTCTTGATAATATTTAAAATAAAAGTAATTGGCGCTAACGTAATAGATAATATTGTTCGAACTTTAAAATGCTAATATTGTGTGCGATAAACAACAATCTCACTTTATTATAACTAGTAACTAAGCTTACATACTCATTTTCTATTAAAATTATTCAAAATAAGGGTATATGGAGATATGTGCCATGATACGATATGCAACCCTCCTTTTGATACTTACCCGTAATATATGCAAATTGAGGGAAACCAGAAATAGCGAAAGCGAAGCGAGGGAAGGCGTTATAGAAAAAGTCCTAACTAGCGTCGTTTCGCACAGTTGCTCCTCTTTTATTAATAATATACTTAAGAATGGACGCCCCTTTTCTATTAAGCCCATATATCTTCTACTTGTTAGGAAATCTCTGAGATAGAAGGTTTTAGAAACAGCGAAGAAATTTTTTGGAAACTTACCTACAAAGTATTCTGTGATAAAAGAAAATCAAACAGAACAAGCTTTGGGGTACTGCGTTCATATTAAATTTCAGTCATCTATACGAAAAAGTACGACAAAATTGAATGGCTTAATACATACCAAACTCGCAAATTGGAGAAAATATGCACTAGGGGAAAAATCATGTTTGCAAATGTCTCATTGATTAAATGATTAATATTAAAGTGTCTTCTTTTAAACTTCATCAGCAGATAAGTCAGAAGCTAGTATAAATATGTAATAGTGAGGGGAGAAGATGCTTTATCGGTAATAATGAAACCAAGGAATGGGAACGAAATCCGTAGCTGCCATGATGATATGTGTTTCATAGTGGTAAAGAAGAAAATAATAGCTAGTTAAGTAGATATAGCAGAAACTTCAGGTCTGGTTGAAATATCTGTTATAGTGAAACTTCATCTTTTTCAAAACAGAGTTGTTTTAGTTTTAATGTCATCATCATTGTTTTGACTCTCTTTTTCGAAATTATCGGTCAAAATATTATCTAGATTACCGTCTTCTGAATCAAAATTGGTGTCAATATCTATAAATTCCTATACATTGTTACTGCCTAATTCTCCCATTAGCGTAAATATTCAGTCGCTTTAATTTTAATTAATAATAGTTTATTGTACTTTTCACAACAAAACTACATAGTTACAATATAAAAATCCATTACATCAATACACAATATAATTGAGTTGGTAAGGCTGCATGCAGACATGTCCACACACAAGGCGATCCAACCCATTGTATATCCAAGGGTCAACGAAAATGTACATAAAAATAATTAGAAAAAACGTGGAAAGGAAAAGTACAATAGGATCTACGTCAGGTAATCAAGAAGAATCCCTGTTGTTCTTGTAGATCTCCAGTAAAGCCAATAGTTAGTAAGAGATAAACGATGGCAAGTTCAATACAACCCAAACAAAAGACAACGCTCAATATACATGTGTACAATAAATTAAAAAAGGCAAACACGTGACCGAAATGTCAGATGCAAGATTAAAGTAAACTAAAACTAAAGCCCAATAAAATTCCAGGTAGAGATCTCAGAGTTGTTGAGACATTAGAATTGCACGGACTGCGCGTTTGAAGGAAACAAGTGGCGATGATTTAATATGAGTAGGAAGATTATTCATAACCTTAGCACAGTTATATGTAAAAGATCTTTTGAATTGTTGTGTACAATGAAGAAGTTTCTTAATTGAAGTGCCAAATAAATGCCTGTGTGGATATAACATTTTCATATTATAATAACCATTCCTAATACATATATTAACGTGTTCCTTAAACCTCAACGCACTATTCATGACCAAACCCAGATTTGTAACCTTATCATGGCAAGCAAGTCGTACATTATTAACAAAAAACGCCAGGGTTCAGTGGTTTACGTCTAGGGCCATGGTATATAATAAATTTAGATTGCTCTCATAAATATCTGAGTAATGGTGTTTAGCAATCGTAAATAGATGTCTTCGTTTAAATTGGTCACCATCGTATCAACATCCTCAACAGGAAAAGAGCTATATAACTGTGTGTCATCCACGTACAGGTGGAGTGAACATGAGAATTCATGGAGGAAAAAAAATGTGAAGTGTAGATAGAAAATAACAGCGGACCCAATATGGGACTTTGGGGAACTCCTGACTTGGTATATCAGAGAGTATATTTTCACTAAAAACCCGTTGACCCCTATCACACAAATATTTCTGGAAGAAGGTAACAGCCCTTTCGTCAAGGCTGATATAGTGGAGGATGCTTAGTAACAGTGTATGATTAATTCTATCAAAGACCTTAGAAAAGTCAAAAGTCCGCTGCTCTAATGATAACGTCAGTAATATTGGTTAGTGCAGGTTGACAACGAAATCCTGGTCTGAAAGCAGACTGTATACTTGGAAGTATATTGAAAATCGACACATGCAAACGTAATTGTTTCTCCACGATCCTCTCCAAAACCTTCGAGATTAGATTTTTATTTATTTAGATTTAGATAAAAGAATGTTACCTTCAGTATCAAATTGATCACTTTCAAATTCTTCATTTACTTTTCGAAAATACTTTTCTTACAACACTTTGTAATTGTAGAAGATGAGACGTCGTTCCACGCTTTAAAAAAAAGATAAATCGGATCTAAAACTCAATAATAAATTATGAACCTATTTAGAACTCTTAAAGTCTTACAAAATATGTTTTAGTATTAAAAGTCTATACCAAGTTTTGAACATTTTTATAATGTATTGATCTAGCTATTGGCAGTAAACTGTCGTGTTCAGCTATACATCCTTAGGATGGGCAGCGGTTGTTTTAATCGATCATTTTCGGATCAAATCCACGCAACCACTTTATCACAACAACATTGGTCATCTAAGCCTTGCTATTTGGATATCATTGGACTGGAATACGAGCAATGTGATTTTTAAATGCGCGATGACGTACTGATTTGCCTATAACTAATAATTCTTCTTTCTTTCGTCTTTGTTGGTAGTAACCAAAAAAATAATCCTGTCTCGTTCAAATTATATCGCAAGGTTTGTACTCTTTAATTATTAACAGCATCTTGTTTATGAAAGCTTCGACATCTTCTTCATTTGTGCTAGCGACCATGCCCGATATCATGCGGATGAATATTATGTTGCTTTTTGAATCTATCTATCCGTCCAATAGAAACGCCAAAATTAAAATTGCCTAATTTTTCAGCAATTTTCTTAGCTTTCTACTAAGTTAGTATCCGGTTACAGACATATTCATGGTATATTTTAAAGCCGTCAGTTTAAAAAAATCGCCTTTAATTCCCGTATTGTCATTTGTTTGCCCGTTCAAGGGAGTGTCCGCATAATAGAAACCAATCTATTATTTAATCATTAGGAATTCTTTACTTATAAATTCGGGACCGGAAAAAATATCCGTTTAAGACAAGTGTCCGTTAAGTTATACACTGTATATGACATTTCTCCTTTTTTGCGTTGTTATTCTGTATTCTCATCGAATACTGTGGTGGCAGAATCAATTTAAAATTGAATATAAGATGCAAGTAGCGCTAAATTATTGCCAATTGTTATTAACTTATTAACGTTTTCTTATGTTACGGCAAAGAGTCACCACACGATAGAGACCTAGACTGTGCGAAAACTATTGCAGGAGAGTTCTATTATATTCATGATATGAATAATCAATGGCAGTAGAACATTGTGTACAAATTCTCTGTGTTTATAGCTTTGTTTCTATTCCTTGTAAAGGTGTGCAAGTACAAGGAAGACAATTATGTATCTTACAGAAGTTGGAAAAGGGACATTTAAATGAAACTCGGTGAAACGACGAGACCGTAGTTCCTCATTCAAGTTTTCTTGTGGAACGACAATACATTAACGCCAAAAAAATGATAAACTGCTTTTCCGAGTACTATAGTTATGCCATTTTGTCCTACAAACTAGCCGGCGTGAACTAGGTATGAAGAACTATCTTTATCCCGAATTTTACATTGTGTAATCTTGAATGCCGTCTGCTTAGATTCCTGTTTTCAAATTACGATCACATTGATGACCATGTTTCCGTTTTTGTTTTATAACACAAAGTTGTTTCTAGCTTGCCAAGTTGTTGACGTGTACTTGGATTTAAAACAAACTTAATCTTCTGTGTAGCCTCTCCCCAGCCAAGTTTGTGATTGTTTTTGTAACCAACCATCTCTACTCTATTGGAGCTATGTCTATGGTCATCCTAAAATAAAATAAGCAGAGAACTACTTAGGATGTAGTGACACTCCGGTGGCTCAGTGAAAACGGGGTGGGCGAAAGAGTTCTTAGAGAGCCACTAATTTCAAAATGTGACTGTAGAAACACTTAATGCACATATCTTGGAATCAGAATTAGGCAGAATAAAACAGGAAACGCAAAAAGCGCCACGAATCAATTTCTAAAGATTTATTCAAAAAAGAGAATCTAAAAAATATTGACAATTACAATACAGAGTGAATGTGTTGATGAGTTGATTAGTGATATCTAGCCGTTAGAGATGGTACTGGTATCAGAAGATCGGAAGAATAAGAGAATATGAGAAAGTAAAAATGAGGAAAAGTATACTTAAAGAAGTATACAAAGAAAATAACCAAAGGAAAATTACATTTTATTATGATGCACTTGGAAATTGTTTCTAAGGCAAAGTCATGATTAGTCGGTACAAGTAGAATAAATGAATGGAGTAGATAACCTGCGCAGCAAAATGGAACTGATAGATGGTAGTCTTCACTTATACAGTGTGCCCACCTAGTACGCGGAAGTCCAATATCTTGGATGATAAGAGAGATAATTGAAACTCTTTTTATTTCACGTGTCTATTTTTCTCAAGATTTACAAACCTAAAATAATGCCGATTATACAGAGTGTTCGATTTCCTCTGCACAGACAGCAACTTTGTTTTTTTTAATACAAACATATATTTTTTATAATTTATTTTGAATATACATGAAAAATAAAAGGGGCTCTATGTATGGTGTTCATATGAAAAAACTGACGGTTTTTGAGATATTTGGTTTACTATGTTTTTCTAGTAAATTTTTGTCAATTACAATATCGCAAATTTTACGGTTACGATAATTAACAGAAAAGCTATTTTTAGACGAAATGTAAGGCAATAATGGTTCTTCAAAACACCATGTCAGAAACTGACCGATGGTATAAGCAAAATATGAAAAATCTTCTGTTAATTCAAATGGAACATCCTATATATCATTGATCAGTAAAACGCAGAATTAAATATTCTACAACTTTCCTATAGCATTCCCTATACCTAAGTTCAACATTTTAGGTAAAAAACGCAGTATTATGGAAAAAAGTGAATAAATTTATGCATTACTCCATAAAAAAAAAAAAAAAAAAATCTTCAAAAATTAAAAATACAATTAAAAAAATTGTTCAAAGTTTTCCCTGTGAAAAAAATAATCCAACGAGTTTATAATAAGTTTTATTATCATTAGGTGCTTATGTACAATATCTTTATCCATTTTGCAGTAGTTCTTTTATTGATGTAGGATTGTTTCTACAGAAACTCAAACATCTTTGCATTACTTTTGGTTGTGAAATCGTATTGAACGCGAATATTTTTGTAGGCCACTCAAGTAATTATTATAAATTTAATAAAAACCCAAAAAAATTCAAGAGATTGTTTGAAGAAACGAATGTTTGGACATTGTTCTTTTCTCCACAAACGCAATTTAACTAAAACATACTGCTAATGATGCTCCTTTGCATTTCACATTATTGGCAATCTTGTTCATAAATTTGATATTTACTCTTCACAATAATTATTATTTCAGGTTAGGCAACATTACAATGCCATATATACAAGTAGAGGATTATCGGAACCTAGCAAATGTGAAGAAATATGAAAAGAAAATTCCAAAATAGGATTAGGTTTTGCTGAGAAAACATTGCTAGATATTTCGAACAAGCTCTTTAATTTGTTTGGGTTTTTATTAAGTTTATAATAATTACCTGAATGGCATACAAAAATATTCGCATTGAATGCGATTTCACAACAATTAGTAATGCAAAGATGTTTCAGTTTCTGTAGAAACAAGCCTACATCAATAAAAGAACTACTGAAAAATTGATAAAGATATTATTGGATTATTTTTTGTACAGGGGGCACTTTGAACAATTTTTTTAATTGTACTTTTAATTTTTGAAGTTTCTTGTTTTTTTTTATGGAGTAAATTTGAAGTAATGCATAAATTTACTTACTTTTTACTATAATACTGCGTTTTTTCCTAAAATGTTGAACTTAGGTATAGGAAATGCTATAGCAAAGTTTAGAATATTTAATTCTTCGTTTTATTGATCAATAATATAACATTTTCTGGGCACCCCTTATATTGTGGGTCAGTTTCTGACATGGTGTTTTGAAGAACCATTATTGCGTTGCAGTTGGTCTAAAAATAGTTTTTCTGTTAATACAAGTAGATAAAAACCAGTAAAAAATAACAGGTAGTACGCAGAAACAGCAGTAGGCACTTCATAGGTTCTTGATCTGTATGTACCTACATATGTGCAAAATATTTTTATAGCTTTACTTGTATCATTTCGCTGTAAATGACTGTATCGTGACAGCTCCTCTGACAGGGCTCGAACATTTGCCTGGTAGTCTCCCACTTTAGTTAGTTCAGTTAGTCAATCCTATCACTTCAACCATTGAGCCAATTCGTTTGAATTTGCAAGATAGTCTAAAAACAGTGAACCTCGTACATATGCATGTTATTAAGATTGTTGTTGCTGCGTATTATTGAAAGGAGGTATATAATAATGCTATAGAAATGGCAACGTAACCAGCCAATACATCGAATTGGCGCTTACAAAGCAAATACAACCAACGCTTAATTGCACTATTGAATTAACTAGAATACATACGTTTCCAAAGTAAATATTTATCTTCTGGCGTCCGCATTGGTCTATTGTCATCCTGCACGAGACAAGAATCACCACAGGATTGAAAGGATTGATATGTTCTGTTTTCAGAAGATAATTAAACTAAACACCTAATTTGCAGATAGAAAGTTGGCGATGACAATGTTGAAATTTTTATTTACACGAATAAAAATAATATAAGTCTGTAAGGCATGAAAATGACATATCATCCATTTTCGTAAATCCTACGTATCCCGTATCGTGGATGTGACATAAGCAAGCAATACGTAGAATACAAAATCTCGCATATTACGTTTAAATTTCCATCTATTATATCTACGCGACTGCAATTCTAGTTCAAATATTTTTCTGCGGTAAAAGTTGCAGCGTAAAGCGCATTCTACTACACGAAAGCGTTATTAGGATTTATAGCTTTAATTTTTAATTCCGCGAACTGAAATTCCACCTGATATTGGCCCGGAAGTTTAATTTTATTCCGTATGTCGTTGTCTTGGCAAATTAGCACTGTATAATTCATTGTTAGACGCTTCCAACTTGCGTTTCCTCGAATACTCTCATTTAAAATCTCTTTGCCAACGGAAATGAATTACTACTAAACAAAGGGAATAACTATTTTCCTTAATTGAAGGGTTTCCACCTTTGTTACTTAATTTAGTTAACCTTAATTGTGATAAATGTGTGTGTGCAGAAGGTGAAGAACAAATAAAAAGAATGCACGATAAGGATTACGGGTAACAAATATTAATGAGCTTGTTTATTTATAATCCATTAGGGAGGAACAGGGAAAACTTTTGCCGATAAGAGTTATGTGAAACAAATACATTATTAGGGAACTGCTGCTTATCACAGCAATATCCGTGTCTACTTAACAAAAGAGGTTGAGAGTTAATTTGGAAATGTTTTCACAATAGTATAATAAATTTTGCACTGCTAAGTTTCAATGTTTAATTTAATAAATACCTAGTCTATAATAATTCTGCAAGATTCATTTCACACGGAATTCACCAGAACTAATTATTATCTCGTGAGAAGCTGTACCAGTATGAAATAATTTTGAGTCCTTTTTAATTGCATTTAACGTTTTTTTTATAATTTCTAAATAGCAATTTTTGTGTCTGAAATGGGAAAGCGTCATCTATATAATTGATATTGCATTTGGTGATTACAGTAAGTATGGTTCGTACGTAGCAGACAAGACGTTGTATTCTTTGTTACGCCTCAAAAAATACTACGGCAGATGTTCCTATACTGAGATTTATTCAGCTTTTATGGTAGCGTATATAGAATCAATTTTTTATACAACACAACATTTTTGCTAGACGTTTTTCGACATTTTCAGGTTATATTAGAACAAATCAATTAATATATCTTCTCGAAACTTTCGTAAATCGTAATGAAACTGTGGATTTTTACACAGAGGGCAGAGGAATCATATTTGTTTAAATTTCTGAAACGACTGCAACGGATGTGTTCCCCCATTAAATATAATTTTTATAATCAGACAGGGTGCCAACGAAGTGATAAACTTTAGTTGGCGACTTTATTTCAACAAAATATTCTGTTATTGTAATGGGATTACATTGTATGTCAAGAACTACCGAACTAAATTTTCTGTAAATTTTATTCTATTTCTTATTTTTGGAAATGTTCTACAACTAAGCGGTTAGAAAATTTTTAAAAATAATTATCGTTCTTTATTGCGCCAAATATAATGATGTATTTTTATCAATTAAGACAGTAGTTTAAAGGGTAATTTAAAGGAGGGGGGTAGGTCGTGGTGTTAGTGTGTTTCGCGGCGTTGTGAGCGCTGATGGCACTTAATTACTGCTGAGGTAGCCTTAGTCGTTTACGATGTCCAGAGCCCTTCGGATCATCACCTTGGACGGAGGCCTATCTGGGTCGAGCTCGGCCAAGGTTTGCTTGAGGCAGCTAGCGTCTTAAAGGTCTTGGTCACAAGTGCTATCAGGTGCCCTTCAGTGAAGAGGGGCCCAGGTCCGCCCGGAGTTGAACATTTCCGACGAACCAGAGCGCACCCACGATTAGTCTGAGCATTTTCTTCTAAAGAACTAATTTTTTAAGATGCGTTTTGGCTAGGCTCGATCAATACAGCGACCTACGTATTATTATGAGCAAAGGAATGTCGTGTAAATTAAGATTTTAATTTTTATCGAAAGGATGTTTTTCGAATAGAGCAGCGATAATAGTGTTGATCTTGCGGCCATGAATTTTTTGACAATCTGATGGGTGTGTGATTTGAATATTAATTTCTGATCTAATATAACACCGAGTTAGAGCGCCGACTGAAGATACTGTAGTGGGGGCAGGGGTCTAGATGAAAACACATACCGTCCTGGAATTATAAACTGCATCCTAATGCAGTTTATGACTGCAAATTATAATTGAAATGGAAGAGATGGTTTTATTGTTCCTTTGTCTTTTTTGTCCTGTTTTTGTTTTCAACGTTTTTTTTAAGGAGGAGGGGGAGACTGAAATGCCACACGTGCTCCTTAGAGAAACATTTACCTCTCCTGGGGTCCTGCGTCAAGAGTAGGCTCTGATGCTAGGTGTTGTATAGGAAAATGAACAGGAGAGGAACCAGTGGACAATTAGTATTAATGTATTCATTTCCATGCACTTTAGCTACTGAGAACTAACTAACACAGATAAGAGCCAGCAGCAATAAACAACAATATAATGATTCCCAGTCCTTGTCACTTATATGCTTAAGCAATACAACTTCAGTAATTAGCAAAACACAAATGTGACCTTAGCAGACTGAAATAATTTGTGACACATACGGAAGTCCGATTAAAACAGTAAAAGTCCCGTAATGAAAACAACATAATCGTAAGCCAATGGACGAAGCATAATTACCAAGCTGCTAGATAATAAGAAAGAATAGGTAATCTGATCCGAAAATAAAATAATATAAAATAAAGAAAATAAATAAATATTTATGGAGGACACCTTCAACCATTCGACATCATCGTCGAGCATCATTGCAAAGGAAAAATGGGAGTTGAGAAAAAGCCATGATCCAGCTGAGGAGAAATAAATACGAATACCAAATCAAATGAAAGATAATTCGCTAAGTTTATCAGCGAAAACAAGCAGGTAATAATGGTACATATACGGTCACACATAAAATTATTAAATTATGTTAGTACTCCTAAATGGTTAATGAAGAATTGTTGCGGGTCTCTTTTTAGTACATTGAGTGAAGTTATATGCTTTAGATGATCCGGAAGACTGTTAAGAATACTAGGAATCATCACATCCAGTCTTCTTCATCCATACTTATTATTGCTATCAGAGATTCTCAAATCTCTTCTGGCCGATGCTCTTGTGTTGAAATCATGATCCATTTCTGTGAATAAACTTTCTTTATAATAATTCTGTAATGTTAGTCTTTATTTAAATAAGTTGGTTGCTAATAGGACTTGTCTTTCATGGAACCAATTTACATTATACTCATGTTTTTTGAAGTAAGTCTTTGCACACAGTTAAGCCTTGCCATAAGGTAGGGAGATGCATTGTAGTTGATTGTTGCTTGTACCAAAGCGTAATAGATTATATACATAGTAGCCAAGGGAATAAATTGTGATAAGCAGTAAAAATGATGGGCAAACAGCCGCAATCTGGATGTCAATATGTTTATATCTCTATCCCAGATGAAATGACAGTCAATTTCAAGTATTATTAAGAAGTTATTGCTATTTCTTCTTGGGAAAAGTGTGCAAAATAAGGTGGCTGTGCAAATTTGACTTATTCTTTTTGCAAAATGAATCTAACCTGATTAGGTTGTGCTTGACAATAAAGACAATCTTGCGGGACTCCCGATGTATTTTATTGAAGATATGCTATAAATCACTTTCGTTTTGGAAACTATGACTGATTACCTACATAACTAACAACCATCTGCAGAGATTACCACTGACGTCGAACTTAACCAGGTGATGAGCCAAAATATCTTAGTTAATTTGACGAAAAGTCTTGTAAAAGTTGGTGCAAATGGCATCACCCTACGCTCGTTCATTTATTAGGAAGATAATTGGAGTTTCTTCTTATTATAGACCATTTATGGATTATTTGTTGAATATCCAATCTTACAGTAGGTTTGAAATGCAAATTAGCTTCTAAAAATACAAGCATTTCTCATTAATTCAACTTTAAAAAGAAATAATTAGAAAATGATCTACCCTAGGCGCATCAAATGAGGTATCAATAGAAAGCGTAGTAAAAGGGCTTTTCAATGAGTTAAAAATATACAGGGTGTTCCATTTAAAAATTTCGAGATTTCTTCGATTTTGCAAAATTGTGAACACCCTGTATAAAGCGAGTAGTTGCAGAATTTATTTCACATAGTAACGACAGTACATACTAGTAAAAAATATTCTACTTTGTTGGTTTCGCAATCTTTTGTTTTTCCCTATGCAGAATAGCCTACTGAAATGTATCAATTTATCAAGTAAAATAATTGTTTACACAGAAACTATCAACTTTAGACCTATACAACATTATATCGTTATAACCAGCTTTCAAGCCCGGATCATTTTCTCTATTAATATACAGGGGGTTCCATTTAAAAAAATGCAACGTTAGTCTTGCATTTCTGGAACACCCTGTATAAAACAAAATATTTTTAAAACATGCACTTGATGGTGCGGAAGAATATCCGATGACTAAATATTTGACAAACTTTCAAATAATCGTGTAATCTTCCGTCCCCGTATTAAATTGGAGTTGACCCCCTCCTTTTAAAAACACATACCTTTGTGTTAATGTGGTATTCTGCAGGGAGTTAGAAATTGGTATATGTAATGCTATATTAAAAATTTTAGTTAACAATAAGGAAATGGGTTAGTTTCCCGAAAAATTTCTCTATTAAGCAAGGTACAATCCAGCCTAGTTCCAGAAAGGAAAATGTATATCATAGTGAGAAGCATATGCGTGAATAAAAAATGCCTCTGTACTTCATTTCTCTTTCAACATGCATATATAACTTTAAATTAAAGTTTGCAAAATATGTTATTTATAAATTCATTATGTGCTCCCTTCAGAGACCTTTTTATTATGAAAAACAGGTCAACATTGTTCACATATGTATGTATGTACGTTACAATAATATATGCTGTACATCTTTCATTCAATTGGTAATACCAACAAAATTATGCGGGTACACAAATAATTACGGCGCCGGTTTCCAATTTTATAATGAAAATTATACCCTGACGCACTACTAATTGAACTGGCAACCACGGAATGTGAAAATTTAATCAAAGTATTAAATGAAATTATTATGGATGTTCTTTAGTGCAAATACAGATATACGTTCGTACGCTTTATATTTACATGTTAGTAATATTACATAAATTAGTACATTCGTTCGAATTCGAAATTAATTAAGAATTATTTTAATAGTGGTCCTCGTAACTATAATAATATTGTATTTTCATTCTACGTTCGTCCACTATTAACTACTGACATCAGGCAGTGTATTTGGCTAGCAATATAATCGTAATTTGTTAGACCAAATTGATATATTTCCACAAGGTCCGGGTATAGCAAAGGACCAGAAATTATTACTCCCCAGTTGTGTTCGTACTATACACGCTTGTTGGACTAATTACGAGTTAATGCGAAGATGTAAAATCATTCGCTAACGGTGAAATTTAAACTTAGAGGGCAGCGTTAGTAGATTAATGTTAGTAATATTCATATACTATTATTCATGATTGGGTACAAGTTGGAGCAGCATTAAATACATGAGATGTAAAATTCATTTTCGTGGATTGCAAATTATAATAACAAATAGATGTAAATACTTAGTACACTTCTAGAGTTCCAACCACATTATTATGATATATGTGTTAAAGATCTGTTCTTATCATTAATTTCAAGTAAAAAAGACATAAATCCTGCTAACGATTCTGATTGAAGTGCTTGATATTACACACACGCGATTGTTACTACATGAAATTTCGTATTCTGGCAAATTCTATTTGAACTGTTAGTAAAGTTTTTGACACCGAAGTGTATGTTTAATTAATTGGCGTTTGGGAAAAATTGCATTATATGTGTTAGTAAAGTTATTTGAGTACTGTGGGTAACAGTCATTTATGTAATCTTAGAATGGTCGTGTTTTTCTGTCATTAGTTTGTGATTTAATAACGACCTACTACAAATAAACAAGGTCAATTAGGGGAATTTCACATCGAATACTATAGGTGTTTGTATGGACGGCAACTCTTCAATATCGCTGTATGTGGAGAATTTTGGAAGGACGTGTATAAGTTAACAAAACGGTTATTAAGAAATGAATATCACCAACGTATTTTAGAGGATGAGTGGACAATTGAAGATCATTAGATGCATAAAACGTACAAGTACGGAATAACGGTCTTCCTTCGTCCAGAGCCTACGTAAGATGCGTTAAGTGAGGCCTCACGCATTAAAAAAGAAAAATCGCAATCCAAAGAATTGGGTTTGCTCCAGCGAAAATAAAACCATAACATGCACACTCTCACACTTATATTGAAATAAAGTAAAATCTTAATCTTATTAATTTGAATTATTAATTTGGCAATTTTATTTCTTTTAATTTTAAGTAAATTTCAAAAGTTGTTTTAAGGATTAAAATATGACTTAAAGTAACAATTTGAAAATTTAACTTATAGCGCTATCTTAATGTCAGTATTTAGTGCAGAGTCGACTACAGAGCGCTATAATGATGGTTTTAGTGAAAGCTTTGTTTCTGGTATAACATTTTCTGTTTATTAGGGTTCGTTTTGTATCATTCAGTTTTAGTATTTTGCGCGTGTTGAAAATTTAAGAACTCTGTACCCGTCAGTTTAATTTTAACTTTCCACACGTAGCTAGTTTCTGCAGCAGTACACAATATTTTAATTTTCTTCATCACGAAAACTTTGTTGGAAAAGTTTGGAATTTTTCTGTATGTTGCATTTCTAGAACATATAATTTTTTATCTTTGGAGTAATTAATTAACTTAGCGGATCGACAGCTGATAGTTGTAAAATTGACTGTTTGCTAAACTGGCAGACCAAACGACACTTAATACTGCCCAGAGACGATTGTGGCATCAGTCACACAGCCATAGAATACTTCACATACATATATATCCTGTTGCACAGCAAAAGCTCTAGTATTAAAGGTGACAAGTTATACAGCTTATTAAGCAGAAGGAAAGGATTCATTGCCTTACTGTTTTGAGCATTGTTTTAAAAATATTAGATTTATAATTCCTGAGATCTCAAATTTAAAATTAACGTCTATACGTTCTTGTTTTTTAAGTTGTTCGATTTTCTAAACTGGCAATTAAATCGGAATTATAGACGAACGTCAATATTATTCACTATTTATCAGATTCCTGATCAACACTTACATAGATTATGCCATAGCATACCTTGGCATTTTCCAGAGGCACATCTTACATCTTCTCTTTAACTAATGTCTCTAGAAAAAAGTTAAACTATACTTTTTGCGCACCAGTTACGCCAATGGCAACCATTCTAAAAATTAAAAACCAACTGTAACTGTTGTTGCTAATTATCAGAGGTAATTCAAGGCCTCTGTATTATGCCAGATAATCATTTTTTAAATAATGGTTAATAAATAGGGTACATACATATATCTAAATATAAAAGTAAAATTCAAGTGCAAATTTCGGAAAGTTCGGAAATAGCTTCGGTTCATAGAATCAATGTGAAACTGCTTCCGCTATTAATGTGACACAAAGAACATAATTAAATGTAAAAATTTTGAACTTCTCCATTTGAAACAGTTTTACAAAAAAGGAACCCATTTGGCATTGGTGGACATTAGTTTTTTTTCTGGACCACCCCTTAGTATGTAGTCAAACTCAAATATTGCACACTATTACAGATATGTACCCGTTGTTATTGAAACTTGTTTGGCCTTTATATTGTTTTTAAACAACAAAATTAAGGATCTGTTCCAAGAATCACAACTGATAGTCGATAGACGAACGGTAATAGTGCATAAGCAATAAATTTGTGAGTACTTTACTTGGTCGCCAAATCTTAAAAATAATGTTTGAGGCATATTATGCCCATTATTACATAAGTCACAGATAAATTCCTACTAAAATTTTCGCCTTTTTTTCTTTACCTTTTAGAAAATAGATATATACTATTTTATTTGCTCCTTTGCGTAAGAATTATGCCTATGGCACCAATTTTAATCAGTCGCTTGCCGAAACCACCTCTTCGTAATAATTATTGTGTTATTTTAGGAAATACCTGCCCAGTTTTGTACGACAAAAAGACCTAAATACACACAAAATCGTAGAGTAAAGAGATTAAACAATAAACTTTGTTCAAACAAAGGCATTAGAGTGTATATGTTGCATTCAAAACTTTGGGAACTAGTTGTAATTTAAATTGTAAACATTAATATTCAGGTTATGAGAAGTGAATTTACAAGCGACTTCTTCCCTCCCAAATAGTAACAGTGATATCATAGTTACTGATATAAAAAAAAGATGGCACATATTTAATAATATAGTAATTGTAGTGTATAATGTTTCTTCGATTGAGATTGTTGTCTTTGATTCATCTGCAAACACAACAAACCTAAAAATGCATGTAATAGGCGTTCATGGTACATATAATGTAGAAATCACCTTACTATAGCAAAAGCTATAAAAAAGATCTGATTTCGCAAAACTAACAAACCAGGATTGTTCGAGCTGGATCAGTATCTGCCGTTAGCGACTTGTTTTTGTAGACTCCGACCTTGCCTGATAATTCGATACAAGTTAGCAATACGAAAGTAAGGAAATATTCAAAGTCGCCCTGATGACACCTGATAAGCAGAAACAATGATCCATCCCTATTACTGAATATCTTTTATTGCTGTTGTGGGTGATTCCTGCATTATTTAAAATGATTCTTAATACATACTCGTATTATTTTTAAAAGTCTCCCAGCTCTGAATACAAACCTGGAAACTATCTGAAGCAACAATGTTGTAATGGACGTTAACATTTCGCTAAGCTCGTTGTGTGACATCATTTAATACGTATTTAATCACAGTTTTGGTGGTCGATTATATGGAGATTAAAGGTTCTGTCTCACCTTAGTCACCTCAAGAGATGTCTTCTGAGTTGGTTTGGATAAATCTGAAAAAAGTTTTTCGCTCTCACGTCGCAGATCTTATTTAACCATAAGTTTTTTGTAAGGGTTGGAGTGGCTTCATTATGAAGCCACTTAGAAGATGACCTGCGTAGTATTAAATGGAAATAATTGTTACATCAAGCTTTTTGTCGTAATCAGCAGTTTAAACGCTAACCTTCAAATAGCATAATTAAATTAATTAGAACAGCCAAACAATATTAGCAAACTTATGAAGTAAATTAATCTTTCAATATATGTACAACAAATTTATCTCTTGTATTACTTTCATGACGATTTTATAGTAATACTACCCCACAAGATAAAAAAAAATGGGTATGAATTGTGAGGTTCTATAGTGGTGCTGACAAACGCGTTGTGAAGAGAACATAAATCAAGCTAGACATGCTCTTGATACCAAGATGAAGTCGATATTATATGACACTCTAGTATTGCCGCGCTTTAACTACTGTGACGTGATCTATGATAACTGTGTCTTGGTAATTGATGCTAGACGTACTCAAGTTATCTAAAGCGCGTGTATCGGATTTATGTACAATATTCCTAGATATCAGAGTATTTCCCATACAGCGAATGAAGTATCTTAGCTCAATGTGTGAAGCCGTGGATTGTAGTATTTTACAAATATGTTTCATAAGGTCTAACTGATAAAATTAGAACTGTTACTAAATATATGTATATTTAAATGTCTTTCAAAGTGGCAGCACAACATTGTGTAACCGCTTAAATTTTAAGGAAAGCATAAAAGCCTGTCAAAATTCAAATTAGCTGAAAGTTTTTATGGTTTAATAAGGAAACTTCAATATCAGAAAAGGTTGCCATAATTATTCACAACTTTATATGTTCTTATAGAAACTTGTTGTATATTTTATGCTAAATATCAGATGCTGACCCCAGTTGTATACTTTCAAATTAAAATATGTAAATATCAGTTCCGTAAGGCGCTTATTTTTATCATAACTTCAAGAAGTTCGTTTCTGCTACTAAAGTATCTTAAAATTTATTATTTTATTACTACATAATATTAGTGTTAGACTGGGGATTGAAACAGCTCGCAAAAAGGAATAATAGAAAAAGTTAATTGAATTATTTTCTGCACTTACTAAAGTAAGTCCTCCGAGCTGCTTTTTTTTTAAATGTTAATGCAAACTTAAAATCGTTAAACTATTAAAATGCTTAATTGGAAAGGTGGAACGGCCATGATTAGCATGCTGTATTTAATATAATCACGGAGAGAAAGCTTCGCAATAAAAAGCTTTCGCGTGGGACGTTGAAAAACGACAGAAAAGTATATCCATTATCCGAATATGCAAATGCGCGAAAACATATACATACATTCGGGCTTCATATTGCCAGACAAGCGAGGTGTTGGTACTTCACTAGAATTGGAAGAGATGAAATCCGGAATTTTGCGTTTTATTTTCTTACGGAACGTGCTTATAATTTTTATAGACATGATTTTATGGAACCATATTTTCTGTGGTACACACATTGTGCGAGTTGTTTTAAGGGATTTATAGGCAAGAATAAATATCGACAATCACATCGTACGCCTCGAGGGGGAATGAAATTTGTGTTTTCCGTTTCGTGGAAATACGTCTGATGAAAAACGTATCCCGTTTTACTTTTATGTTTTATTTAAGAGTGTGTCTGTATGAGCTCAAGACGTCAATATTGAGGCATGTACAAGTCTTCATCGGTAAATACATATGTATGATATATATTTGATAGATATCTTAGGAAGGAATATGATGATTATGATTTTTTTCCGGTTCGCTTGGCAAGTCTATTTCCATTACCAGCATTTCCAGCTGTAATGTTATTAATTTCGTGTCAAGTTGCTTTTGGTAAGAGTAATGGTTTTATTAAAAATGATTAATTCTTTCTTTCGACAGTCATTTCAAGTTTTATTTGAAGTGTAGTAAAAATCTTACCTATATAATAATGTACTGAGTATTCTAAATTAGACTTATTAGAGTTATTGCATTTAGTTTTCGCTAGAAAATAGAAATATTAATCAATGCAATGCTTAATTACTTCACAACTCGTATTTCCATGACGCTTGTGTTCATTACTATCAGTCGAATGCCGAATACTTCCCTAATTAATTAAACGTGGTGGTATTCGGTGATGATTATCTATATTATAGAAGCCCACAGTCCTTGAAATCACAGTTCGCAGTTGTTTCTTTTTTTCTGATACTGTTTGTGTATCTATTATCAAATAAATAAATAAATAAATCAATAAATAAAGAAATAAATACGAAATCCGCTAATATTGTAACGTGGGGGTGGTCCATATTTTATGAGGTCTCTTTGCAGTTCTCCTATCTGCTGTGATCTATCCGAAATATCCGAATAAAGCCGTGATGTCGTTAGCAGCTTGGCGTTCTTTGCAGTAGCAGTTGGGGCTATTTATTACTTCAAGTCTTAAAAAGTGGTTTTAAGCTGCTTACGCCGAAACTTTAATCGCTATAAGTTTATCGATTCCCTTTCTTGATATCATGCTTTTATAAAGGACAGTTTTCCTTTGTATATTGTCGATTTATTTATTGCAAATATTTGAGAAATTAATTAATGGTAATAAAATTATACTTACTCTGCCTTTATTATAAATCCTAATAAGATTTATTATTTGATGGAGTTCGGTAAGTAGTACAGTGCAGTTATAATAGTGGATGACTCGGTACAGCGAGAGTCTGTTATAATAGAGTTAACTCCCTAGAGATAGCTAATATTTCGTTTTTTCAAATGCATTTTCCCTCACAGTAGCTCTTTGATATTATATGTAGGTATGTCTTAGCTTATTACTGATTGATACGAATTTTCTTGGTTATAAGCTGTTGACAAATGTTAAAATCTTAAAATGGAAATTTTTAACTGAATGAAATATGTTTATTTGTAACAAATAAGCAAGATTTTTTTTAAGTTATTGAAAGTGGCCATTGTTTGCCACATTTCCTCCATCTTCTTCTAATATAATTCCACGGTAATTAAAGCCTTGCTTTCCCACCATCATTCTCAATTGATTCTGTTAAACATTGTGAAGTTGAGCATGTTGGCGGGTCCTGCATGCATCGTGTATTCTCCACTGCTTACGCCTCAGTTCTGTAACAGTTTAAATGCTGAATCTTGGAATACGGTTTTGAGCCAAACTACAACTAATGACAGTTTCAAAGAATTCTCGAATATAATCCACCGTCATTTTGAACATGTTTCCCATTTCAATCGAAAAAAAATCGACTAAGGGTAGGTTTATCAATGTGAGGATAAATAAATTAACTTGCAGATAAAATTTTATTCGTAAGATAATTACAATGAAACGTTTATTGAGTGTTAAATAGAAGTTATCTGCAAGATAAAGCATTGTAGTTGCTAAACTTTATCACATTGATAAACCCACCCTAGAGCTGCTAAATTTATCAGCTTATGTGCTTCAGTTAAGAGAACATTTGTCTCTCTTAGGTAATCTTTGCGTTCAACATCCAATATTCAAAGATACGGCAATAATAGGAATAGAAAAATCACTATAAAGCAGGGTGAACAGCTCTTAGAAAACATCAACGCCTCCAATATATTTAATAAATATTTCGAATCCATACCTAACCAATTGAAAAATACTATGCCTAGAACGTGTGCTAAATCTGAGAGCTGTAGCATTTCTTCATTACAGAACTCCTTTTATCTTGAACCCACAACACCTAACGAAATAGTATTTCATATACGCAATCATCTCCTTAAACAAATGAAGGAACATATTTTAGTACCACTAACGCAGATAATTAACTTGACGTTCACCAAAGGAGTTTTTCCCATGGTAATAAAATATTCTAAGATGATACCAAAACACAAAAAGGGTAATAGAGAAATGATAGAGAACTACCGTCCCATCTCTTTAGTGTCTAGTTTCTCCAATCTATTAGAGGGTGTTGTCAGCGACAGATTGTCAACCTTTTTTAGCAAATACAACGGTTTTCGGAGATTGAGAAGCGTTGATACTGCTTTCGAAGTCTTTATTGAATTTCGAGTTCACTTGATAAAAAATTAGTTTCAGTTAGTGTACGTGGTGTTTCTCTTGATTGGTTTCAGTTGTACCTCGGCGACAGGTCGCAGTTCATAGAAGGAAATGGTTCTGTTTCTGGTTGAGTTGCTATTGACGTGAGTGTTCCACAAGGATCGGCCCTGAGCCCCTTATTATTTTTAGTTTACATCAACGAATTAGCAGAGCACTTAAAAGATGATCATGTCTTAGTAGTTAATTATGCGGACGATACGAATATTTTAACCACAGAAAGTAATGATGAGGTATTAACAGACAAAACTAAAATAGTTCTTTCCAAATTATTTCACTGGGCGTCTGAAAATGAGCTGCATATCAATATAGATAAGACCGCAGCAATGTTATTATGTACTCGAGAAAGCTTAAACATTGATGTAGCGAATTTTCCAGTACCATTCTCAGATTCGGTAAGACTGCATGGATTGGTGGTTGACAAGTATCTGACTTGGAAGCAGCATATCGAAGGTTTTCTCAAGCAGTTGTCGCGTACAATCTATGCGTTAAGGCAACTTTCTCGGTATTCTGACCGCGATATTTTAAGACTTTTTATTTTGCATCATTTCAGTCACTATTGAAGTACGGCATTATGCACTGAGGACGTTCAACGGATATCGGCCGCATATTTTTGCTTCAAAAACAAGCTGTCAGAATTATTGTTGGCTTAACATCACGTGATTCTTGTAGAGACGCTTTTAAGAACCTAGGGATCATGATTGTACGTAGCCTGTATGTACATGACGTACTTTGTTATGCATATAATAATCGCGCAAAGTTCAATATGCTGGAGCACTCATACGAAACGCGAAATAAACTCAACACCGTTCTATCAAATAAGCATAGTTCGTCCAGATATCAAAAGCAAATGATGTATAGGTAACGCAACCAAAGTTTTTAGCAGTCTGCCAGTAGCGGTACAGAATATTCCAGATTTCCTTAAATTTAAGTCGATAGTTAAAGGACACCTCACTGCAGCTGTACTATACGATTATAAAGATTTCTTTGAGTACCCGTCGCCGAAGGTTCCCTGATGCGTTTCTTTATTAATTGATATATGTATATCGTCTCTTTTAATATTTTTAGACGTAATAAATGTTTTATCTATACATTGAATTTTAACATGTTTGTTTTTTATTATGTAAGTATAATTATAATTTTTTTGGCTCTTTTTATCAATGACCAGATTTCTTCTTTTGTTATAGTTAATTAACCAATAGTTTATTTTGCCAAATGAAGACATAAGTGGATAAAGGTATCATGTCACTTTCTTTCAAAAAATGATTTTATGCATTTTTGGGCACCTCAGGTACAAATCTAATTTTCAATTAAGACAGTTTCCATATTTTCGTTATTATCTGATAGTTTTCGGATGATAAAGGTGTCATGTCGGACATACTACAGATATTATTTAGTGGATAATGGTGTAAATCCATTTGTTTCTATTTTTTGATGTTACAATCATTTCAATCCAAAACTACGTGAAAAAATTCCAGCTTAAGATGTCTTATGCTAGTTTACTCAAAACTTAAAAAATGTGACATGACACCTTTATCCACTTATGTCTTCAAATATGACAATATTTCAAAAACATTTCATGTTTTATGTTTTGTTTTGTGAAAAAAAATAGTCCTCCATCTTCTTCTAATAGAGAAAAAAAAAACGTTGAATCGTCAATTTCATTAATTCTTTCAGCAATTCTGATTTAAAGGTTTGCAAGGTCAGGTATCTATATCCGATACATTGAGTTCTCTAAGGAAAGTCATAAAAAGAAAATACAGGGTAATGTCACAAGATTTTGGTGGAAATTCATGTTCAGTGTTTAAACTTATCAACCGAGTTTGAAAAAATCGTTGCAGTATATTAATTAGTTCACCTGCTGGGTGTGCTCTAGCTCCTCCTTATTAAAACTAAGAAATAACCCTTTGTTATTTCTTCATCGCCAAGCTATTCAATAATTGGCATAATAATTGCTTGTCGATACCTTTCTCTTCTTAAGGTTCCGTTAAATAAAATAGCGCCCATAATTTTCCTTCGATTAATCGCACATCACACACCAATTTTCTGCAGATGAAGTGACGTTTCAAAAAAAAATCATGTGGCTTTTCAGTAGTCCACACCCTCATATTGCGTGAGTTAACATATCCATTCAGACAAAACCATGAATCGCCAGAAAAAAAGCTCTTGTCAAGAAGATCATTATCAAAATTGTTAAAGAATCACTGATTAAACATTGTTCTTCTAGAATAGTCAATTTCTTTGATTTCTTCATAATAGGTCATCTTTTCTTGGGTCCAAATCGACTTTTTTGAGATAGAACAAAACAATTGGCCGCAGTGGTTAGGCGGCTGACTATTGTTGTGAAGTGCAAGTGTTATTCTCTGGAGGGACGGTGACATTTTCTTTAATCCCGGATCCAAATCGACTTATTTCAAGTTTAAACACAACTTACACACACTTACACCGAAGATAGAACAAAACAGTTTTCAAACTCAAACACAAAAAAAAATCAAACAAAAAAAGGCAGCATAATATACATAAGTGTATTCAGTTTGCAGAGCAAATGCCAAATTCCAGGAAACGTTTAGTGAAGTTATTGATTATATTTTAAAATTGAATTATTTTTTTAATTGGAATTTTTCACGGTAAAATAATTTCCACTGAATATTGAAATAAATTTTAATGTAGTTTCCGACTGTAATGTAAAACTTCGTTTGGGTTCTTTCTAAGTGATAAAAAGAACTTCGTCGCGTTGTTTAGTACAACTTCGTAGGAGACTTTGCAAACGAAATCCAATATTTCATCCTGCTTGACAGGGAACACGCGGTACATTTATAAAGTAGAACTCCGGCTTTTTCGTCACATTTTACGTACATATATACTTGTAAGGAAATACTATACAGACATATGTATGTATGTAGCATACATTCGTGCACGACGCCGACGTCGAAAACGTAACATGACATGTTGCGCGACTCTCTCATATATACATACCCTATACATGTATAGCGAGAAGAACCTTTCACTAATCCCCTAACTTGTTGGCAGGTGCTGTGTAACTCAGGAGGATTGACTGAAATACCAGTAAAGCTGCTACCGCCGACCGTGGAGCACTTGTCGCTAACCAGAAACCACTTCCCCGTCATCCGGAGCGACGCGTTCGCTGGATTGCGAGCCCTGAAAAAACTCTCTCTAGATGGCAACAACATATCAATCATCAAGCCGTTCGCATTCCGTGGCCTACCCAGATTAAGAGAGATCTCCATCCAACAAACTCCGTTGGCGACTGTCGCGCAGTTCTCCTTCGCTGGTTTGCAGAACATCACTTCGATTTATCTAAGCCATAATAAAATTAAAAGAGTTGAAGGTTACGCGTTTGCGGGCACCACCAACTTGAAATTGTTAGTGTTAAGTAATAATCCTATAGTGAAATTAGAGACGAACGCGTTTAGTGGGTTAACTAACGTCGAAAAGCTCACGTTTCCATCGGGGATAAAAGCGCTGGAACCTGACGCTTTTAACGGTTTAGAATCGGTAGGCTTTCTCAAACTCGCCTTTATGGATCTACCGTCCTTGAGGGAGGGTACGTTTCGAGGGTTGACGAATATCGGCGTCTTATCAATTCAAGAAAGCGATCTCGGGGTCGTGCGTCCGGGAGCTTTCGACGGATTAACTTATATAAGCACGTTGAACTTTTTAAATAATAAAATCGATGCCATCCACGAGATGCATATAACACCCGATCAGCACGTCCGTAGTATTAAGTTCCAGGGCAACCATATTCTCGACATCCCGAAAGCTGAATCGGTCTTATTCGGTGGGGTCGAGAAGTTAACTGTGATATCGAATCATTTCCCGTGCGACTGCCATATTCATACGTTGATAGAGGGACCATTCGCGAACGGTAGCATCTTGGAGTTCGTCACTTCAAACTATTGCATCTCACCGTTGGAGTTTAACGGTCGGCCGATGAGCGATCTCGACTTCGAGACGATCGGCAGATGCCAGGAGGAAGTGACTCGCGGTAATCTAGAGGCCTCCAAGGACTCCACAAACACGTCGAGTGATAGAAATAGTAGACGGAAAGGGACTGTTTTATTATATTATGTCATTTCGTTTTTATGTTTTACGTTTAGGTGAAATTTATCGTAAGGGTCTGGCGTATTTTGCTACCCTCTGTTTCGAAGACTTTGGGAAACGAAACGACATTAGAACCAACTTTACTCGAAAAAAAAAGAAGAAAACAAAGAAACAATAGCGAATGCGTTAGCAATTTAAGCGAAATTTATTTAGGCAAATTTTAGATATCTTGATTTTTTACGGCATCGTAAATTAGCAAAAAAGGAAATTTTTGTTAGCAAAACAAATCGTGAACAGGTAAGATATCATAAGGGCTACTATTGAAATCGTTTAGTTAAAGTTTAAAAATATATTATTAAAAATCACATGTGAGCAAAAGCATTTGTTGAGCATGCTCAAACCGTCAAACGTACATTTTATATTTTTGCTGCGTACTTACACAAGAGCTCAAACGTTTTTGTTCGCACAATGTATCTAATATATTTCATATATTATTTGCTTTTTGAGCGTGGTTAAGTAAGTACTTATATTTTAATCCCAGATCTATTTTCCCTTTTAGGTCAAATAAAATAAATTGGTATTTAATTAATTGCTGTTTTATTTGACCTAACACTGGAAATATATCAGGAATTAAAAAATATCTGTGAAACGAACACCGTCAATAAAAGTAGTATGCTACAATGAATACGCAATATGATACAAAGCCAAGTCTAATGACGCAGAAGCTCGTTAAACAGAGCCCTACTTAATTAAGCTACACTAATTCAATTGATTTAAAATTTCATACACATATGTTGTTCCGATAGTGATATAATATTATCATGTCTTCGATTATCTTCAACTCAACGCAACATCGGTTAAAGTTATAGTAACAGTTCATTGAAGATGTTCAAAGTTTGATTTAGTCCATTTCCATTTACTTGAGATATCTTAAATTTTAAACATTATGTAGGTCTGATAAGAGTATAATGTATTAAGTGAATTAAAATAATAATCCAAAAACGTATGGCTTTTTATTAGAATACATTCTATTTTGCATTGCTTTTATGTTTATTTAAACATCGATATTTAACCCTTTGAGACCCATGATAAACCAAAATAAGATTACAACATTTACACCGAAAGCTTTATTTAAAAGTAATAGCAAAGTAAGAATAATTATTGATAATTGTTCTTGAAAAACAAACAGAAAGAAGGTCGTCAAACTACAAATGTCCCATATCAGTTGCCCATCGAGTTGCATTTTCATGTTGTTCTATAGGGACTGTCACGGATACTACATCTGACATATCGAAGAAACTACTTGTGATAGGCACATGTACTGCCTCGTCATACCTCCTCTCCACTTGGACGAACTGTCAAGTTCATTTCTGCGTTTCTGGTCTTTTCAGGCCAATTTATATCTTGCTCTGTAGTCTTGAGGCCACAGAAGTTCTAAAAACTACAACAAAAATAAAAATTGTTGTTGCAGTCAACACTATACTGCCGTTTCTTTTTCTACTTACGACAATTGTTTGCTGTTCAGGAATGTGGCAGTTTCTGATAAAGAATACAGCTTATTATACAGTATGAAACTTTTCTTGTAAGCTCTTAGAACTCCTAAATTGTTTTCAATTTTATGGATCATACTTTACGGATTTTAATGGATAATACTGACCTAGAGATATATATATCATTAATAGTTACACTGAAAAGATTGAATTCATATTTATATTTATCATGTTCTGCATTAATAATATGCAGGAACAATTGCAAAAATAGTTGCATCGATTTTTTGATTACTTCAGGTCCAAAGTCAACAAGATTTTTAACTTAGAAAACCACATTGTCAGAATTCTCTAAAGGCATTTTCTACATTTTTCTCCACTTCTTCTTGAACTCGTTTTGATAGTTTTGCCAATCTGAACGTGTTTAAACGCCTCTCCGCGAAATAATATCATGCTTATAAACTGTGTAGTTCAATACCATTTCTTTAGAATCAAGTTCATATGTTAACACAACATGATAATATTAACACCTAGAAATGAACTAACTAGTGAGGTGGGTTCTTAACATGGCAAGTTAACATGGCAAGTTACCAGTTCTGCCTCTTTTCTTTCTTTGCTATAAACACTGTTAAAATTTGAAGACTATTTTAGTGTTGTCAGACTTATGTATGTGTCCAAAATCTCAGCTCGATCAGTAGAAGGAAAATGGGTTAAGTCAAACTGTAGGTAGGGAATCAAACAAAGTCGAAGATATTATATCATTATTTAAACAAAATTTGTAAAGGCATTTTCTTTTATAATAAAAAAATTAAATAAATATTGATTTTCAGTTTTAAATTTTTATGATCAATTTCAATTATTTGGTTCCATGCAAGAAGCTGCTCACGGTTTCGAACAGTAACGATTTGCGTACAATATACGAAATATCTGCAGCAGCGTACACACCACCATTAGTACAAAAGGAGCTAACTGTTTTAATAGTTACACCAGGTAACAACTCAAACAAGATTGAAATATTAATAAGGCTGTTTCTTATTCATTTCTAATAGGTTCACAGTCTTTTGATGTTGTGTAGCTGTAACATTTTACTACTAAACAATTAATGAAAGTTCAATTTAAGAGGCGAATAGGTAGTGTTAGAAAGCATTACTAATTTAATAATAATAAAACATATCAATCCCAACAACCTTAAACAGCTTGCTGTTGCTAATTTTTAAAACAGTCCAAAATTTAAAAAAAGGAATACTGATATACATTTTTAAGTCCTATATAGATACACAAAATGGTATTTTGATGGTAACCAAAATTATATTTTATTTACATATAGTGCTTGATAACCCAAAAATATAATGCATGCCAACTTCCATAATGCCTATGGCCATATAAATCTCTGAAGTCATCTTCTTCAGATTTTGGTCCAACCAAAGGGACTAGTTGGCGTACAATCTATTGATGTTCGATACACAAAATTTGACTATCCGATATCCAGGATACTGTGCAGGCTACATTCAGATACTTAGCTAAACACGTTTTCTGTATTAATTTCAGGTTTGCAGCTTCCATAAATATGAAGTTGCTCACCGGGTTTAAACATTTTCTAGTGTTTCTCAAAGGTAGATCTGGGCAGGTTATAGATTTCTTGTTCGATAACTTTAAGACCAACAATGCACTTTTTGATATAGTGTTTTGGCATGCATCTCTTGACTATGGCTCCTGTTATACCTTGTTAAATGAACAACGAGTTTTAGAAATCCAATAAATATATAATGGGGACTTATCATTGCTTACCTGTGATCCTGTGAAGTACAAACATTATCTGTGCTGACATTGTTTTCATTCTTTTATTATTCTGGTATATTATTGTTAGTCATAGAACTACCAACAGCTCAATGATTATTTTTCTTCTTATTAATTTTCGACGGAAGAGTGCTTCATGAATGCTTTATACAACAATTCAAATTCAGTATTTGCTTCTAAGCTTTATAGTTGGCACTTAAAGTAAAAATGTAATGAGTATTTCCATATGTCCAAATTTTTTGTACGAAATTGTATTTCAATTGAAAAAAATTGGACAGCAAACGTTTTCATATCTATTTAAAAGTATAATCACAGAAGTTTCAAACTCAATTTGTAAAACCATATTAAACAATACTGTTGGTCTGTTAAAAATTTTGTTCAAATGAAAGTTTATAACTAGTTTTTGCATTTGTGAAACCAACGCAAATATCGAGCTTAGCCAGTCGGTTTTGTTCCGGCACTCCTAATTCCCGACGAATTAAACTTTTTTATTATTTCTTGTTGTTTAAGCAATTTATGCTTAACAGTTTGTAACACGCACATGTACTACAGCGCACATGATGTAAGTTGTGACACGCTTAATATGACTAATGCGATCATTTATTCTGGTCTTATGCAAGGCGGATATAAATTGGTGAAACAGAGCTACACATCTGGCGGTATTTTCCATGAAATTGTTAGTAAGGAACATATAGATATAGATATTATTTTGTCTTTAAGTTTTGTTTTTATTATTTATGATGAGTTGATTCCATTTATGCCTTAACTCAATTTTATTTCAATTCCTACTACCGTGTTTATTTGTCACAAAAAGTTCACGAGAAGAATAAACTTCATATCTTATAAAAATATAAAGACTGATCATAAACTGACATAAGTTATAATGGATCTTTTAGAAAGTATTGGAAAATGGAAACTTCACCTAATTTCATCTTCTGGAGTAAAACATATTCATCATGCATATTGTGTATTTTTACCTGGTCTGTCCTTCTTTATAGATAGTATTAGTAACAAAAAGATATAATTTGCCTTTTTAATTGGAAAATGTTCTTCTTGACTGCTGGCTCTCTACAGTTTACAAGTGTTGATGTATTTGTTTGGTTGTTTCGGAATTTCTGCACAGAAACTAGTACTTTAGAGAACAAATTATTCCTCATTATTACACTCATCTATGCCTGGCAATATATTTCAGTAAAGGACGATGGTATTTACGATAAGGCTTCTCTTAATTTATGGAAGAAAAGATCAAATTTTTGTGAAATGCAATGCTTCCTATTGGATCTTCTATAGATTAATATCTGCAGTCCAAATAACGCCTCTTTATTAACTAGCCAAATTCCTATTTCTCAAACTGTTGGTTATCTTAGTAATACTAATTTTCCCTGTATTGGTGCAAACATTTCAGAAAACCTCTTCTTGCTATGGTCCTTCATTCTCTTTTCTAGGGTTGGATAAAGCCCTTAAACCCTTTTGTCCTCCATGTTGTACGGGACCATCCCCGTTGTTTGGTACGATTGGAGTCTTGTCATCAATGTGTGGTGAGAAGGAGTCGTTAGTGAGGTACAATTGGTAGATGAAAAGAAAAAAAGAAGATAGAAATAAAAACTCATTTAATAAAATAAATATAGAATATATGAGGTGTATATGGGACATCTCAACAAAAAAGAAAATACTAGAAAGAAAATAAATCGACTCAAAGTGGAGTTAGTCATATTTGATACAGGGCTATGTCGTCTCAGTGGTGGTGGAAATTTGGTTCACCCTGACCAAAAGCCTGTCCAGGTCAAGGGTGGCTAATTCCTTGAAGAGAAAGTTGTTGGATCTCTTTCAAATCTTAGTGTACTATATCTGCACATTTCTTACATACATGGTGCGTTAGTGTTGTATCTCAAGATCTTGTTTTGTAGGATGTTAAACTTTTTTCCTATGGGTAACAGCAGAGCTCGACCAGATTAAAGAAGCATAAGTTAAAATTGGTCTCAGGACTGTGAGAGCTTAATTTTTAGACTCAATTGGCTTTTGTTCCATAGGAACGGAGACAAAATCGACGTGGCTGCGTTAAACTTGGCTGAAATCTCAGAAAAGTGATGTTTTAAAGTAAATCTGGAGTCCAGTGTCATGCCCAAGTATTGGCGATTGGACTCAGAGAAGACGTAGATCCTCAACGAAGATATTGTTTGGAGGAGCTAATCTTTTCTGGGTGAATCTAACTGCCACACATTTCTCGTGATTAATCGCCAGCCCCCATTTGGTGGACCACGCACCCCGGAGATTAAAAGGTTACACTCCAACCTTGGCACAGCAGAATCCTTAAGACATATATAGCACTGAAACTAATGGAAACCCATCAAGAAGCGTGGGTCTTATCCAATAAGAGCGGCTCGATCATAGGACAGCGTAAGCTTTGCACGTATATAGGCTTCTAGAAACCGATTTGGTTCGACACAGTAATCTACAAAATTCTTCAAAATACCCATTCTGCAAGAAATAAGTAAAAAATGGAGTTAATCTTATGACAAACAAAATGTGAGTTTGAAACTTTTACTACTATGGTGTCTTCTAAATCTAGTACTGCTTTTATTTAGATTTAACATTTTAGACTTGGAATTCCATACAAAGAATCTGATATTTCAGAAAATTAAATTAATTTTAGCTGTGTCTGTATATGTATGTAGTATATATTTTCGCGTGAGTACTAACGTTCTAATTATTACAGAATCACAGGATAATTCATCTATGTCAATGCTTAAGTGACATAGAAACTACTGAACATTAACGGAAATCGAATTATTACCTAAACTGCCCCAAGCGTAAGCAACTGTTCCTATATCAACCTGAGTTTAATGTTATAAACGATGCCCGGCTTTGTGGTTACCATCAACATAACCTTGATAAATTAATTAAATATCTGTGTGTTTGCAAATGAATCAGATAAATGCATTCACTGTTCAATATTGAACCAAACGTTAATTTAACAAAATACTGCCATAAAATGTAATAACTAAGTACCTAAAATGCAACTACATTTATCCGAAAATCGTTTAAGAAACGCTTTGCATATACTACGTGGTTATAGTTCGAAAAAGTTTTAACGTTTTAAAGCAGTTCGCGAAAGTAAACCTGTAATATGCCGTTGAGAACTAAGTTATTTTATATTAACTGGATGCGAGTTCATAACAATTTGAGCGTAAGTTGGTTGTATTGTTATTCGAACAATTTACCACTACACAAGAGATAGTTTTGGTTATTTTCGGAGATATCGAATGCAACTTTGAAGTTTAAAAGCTGCTGAAGTTTCGACAAAACTTTCAATGTATATTTATAAAAGTTAATTCTCCTGTTAATACTTTCAATTTAAACTACATTTAATTGGCGAGTGATTGAATTTATATATAAATTATTTTGTATTGAACGCTGTAAATTTCAACTGAAAATTTATTACTGAATTACGATGCAAACAACTATAAATAAATCATACAATATATACAATACAGCCACTGGTAATAAAAGTTCAATTAACTAATAGGGTAATCGGATATTTAACGAATTGTAATTATGAAATTGTGTTACAATATGAATATAAATATACAAAATCGGTTATAAAAAAAATTAAAAGTTGTGTTACCTGATATTTTGTTTTATAATTAATTTCAATCGGACTTGTTATGATATCCAAAAGTTATTTAGTTTGCTACTTTCTGTCAAATTTAATTTAACTCCAGAACGCCAACTTGTTTGCTCAGACCTCATGAACGCACATCCTTTCCTAGTCTAATTCCTTTGATGAAAGGTATAGCAGGGCTAGCAGAAACTCATTAGGTGCTGTAATTAAATTATCGGTTTAACTTCTACATAAGTATACGGAAGTAATTTTTTGAGTTCATGTGAAATGTATTCAGTATTTGGTTAGCTTCGCTTGATGAAAATTAGGTTATTTGATCAACTTTGATGATATAGTTAGATGTTCAGTCCTTTTAAACTTTTGCATATCCACAAATATAAAGGCTCACTCCTTGCGGTGAAAAATTGGATTCTTTTAAAATGTATATATTTTGCATCTATACTGAGTACTACACATATTGAATTAGCATAAAATTTTGTTACATCTTAAGATTAAAAGATTATGATGTAACCTTTAGAATGTTATCTTGGTAATTGACCGATATATAATATTTTGCATGACCACCATAATTTTCAATCATCTTATAAAACATTTGACAGTTTAAAGTAAATGATGATTCCCCTACTAGGTTACGAGTTATTCATAGTAATTGTCAAAATATCAGAAGCAGAAAGATTAAAGTTGCTGTACGGAATGGGAAATATGAATCCAGAAAGGGTATCAACTAGAGACGTGTTTTAGGTACAAAGCTAATTTAATATTTTCAAAATATTGCCAACAAACAACTTCATTCTGTCAACTTTTCTCTCCCTCTTTTATTACATACAGTTTTCATCTACCGAAGTCGATGATTAACTTATGATAATAATGTACCCGTGTAACCAATTTCGCTTGGAATTTCCTACCGTCTACAGTTTAGTATTCAGAACGCATCTGACGTAACCCATACGCACGATCACATAACTAAAAGCAGGAATGACATCCGAATCTCTGTACAATCCGGGCGGATAAGGGTTTCCGATATAGAATGGCAGTAGCATGAGCCGCAGAAAATGAGATGCGAATATACTCCATACATTGAGAAACATACACTAACGTAAAAAAGTTTCTACACATTTAATCTTGGTCATTGTATTTGAAAACGACTAACCAGAAATTTCGTTTCGAGTATTGTATATTTGTATTTGCACTGACACATTTAATTGTATTTTTAAAACAATCTATTCGCTTTTTTCTGACTACCAAATTAGTTTATGGAATTATTTTTTACTTATCAAAAACTAAAAAGATGTAAAGTTCTCAGCCTTAGTATTAAATTGAAATTTTTGAATAAGAGAAATTGTAGAGCCAATGTTTTGGACGACAGTGTATAATGCCCCAGAATCCTCTATATCAATCTTGTTTTATAGATGAGTATATGAGTTACTTAATGCTTTGTCGTTATTGAACTCCCAACAAAAATCAATAGATGAAAGTGTATTTATTCAGCAGAATGTTGGGCGTGAATATTTGTCAACTCGAATTTGAATTTTATATTTTAATGCTGTTCTACGTGTTATGCGACAATCACGTTGTTTATCTAATAAAATGCAACATTACGTGCCTCCAGTTCGGTTCAAATAACAGATTTTGTATTCAATGCGAAATCCTGGAATTGGGAGGAAGGAATATATATAGTAACAAGAACTGCATTTTGTAGTTGGCATGGAAATTTTTGTAACTACAAGTATATTTGTATTTTAAAGAAATTCTAACAGCTATAAAAAAATTGTACAGCTGTTGTTGTCAAGCCAATAGGGTAGTCGTACAGAATATTCAAAAAATTTTTGAATTAGGTAATATTTTTGATTGAAATATTATGACTTTTAATTATAATGATTCATGTACTGCACACCACGTAATCCAAGATTTTAAAAGATTTGGGCGTCTTGAAAATTTCTACAAAATTTTAGTCCTAGTATTGCAAGTTGTACCAGGTTGTTCTAAGTCGGTTCTATATTGTCCCAGATTTTTTAAGAATAATATTAAAAACAAGTCGAAAAAGCTTGAAAAATATAACAGTTTTTAGATCAGGAGGACTAGCAAGGGAAGACGTGGGTGCGGTACTGGAGAATGAAATGTCTTTTTTAAACTTTTAAGCTTTCGCTATATTGAATCTTTCTCAGAAATGCTTATGGAAATATTAGATTAATAAACACATTTTGTTTTGGTTTTTTTCGACTGGTTTCTATTAATATTTTGCAGAGCGCTGTAACAATATAGAACAAATCTAGAATACGCTGGAACGGCTTTAAAAATATACAATTTAGAAAAAGTGAAGCTCATTTAAAAGTAGAACTTTCAAACCTGATACGATATGAAACAAGTTTCAAAATTTAAAATTTTGAAAGTTTTTTTTATTAATTTTAATATTACTTTACAATAGACGAAATAATCCTAAAACAACTTTCAAAATATTGATAAAAGGAACTGACCTTCAACATTTTTTTATCGACTAATTGGAGAGACAATGGTAGAACGTACAATCCAAAACTTCTTTCAAAATTTTAAATTTCGAAAGGAAACTGACCTAAAACACTTTGAATATTATTTATTTGCAAAATCCTCGAAAAATGTTAAATAACATTTAAAATATCAAGTTTAGAAAAATGGGGAGGCTGGCCTAAAAATTCTTGTTCTTGTCTAACTGGCAATATTTGTGTGCAAAACAACTTCCAAAATTTCAAGTGTCGGTGTACTTTTCCACTAACTTTTAATATTGTTTTGCAAAATACTGGAATAACCACAAATAAACCTAAAACAGCTAAGCAGAACTTCCAAAATTTGGAAAGATGAGAGCCGACCTAAAAATTGCCTAACTTAAGGTAACATAATGTTGCAAAACTTTCTGATGATGTAAAACAATTCTCTAAATCCAAAAACGCACAGAATGCTTAAGAAATGTCTTTTTTCCTTTTCATTCGATTAATTTCTAATATTCTTTTGCAAAACTTTGGAATACTGTGATTCTCCAACGTTCTAATGTCAAATATGATGAACGTTTTAATTGAATTCATTTAGAATCATTTGGAAACGCATATTTATGAATAAACTTTTTACATAGGAGTTGCTCATATTATATCTGCCATTTTTTCTCTCTAAATTTTACTATCCGGATCCATAATCAGCGACTTCGGAAAGCCCTACATATCAATTTCTGTCAATCTTAAACGGATTCATATCTTGATCATGGTTTTGGGATTTCGGATTACCTTGGAATAGAATTTATTAGTTATTTATTGTAGTGTCAATTTCATTTTTTGCCATCGCGGCTTTCTAAACTGAATTATTTGTGAAAACTATCTAGCTCTTGCTGTGTAACTTGTACGTGTAAATGCGTTTTCACGGCTTCGTCACAACATTACACCTCACTGTAAAAATATTGTGTTTGCTAATTATAGCCCAACAGAAAGTTATAGCTCAAAATAAGTATGCACTGCCCTACGCATAGCCACTCCTACATCTTTGATATCGAACTGTCCAAAAGATCACAAAAAAGTGAAACCTTATAAGTTTCTAAAACAATGATATAATGTCAATGTTTTTCAAACGTATCCTTGCAATTATCTGACAAATAAAACAGCTCAATCAAGAATGGATATCTCCAGATTATTTAGTTGGATGGATAGTATTGTTGATACCAATGTCGATTCAGACATAAAACCTTTTGAAATCTTCAACAAATATTTTGATAACTTTTCTGCTATAGGGTTGTTGAATAACGGTAATAGCATTGCTCTGTCTTAAGAGGGCATACCATATTGCCACACGTGACTTTTATTAGAGAACTCCCCACTAGACAAAAAAACTGAATTCTCGTCTAGCACGGCAAACATTTTTTCAGAATAAAAAAACTATTAGAAGTTGCCAAATTTACCAATTTACCAATTTTTAAAAAATATAGGTCCTATATTCTTTAAAAATTGGTAAAGAAGACCTATTTTAACGTTCAGTGCACATTCGTATTAGAATTCGTGCGTGTTTTTCTGAGAAAAACCAAACTTTGCTATCGTCTTGCGTTTCGACATATTCACCAATTTTCTTTTATTTACGTAAAGAGAGGAAAATAATTTCTAATTGAAATACCTTTTTCACCGAGAAAATCGCGAAAACCGAGTTGTATAAACGAAAATAAAAATTATTTAATGAAATATCAACTCACTTCATAAATATGTAAAAAAAATGAACGAAATGGAGAGCAAAATAAAATTGCTCGGGACTGCTTTCTAGTGCTTCTCATAATTAATAAGTATAAGCCAAATACCATTCTCAGTAGCGTTGTTGTTATTGATCAAATTCATGTTGCCACACTACCTACGCGGCTATGGGGATGCAAGATGAATAGGGGTTTCCTTGATTGAATCTCTAGACGACCCACATAGGAGTAGACGTATACCTTAATACACGGAATCGATAACTGTTTCGGAAACATGGATTCAACCAAAATTAAATTTAAAGAAATATATTAAATCAACATTCGTATAGAAAAAGAAGAATACCTTCTTTGGGAGAGAAGCTCTACCGCGTTCTTTTTTTTTGCATAAATCCTTCCATTTACAAACGACAACGAAGAGACCGTCCGACGTCGGCTGTTTAAAGTCGGTCTATTTATTTTGACATATAACAAAATTACTTTTCTGCTTTCGTTTTCGTTATGACGTACGAAATGTACGTGTGTGCAAACAAAATCGCTGATAACGGTAATGTCAAGGAATATTGATTTTGTAGCTATTTTGTAATGGAGAACTTTATAGGTTGGAATCTCTTTTGAGGTTTTATACTTGTTGTTATATACCATAGATATATTAAGGAAAATTAATAAAAACATAAATTAAAAGGATTCTTTAACACTTTCACTACCATGTGATTATTGCGGTACCTTTACTTAAATGAAACTTCTCTATATTAAACTTCGGCCTGCGTCTCACTTTCATCTAATATTTTATCTTGCAGATGTTCTTCATTCATTTCTTACGTGACCTCTCAATGTGTTCGCTCTTAATTTATATCACCTAGGTTACTCTGTTTTTCCTAAAAGCAGAAGTTTTACAGCCATTCTGCGATTTTAATTCCCTTGAGAATATCTAAAGCTGCAATAATAAACCAAAGTTATGATAACTACAAAGCGGGTCACTTCTGTTTTACTTCTCTCTTGAGTCCCGTGTTCTATTCTTTAATCATACTTCTACGTATATTTGCAAATGTATTCATTATATTATAATGTAGTACTAAATTGTACCAACTTCACGTAAAGTAAATATTCTCTTGCCTTCGTAAAGAAACTACTTAGTAAATGCTAATATTGTTTTGAAGATTATATCTATGCTTTAACACTAAAACTAGTACAGCTCTAAAGCCGTAAATAATGAACAATGGAAATAGGTAAAAATACAGAAAAACTAAGGACTAAATTAGATCAAAACAAAGGAGGCTAACGGATATTAGGGGAAACAAAGTGAAATTGATTTAAAGTAGCAGGAACGGAAGTCAGGGAAATTAACTGTAAATAATATAGAAACTGATCGAAACGGATGGAAACGCGCGAAAACTTATGGCTGGAATTAATGGAAGGTTAAAATTATGGAAACTGATGAAAGCGAATGGAAAATAATTCGAACTAAGTAAACTTCTAGCTTCATGTAAATCCATGAAAACTCTTGCATATCCATCTAAACTGACGGAAGGTAATGTGTTAGATTCTGAAAATATTTTTCACTTAACAAGAAACTAATAAAATGACTGTATTTCTATAGATCTTAGCCGATACCACCAGTGGTTCTGATTTATTCCTTTAATATCTGGCACCTCTCGTTGATACATCTCCACTAGCGATCCAGCAACAATTAAACGAAATGTGATGTGAACATATTTCGAAGCATGGTAAGGGCGTCTTTCGCAAATTAGTTGAATGTTAATAATTGAACAGCCTCTTGGCTTTCATGGACTTAGAAAAAGCATTCGATAAGGTCCCAAGAGAAGTAATAGCGGAAAGTCTAAGATAAAGGTCAACGGCAAAGATCTGTATATCCGAAAATGATGTGATGCTGGATGACCCTAGAGTTGTTGCTGAACACTTGAATAATTACTTCTCGAACATAGCCTCTAATTTAAGTAGTTGCATCAGTACAAATGCAGACCCTATGTCATTCCTTAAATTCAATCATGACAAATCTTTTTTCTTTTTGCCAACAGACACCCATGAAATCATCGGTATAATGCGTTACATTAAAAACAAAAGCTCTAAAGGGTAGGACAATATCTCCGTACAAATCTTCCTTTTATTACCACCCCAAGCTCTAAATTTCCTGGTTGAGTTAATTAATCTTTCATTTGTAAACTCTGTTTTTCCAGCATCTTGTCTAAAGCTCGCAAGAATCACGCCAATGCATAAGGGTGGAAATGGCTTCACATTGTCGGATTATAGACCCTGTCAAAGATATATGAGAAGGTTGTTGATCTGAGAGTTAGAAGATTTTTGGAGGCTGAAGGTTTGCTTTCTTGCTATCAGTACGGCTTTAGGCCTGGAGTGTCAACTAATAACGCTCTTTTCAACTTTCTGTATCACGTCTTCGAGAAAATTAACCAAAAACAAATAACGGCCACTGTGTTTTGCGACTTGTCTAAAGCATTTGATTATGTTCCCCATTCACTTCTACTTAGAAAACTTGAAAGGTACGGCTTAAGGGGCAAAGTAAACGATTGGTTCCGCTCATATTTGACGAATCGCCGCCAATTTTAAGGCTGCGGGTTGGCGGTGACAGCGTAGATTCAACACTTGGCCGGGTAGTGTGTGGTGTGCCGCAGGGCTCGGTGCTTGGACCTACATTATTTATAATATTTATTAATGACATGGCACATGTGGCTCGTCAGTCTAACACGATTCTCTTCGCCGACGATACATCACTGACTTGGCCTGCTTTGAAATGTGGCGATTTGGAAGAACAAATCAAGGCCGACATCTCTAGTTTAAAGCTAATGAAATTATTCTCAACGCTAGCAAAACTAAATTGTTAATTTACAAACAACGTACCAACCTCAATATCGTGATTGATAACAATCTTTTGTCCCCGTCGACTAATGTTAAATTCTTGGGTGTTACCGTGGATACTGGCTTGAGGTGGACCGACCATGTTCAGTGCTAGTCAAGAGCTTAAAATTAATAAAATTCAGGTTTTTTTGCCATGTTTTTCCCTAGTCCTTGAACAGAATTGGTAGAGCTTGACAAAAAATAGACTGATATACGAATAATTCAAATCATTTCAATTTCTATAGTTGTATTAAATCATTATTCCTTCATTATTACTTGTAAATATGATTAAAATTCGATATATCAATGAATTCTTTGTTTTTTAGATAATTTTGTTGATAGGCATGGCAATTTATATTTATATTATTAGTAATTTGACACATATTAAATGTCAATTTCTTCCACTGAAGAAGTTATTTAACCAAAACTTATTATTATATGTTATGGAATAAATTGGTATTTAATTATCTATTGTTTTATTGACCTCTAAGTGGAAATAAATCAGGAATTAAAAGATACACAGAAACAACAGGAACGTGGTTAGAAGGCATAATATGGAATCACAAGAATTCAGTGGTAACGTGGGGTTACGACAAGGAGGCGTATTAAGCCCAATAGTATTTAACATGGTAATGGATTCTTCCAGTTTTAACTTATGGGTGTGAAAGCTGGGTGCTCACCAAGAGAATCGAAATCCAGAATCCAGAGCATGGAGATGAAGTACCTGAGAGGAGTCCTTGGAATAACTAAAAGAGACAAAATAGAGAATACAGTAATAAGAGAGCAATTAGGAATAGAACCAGTTATCAAAAAAATTGAAAAGAGCCAGTTGAGATGGTATGGACATTTAATCCGAGCACTTAATGAGCAGCGACAGACCGGTCAAGAAAATATGGGAGTCACGGGTGCCAAATAAGAGATCGAGAGGAAGATCAATTAAGACATCGAACCAAAATGTGGAGAAATTACTAGAAGAGCGTGGTGTAATACAACAAAGAGCGAGAATACTGGCAAGAGATAAAAAAGAATGGAGGAAGTTTATTTACGAGATGCAGTAACTCGATAGTGAATTACATATATCTTACACCTAAGGGTCCAATAAGGTTTTTGATTATATACATATATATATAATTGAACAGCTGGTATGGTACTGGTTAAATAAAAAAGTGTAACTCTGAATAACTTGATACTACACCAGTGGTATCTCTGTTATTATTGGTGGTAGAAATTAGGTTAAATTAGGAACTTTCATTGCCAACAACTGGATAGGCACTACTACCAAAAACTATAAAAAAAGCACCAAATTTCCACAGGATGATTGTTTATTTGAAGAAAAGGATCAGAAATAATGATTATAGCTTTAAGGTTGCAAATACAAAAAAGCGTACCAAATCGTAACCTGTGTATTAGGCAATGGTTTCTGTATGACAACATTAAGCCGTTCAAACCCTAGAAAACGAGTTGTTTGGTGATTGATATAGCCATTAAGGTGAATATGGCTTTTTTTTAAATAGTATTTACGTGTTTTCTGTCGTCCATTTTGCACTATTTTCACATCATTATATTTAAAAATCTATAAATTTTGTAATAAACTTGTTGACATTATCGACTAATGACCATTTATTAGCCTGGAAGGACTGTATCTTTTCGATAAGTTGTTAGTAGAGGTCACTCTAACTAACATAAGCTCTATTTTGATTATAACTAATCTGTCTTATATACTAATATGATCAATTACAGAATTTGTTGGGCTGCGATAATTTAAGAACAAATATCTATTATTATCCACATTACATTCAATATAAATTCGATAAATACGCTCGGATCAAACTGTGACGCAAATTTTACGGAAATTACTATAACTGGTTAATACTTAACCTATTAAAAGCCGTTGTATACGTCAGATTAACCTAACAGATCAATTTGACCAAATTGCCGAACACAGTAAATGCTAAAACCCTAAACATAATTACGTCGTAAATAATACTGCGAGGCCACTGATAAGATTATAAACAATTAATATTTGATCTCTTTATGTACGGCAAAAAGCTCGTATTGTGCTTTTCCATAATTCTCATTGTTTACCGTTCTATTTTATTGCGGCAAGTATTAAACAACCCACATACATAAACAGTTTCATAAATATACATTGTACGCGAAAATAAAATTGAATGCTTCATTATAAACAACTTGTTTATCCATCGTATGAACAGCGGCATACCCTGGCGCTTTTGTTTTTTCGCGTAATTTCAAAGATAATTACTATACAAATTGTATACAAAAGGAGGCTTTCAAGCGTGTTATTTAGATGTAAAACAAATGTCGTTGGCTGCCCTTTAAATTAAACGCCGGTTTCTAAACCTCTTACGCCCAGTATATGTATGTATGTGAGTGTGGAACATACCATAAATTTCACTTTAATGCAAGCAGAGAATTCTCCCAGACGCTCTCTTAAAAGTGGAGAAGGCAGTCACAAATATTGTGAGGAGGCATAGGCTATGTGGAAGGTTGTTTTCCTGTTGGGTTTAGAACAATTATTATTTAAGGTTTATATCGCGTTGTAAGAATTGATGTACTGAAATTCCGATCGATATTTTTAAAGCAATATACTCAACCTGCTAGACATATGCCAGTGTAGGTCTAGTTTCTTGATTTTAGTAGTATTTATTTCTTGAACAAATAACACAATGGACATGCAAATTAGGCTCTTATAGATTTAAGTCAATATAAAACTTACATACCTACACTTATTTAGTTATATTTCTATTTCTAACAAACTGCAATAAATATGGATATTTTATTTACTTTCCTAAATTATAGGCAAAGGCAGATACACTAACCAGAATAAATAGCTTGACGTCTCCCTTTACTTGCATACTTACATCTGCTGGTCCGTAGACGATTTATAACCTAGTGAAACTGACTAATATTTTGAGAAAAAACTTTCAATAGAAGACATAATTTTATGCAACTTTTTACATTTGGAATATTCGCCTCTTAGTATTTTTTTGCGACCTATCGTCTATGGTTTAGCGAATTTCTTTACATAAAGTGCTTAATCTCTTTAACTAGGTTTCGTCGCCTGTGTAGTAAATCTTTTTCCGGCAGTTCTGTCAGTACACTGAGAAAAAAAGTTGTTATATTAACCGTAAAAGAGGTAACTGAACACGAAAATAATTTTGAATACCAGCAATGCGCTCGTGATGTTCATTTAAAACGCAAAAAAATGTTAAATAATTATGGTTAATTGAACAATAATAACTGTTAAAATTAACACGTTTCTTAAGATTGATTGAAAACCCAGAAAGCTAAATTTCAATTAGACTACTTTGTTAAATTAGCACTATCATAATGTTATTTCAATAGCTACTTATTAATTTAAATTTTATTTTTATGGTGATATTGCCCGGTTGTGTGAAACGTGAAATATAATACCGAAGAAATGTTGAGTTAAATATTCTACGCGTTTGAACCAATGCGACCAAATTGTTCTGTTGACATTTCTCCTACATTTTGTGACAGACGGACTTACTTTGTGCTAGAATGGTCGCACGTTGGGCACCATATTGTGACAGAACGGTCTTGCTTTGTGCTAATATGTGTTTATAACCTTGGGCGCCACGGTAAGTTAACAAATCCCCCTGTGAACCCACAACGACGGACGTTACTGATACCGAAAACGAATGAACTAATTCCCCTGACTAGCAAAATGTCGGTGGCAATCGCTCTAACGTAATCAAGAAAACAGATACTTACTTTACAAACTTTCTTATAATCTTTTCCTTATACGTTCTCAGGTGCGTGCGGTAAATGGAGGATTTACAGTATTTAAACAATAATTAATAACACAAAACATGCAATCTGATTTACTACTGAATAAATGAAAATGCAACAAATGAACGAATTACAAATATATTAAATCAACTAGCTGAATAAATATGTAAATACAAAAGTTGGAAAATATTAAACAGAATCTTAACATTAACGATGCACCTATCTTACTCTTACTGTAACTACTTACGCGTTTAATTTCTAAATAATTACAACGGAAAAATATAGGTACGTGATAATGAACTTAACAACGAACGCGGAATCAATTTAGCTTTAATACAAATTATTCTATTTATTACGAGCTCGTATTCGTAGCATATAATAGTTTATTGGCCAAATACCTGTACGTACGTATTCTTCGCTTATCTGCGTATACTTGCTGGCGTTGATTCGATCCACCAAGATGTCCGCTTCCTTCTTCGCCTAGTCTATGGGCTTCGGGCGTGTCCTTTCTTGTTTGCTGCTTATCAGTATATTTTATTTATGACTTCGTGCGGGGTATCCCCGTGAACACGGCCTTTTTGTACTGATTAATTTAACAAACGTAATAACACTGGTACACTAACTAGCCCTGAACTGGCAAATATGTATAACTAACTGCGAAGCGAACTACTCTCTGTGGTGGCCTAGCGAAAAGTGTTCTTTTTTAGCGGAGGAAGCGATGCGAATCCCTACGCAGGTACAGCTTACACCATAAGTCACATGTTTTACAGTTGACGGTTAAAACTATTACAATTTAAAACTATTATAATTATATGAATGATTTAACATAGGGAACTTATATATGATTACGGAATATATTCAAATAGGTGCATTTTATTTCTTAAATTACAGATAACATTCTTTACAACATCTAATAAATACCTGTTTTCCTTGTCAGGTTAATGCGACTGAAAGATAAAATAATATAAAATATCGCGTCCCGTTACAATTTAGACAACTATTTCTACGATTGGATGAATTACTTAAATTCATAAACAAATTTCAATACTTTTTTATTGTTATATCAAGCTTACGTGTTCAACATTAAAAACGTAGGCATATTAAAAAGAGGTCCGTATTTCAGTTAACCATTTATGGTTTAAATGAATGTTTTAATTTCAAAACTGCAAGAACTGTTGTATTAACAATATCATTGCTCTCAGTGTAGGTTTCCTGCTGCTAGCAGTGGTAATCTCCGCCATTCCAATACAACGCATCCAAAGACGATCTGATAGTCTGTCTCTTCCTCCTGATTGCATAGTCTACAAATAGGCTCATTCATAAAGATTCCAATTCTGTGTAAGCAGAGCCGTATCCTGTTAATAGGCTTATCCCTGTTCTAAACTGTACTCAGTTAAGAGCCAACACATCTGCTATTAAATGCCTTAATGGTTGCTCTATCATCGGTTTCCTATGCATCTGCGTTTCAACGTTGTTCCAGTGTACCTGGTGTGCTTTTGTGATCCACTCAGTCACTGCACCACGTATCGTAGCCTTCGTTATCGTCAGACCTGGCTCAGGTTCAGTAAATATTGTTTCAGAACTCTTTCTTGCCAGCTTGTTTGCTATTTTGTTGCCCGGTATGCCTTTATGCCACAGTACCCACATGAAAATAATTTTGCTGAGTTTGGACAAGGTTCTTAGGTTTTCCAGGGAGTCCCAAGCTAGTTTCGAGGTTATCTCATCGGATGCTAATGTTTTTAGGGCAACCTGACTATCCGAAAGGATAGTGAGCTGATTCTTCGGGCACAAATCTATTCTTTACGATTTAGGCTTTCACTATATATATGTATACACATGTTGCAAAGCCTGTAGTTCGTTTGGTAGATAGTATTGTACTATCGAAAATAAAATGTATGAAATGACGTACTTTGTTAAATCTCTTTCCAATCATTGCTTCGTTTATTTCAGCGCAATCTAATTTGATGCTCCAGTAAGATCTGATTTTTGAGATATGTGCATGTTGATGTAGATTTATTTGGATCTATTTGCAATGTATACAAGTCTGATTCACTGACTATATTTTTGCAGGAGGTTGTCGGAAAAAATACATTTCATAAATGAATAGAGACTGCTGAGATTCATGATATGTCCAGATAACTTGTAATTGGGATTACATTAAGGTCGAAACTATCCTTTCCACTCATCACAAAAAGACAAAAACGTTGTTCATATACTAGATCTGGGGCTGCTTTCTCGTCTACGAATTCAAACCGTTGATTCAAAAATCTTCTCATCCATAAAAAAATCTAAATAGTTTTCGAGCGTTAAATGTTTCTCGCAAATGACTGTACCAGTGTGAGGATACACGTAAGTGATTAGCGAAACCTGTAGCTAAGCTTGTTTGATCAAACTGGATATGATACGGATACAAAGTATTACGTTTAATATTTTTCAAACTCATCTTCGTAGTATATTGTAAATTGTAGTGTCCAATGCAGCAACCATTCGACACTCAGTTAATGTTTTCGGGACATTGTTTACGTAGGTAGTTGTGCACGGGTTGGAAGCTAGTTGATTTGGTAGCCGCTCATTTGGGAACCTCAGTCCATATTTACGAGCAATTCTACGAGTTTCCATCACAAAACACTTTTTTAACAAACCAATTAACTCTGTATTTCCGTTTTTTAGCATTAAAATGATTAAATAGTTAGTATTGGGCGATATATTTGGATAGAATGTTCAACAACAAAAGTTTGTAATTGTTGTAATACTCATCTGTGTTTGATTCAAGTTTAAAGATTAAGAAACTGCCTTTCAGAAGTCTATCACTGATCTGAATAGTAAATTTTTGCCTTTCCCGATTTAGTGAAGCAAACACCTTAAGATGAGACATTAGTAGTAATCCGACAACATTTTTTCCAACCTACATCATAAGAGATAATTCAGATAATGGAAAGCGAACGCGTATCATTATAACTCTCTCAACAGCATAGAGAGAATTAAACTAAATGTTATGATAGCTTTGAATCAATTTCTCAGATCTATTATATTTCCTGGCAATAAGACTGGGGCGTGCCATCTATTGACAAATTCTCAATCTAGCTCAATTGTATATTGATATTTATTTTAATACAAATTTCATCGCTAATTAAGTATAATATTGAATTTCTCTCATAATATATGTTTTTTTGCTTCAGTATTTTCTTTTTTCCGTGTAATTATTTTTACCGTATATTATCTTTACCGACATAAATATTCTAGAAAGATATCTAGCTAAATAAATACGAGTATTAATTTTCCCACAGCGCAGCGGTCATTTTAAAGGCGTTTGATTGTACATCTTAACTTACTTAATTCGACCCAGCTTAATTAAAAACTCCAGCAACATTAACATCTTAGCTTCTTTCGACCGTTCTAAGATTGAGAGCAAATGTCTTTAAATTGTTACATCTTTGAACCCAGTTGTTTACTGTATCTTAGTTAATTAAACTTCTCTTTTCTTTGGCTGTAATATTCTCACCGCGGTTGTAGTTGCTAAGCTCAAATATACTGCAGCAGCTTTGGCATTCGATAACTCTATTATGTTTTAAATTATGTAGGTATTGTATATATACCTAGGTATATTCGAGAACACTACTAAACTATGGAAAGGTTCTGTTAAATTTTACATGATTGTAGAACGTAGAATTGTATAATAATTCAGCAGGTCAAAACAAGTTGTCAATTATTGTATTGCATTCCTCTTTACTGAATATTGTTGTTTGGTTTACACATTGGACATATTCTAATTCATCCGAAACATATAAGCTTTCAGTGGCATAAAAGAGCTTTCATTGTCCGTCAGTTTTGTTTACTCATTAATAGATTATTGTCAATAGAAAATAGATGTTCAAGATGTAGTTAAATTAATATTGTGTACATACATATAATAGATGTACATTTCCTTAAAAATTAATACAGTGTAAACTTTAATTAATGTCTTGAAGCTTAACTGAGGATACTATAATAACGTTACAAATTGTACATACGACTTATAATTATTAAATCGTTGTAGAAAGCTTGTTGTTGATTCTTTTTTTGTATAAAAGTGAATAAATCGTTTTTGTAAATAATATACGTAACTCGCGAAATAAGTTGTTGTACCTCTACTACCTTTTTGTATGTGTGTTTTCCGCTGAAACGAAAAGGTGCTAAATATCGAAAAATATCTGTACATGTTTTTATTTCGACTTTCTAACAGACTTAGCATTAATTAAGCGTAAAAAAATGAAACTGCCAAACAAATCAACATACCTATGGTATTTACATTTGTAAGATAAAATAGTAGTTCTAATTCTGTATATTACGACTATTAATATAAATAAGCATATCGAGCTAGGTCAATAATTTTGTGTGTTCAAATAATTGTTACGACAAGACAGGCCAAATTATGTGGAATGCAATATTGCTTGTGCCATTTGCCAATTTGTGCCCTAAAACAAGCTTAAGGCTTAATTTTAAAATTGTAATGCAGCGTTTATTTTATTAATTTTTACTCTTAAAAATATTGTAATATAGATGTTATGTATACAAATCAGGACACTTTAGAATACGAAGATGTCTTTAGAGTTGAATGTCTACATTCTCATTGTATCTAACATGAAGTACGCAATCGCTGTCTCTCATACTACTATATCTCTGCGTGTTTTGCTTTAGCTTGTGTACATACGAAAATACGTATCAAAAAATTCTCTTTAGATTTTAAATTGTCCAGATTTGTCTATATAAGTCCAAGAGAGTAGGACTTGCGGCACAAACTCTGCGTCAACTACTCCATGGCTATGAAAAAACCAACTCAGCATCTTCGACTTACTCATCTTTGCTTTTTCTTTATCTTGGACAGCTTGAAGTTGAAGTTTGTCATACTCAGATGCTTAAGACTGGTTATCAGTACTGAGATGTTCCAAAAAATCGAAATTATTTTCAATCAACTTTAAAAAGTCAGAGCACCTTAAATCCCATAATGCTTCCTGGCTCCGTGAAGGATTTTTTGAAATCAATTTTATACAAATTTTTCCCACCACCTATTTAGTGGCCAAAACCTGATCTGAATAGCTAAGTTCCTGAAGTCTGTCAACATTTTTAGTAGATTTAAAGAGCTGCCGCTGCGAGGAGCCTTAAGTCATATGGTAGATCTTCTGATATTTTGTAAAAGCTTCCGCTGCATTCTACCAACGTCTGAAGCAAAACTTGTTAGCAGATCTATCATGGTTGGTTGATTTATTTTATCTAGACGGATTTACTTATTGATAGCTTCTTTGTTGCATTCGCATGTTTTTTCACACCCTCCACTCATTCAGTTTTTCTGCACAGTAACATCAACATTAACGCTATATAATTTTTGACATCCGAAATCTCCCAAGACTTTGAGTTTTGGCCATAAAATGGTTTATTACATAATTACTAGCAGACATCACAGCAGTAATGACGTTAGAATTTTCAAATATAATATGATATTTAATACGATTTTCGTCGTTTCAAAATAACTTATATCTGAAATTTAAAATTAACTTCAACCGCACATCTACTACACTAATAAAAAGAATTACAGAAACACCAAGACATCAGTTCCAGTACAGTTTCAAAGGAAGGCGTGTGCAATTCGGACGTGATCATACACTCCTGCTGCGTTTCCAATTTAAAGTTTGCTGTAACTTTCCCAAGTTCTGCACGTCTTCCGTTTCTTGTCGTTCCATCCTGATAAATTTGTTTTATACATTAAGGGGGTGTAAAGCATTAGACTAACGGCGTGTTTTAAAGATAGTTTTAAGAATACTGGAGTCAACAAAGAGTAATTTAATTTATTTAATGTTGAAACCGCAACATGTCTCCAGCACACTAGAGAATTACGTGTTTTAGAATAGAAGCGCCAGCTGGGTACATACTACATATATTACTTGAGAATTGAAATTGTTTAACCTTGTTATAGTTGCAAGTTTGTCAAGTATAAACTAAACATTGCATCACGCATTGAGACATATCTAGATTCCACATAGTTTTGATGTGTTTTGTCGATGAAAACAAATTGTTACTGTATATTTTTCTCTATCAAAAAAAATCTACTATGAGGATAAAAGTTACTAAATTTTGATGCCAACATTTTAATGTATGTTAGAATATTGTAGATAGTCGATCAATACTTTACTTGTAGTATAATTTACCGCATATTTGTTGTATTGATTTAATCTGAATATTGACTGTATACGATTACTAGTAATATTGTAATTAAATATAAAATACATAAAAAATAAACGAAGAGTGCCTAATATCATAAAATGTGTAAATACGAAAAATGTAAATATTATAATTAGAATCTATGTATTCCGTTGTATACTGACGTAAATAAAGACAAATTTTTAAAATAGAAATTCATGCTGTTTATTCATCTGTAGACTCCTCTAACTAAAGTGCAATATTTATATTAAATTAAGGAGATTGAGTTGAACAAATTTGTTCAACTCGATAAAACCATTTAAATTTGTGGTTTTATCGAGTTTTGATATTTTTTTATGATTTCTCTCCAAGATCTAACAATTTGCTTATGTCAAGTTTGCAACTGAAATTAGGCAAATGTTGGACAAATTGTGGACAAAAATCATAAAAAATGATCACAGCTCAATAACAGCTATATATCAGTACGTAGTAGTAAAAGTTTATGTTGTGGTGGCTTTCTAGTGGTAGCAAATCATCACATGTAGAGATGTATAAATTAAAATTTTCTACTATTCATTGTTCAGATACAGTGTATCAGAGACGCCTTACAAGTGACAAAGCTATGAAACACTTTACTAGAAGTACTGCTGGGAATCACGCCGCTGCACATTTACATCCAAAAGCAGGTGCCCTGACTCTGGACAGACTAAAGGGATTAAAACCTGGGGACATTAAAGGACACCTTAAAATCCTTGAAGATCCCAACATCAACTACCTAGTTTACATTGCAAAGGACAAGATTCCTATGCAATACAACTTCGACCAACCCTACAAAGTGGTAATCGAAAGCCGTACTAAGTGGGCCTCCGGTGAGCCTCAACTCAAAAGAGGAACCCTGGCATGGTACACGGACGGCTCTAGAATAGAAGGAGTGGGGACGGGTATCGTGGTCAGTGGGCTTAACCACTACCTCAAAGTGCTTATGGGACTCCACTCCAATATATTTCAAGCAGAGATTTCTGCTATTAACTTATGCGCCGTAAAGAACCTCGAGTTAGGGATACGTAGCCCAACAATTTGTATATCAACGGACAGTCAGCGGCGTTGAAGGCTGTGCGTACGAGTCCAGTCTGTTGCATGAATGTACATGCAATTTAAGGCTATTGGGACGCAATAACCACGTAACTCTTCACTGGGTTGCAAGCCATCAAGGTATCGAAGGGAACGAAAAGGCAGATAAGCTTGCCAAAGAAGCAGCGAAAATGCCCTTCATTGGACCCTATACCTGTTGTGTGCTGCAAAAGAGCCACCTAAAACAAGCAATTAACAAAAGAAAGGCGTCCCACTGGCAAATACGCCAGGACAAAAGCAGACGAAGGCACTGTTATCAGGATCGCCTAAGACATCACAGTCGCTGCTATCTTTCAGCAAAGGGGACCTTAGACTGCTGGCAGGGTTTCTGACAGGTCACGTGGCCCTGAAGTATCACTTACACAAACTCGGAAAAGCTGAAGATCAAATCTGCCGTCTATGTCAAGAAGATCTAGAGACGGCAGAACACATTTTGTGTAACTATGTTGCTAACAGTCACACACGACAACAACAAGATTCATCAAAAGCCTCCAATTAGTCTAACAAGTAGGTGGGCAATGTTACAATAGACCCATGCAGGTCGCGGTGACTAAAGGCAGCAGGGCCACTGCCCACAAATCTAATCTAATCTAATCTACCACAAGAACTTTTACCCGATAATCTGTTGATTTATTAACAACACTAGACGACACAATTATAAAAGTATTGTAATAAGCTCGAACACTAGAAAAAGAAGGCAACTGTTTTAAATACTTAAGGGATAAGTTTCCAAAGCCGTCTGATGCAAAAGTTCACGAAAGAAGGTTTAGTTGTTTACAAATTAGGAACCTTTTCAAAGATGCAAATTTTTTTGCGTCTCATGAATGATTTAAAGCTGAAAGCATATACTTCTTTTAAAAACGTTTCCACACTTTATCGGGGAAATCAAACTGCCAAGCTATCTTTCAAACTTAATTTTTTTGCTGTCGTATTTGAATTTCTTTCCTGCTTATTCAGAAGAGATGAGTAATAGACACCGGAGAAGATTCCGTCAAAATATACATATAAAAATGGAAAAAGATATCAGGGTAGGTGGGATCTCGTCATGATAGGAGATTATTGTTGGTTTTTTATTAGAGAAGGCAATAGTCAATCTAAAAGGAAGAAATAATTCCTATTTATGCAAAACATTAATATGCCAATTTTCCTTGATGTAGAGCTAAGATTAAGCAGTAGAAGATGTTCGTATAGCTGAATTAACATGAATGGGATATCATATCATGCACTATGCAAAAAATGGACCCAAACATTTGGACTTAAAATTGTTTCAATGTTAGTGACTAGGCCACTGTTGTCGTTATGGTAACAGCTTGTTTAGTCTCCAATTATTTTTTGACGTCTTTTTGTAATGTTTTTGTCCTCACTCTTTTATGTAAAATGGTAAAAATCAAAAAATTAAGAAAGCAAAAATAGAGAAGCTGCAAAAAATGTTAAACAGATTGATTTATATAATTGCGTAATCTACATCGCTTAAATAATAATTACAATACAATTCAACAAAATTCTGGTTAACAGAACAAGTAGCTCGCAAAATGTGGCTCTAATACACCAAACATGGCCTCTATGTTCTTGGTTTTTAGTCTTGATTTGTTCAACATCTTTCTTCAAACCCACTTTTACCATTTCTGAGATTAAAATTGCAATCTAGCAGTTCCAAGGAAAAACACTAAAATTAAATGCCTTGTAAACAAAGAAGCGGTTATCATAATGACAACTGTGGCCTAGGTTTTTTTAATTTGAAATATTGACTATGGTAACAGTGGTAATATTAATAGAATGTTCTAAAAAGGATTTTTAAATTTAGATTTAGATTTAAAAGAAGGATGATATTGTGCTGTGACCTATTGAACTATTGTGCCCCCTTGCCTAGGCTGTAGGCTGCTGGACTATGCCCGTTCTCAAAGCTTCCCATCCAGTCTAAGAGCTTTAATAAACTGCAATACCTGTGATGGTTTCAGAGCAGGTATTTCCTCTTCGCCCATGACGTTTACCGAGATAATTAGCTCGGATTTCCGTGATGGTTTTGCAGTAAGATATCAGGTGTTCCGAATTTTCATCCGACACCCTACAGAACCTGCAGTCGCTATTCTAGTTTAGACCTATCCTTGTCATGTGTTCCCCCAGGTGGCAATGCACTGTAAGAAAATCTGTGAGGATGCGTAGTCTATTTTTGTTTAGTTCTAGCAATTTTCAGAACTGACACAACTTTGCATGCAGCTATTATGACTGATTGCGCGATCATATTTTGAGCTGCTAGTTTATCTTTTACTTTACTCGATCACCGACCATTTCAGCATTTTTGAAATAAATATAGTCCACCGTTGCCAGATCGGAGAATGTTGCGTAGAAACGTACCAACTGGTAACTACAAACTACAAAGCAAGAAACGTATTTAAGCTAAACCAAATTTCTTTATGCTTTAATATATTTCTAAATTAGTAAAATAAAACAAGACATAATGACAAAAGTGGCATAGGTACACATCAATAGTTACAAGTAATTAGCAGAAACATATAGAGGTCGCTTTATAGCATTTTGTAATCATGTAAAGGTTCCTTTGGAATAATTAAACTAAATGTAATATTCAAGCATACTAACTGTAATTACTGAACCTTTAAACTAGGCGAAGAATTTCATATTAAATTGGAAAATAATATATAATCATATGATTCAATAATTCACATAGTTAATTACAATTTGAATCATATAAGTGCAAACTTCCACATTTATCCTAAAATAGCTTTCTAGTCTAATTATGTTGTTTGAGCGGTAGGTAGCTCAGGTAAATGTGCAATATAGAATGTAGATAATACGTACGCATTGTCTTCTTGAAGTATACCATCCATGAACAAATTACGTTAACAGTAACACAAAGCGAAACAATAGGCATTATACGTATATTAAGCATTTACCCTCACTAATGTAAGGTACCTTTGATACTGCTATATATGTATGAATAGATTTACTTTAAATTTTCTGATAATAACATTAAGTTAGAATGGTATTTTGTTAATTGAAGGATTCCACTTAATTTATTTCAAAATGGAGAAATAATGTAATCTCTATAAATTACTAACAGTACTTTCACTCTCAGTCTTTCACTCGCTGTGAACTGTTTGGAGTTGCTTTTGCAAACTGATTTATACGCATTAAACAAGTTTTGATGTATGTATTCTAAAAGGTCTATTTGCAAACGTTGATTAAAATAGGAACAATTATATTTGTTAAACTAGAGGGTTAGATTTTTCTAATATATTAACACTTGAATTAGGGGACATTAACCCCCTAAATGTGTTTGCCGCAATTATTCTATTTTCACACCAATGGCAAATGCTTCTCTATAGCGGACACTTCCCAAAATCTTTCCTTCCGTTCCACCAACTGCTTCATAAATCATATACATCCGCGCAAATTCATTAAGAACGAAATCCACTTATATAAATTACAAAAAAAGTAAAAATGAATGAAGCCAAAATAAGCTCGTTTACAAAAGAAAATGAAGAGATCACTGTATTAAAGAATAATAAAATAAATTATCACACTATTTTTGTTTGATACACAATTAATTAGTTTACTTACAAAAAATAATTCGGTTTTTGAAAGAATGTAATAATTTCTCAATACGTAGTTGTATAACTCTACTATAGTACTACCAAAGGGAGAGTACTAATTCACTTTGAATAGAATATTGTGTAGTAAACATTACGCTTATTAGTCATGTTTAATCAGTCTTATAAAGGCAGGTTAATAAAACTTCCTGAATTCTAAACGAACTTAAACTATCGAGATGGGAACTTTACGATTTGTACGAAATAACCAAAGCATCAGATAGGAATAGCCTTTGGCTTGTATTAATAAATATTCTCTCTTCCAACATAAGCGTTTGAAGTTCCTACACCATAGAAACCATAGTTTAAAGCATTTAATACCAATGCCATCCCAACGGTTACACAACTTATCGAGAAGAGGTTATTCTAAGAAACAACCTGAAATAAAAATTCACCTTAACGCCATTGGCAGAATGCTCAGCATTAGTACAGTAGTCTAAGATATCCAAATCCAAGTTGGAGACACCAGAAATGATGCAGAAGATTCGTTTGGGTTCATTGAGGGTGGAACAATATCCAAATCCTTCATTCCTTCAAGTCCAAATCTAGAGAGTTGGCGTAGTGCTATAATAGTACTGTCTTGTTAGCGTTTAGATGACCATACAGAGATCGTATGTTTCAAGAATTCCTATAATGGCATCAATAATCTTGTTATGTTCAGAACATTAATATTGGAATTACTGCAGCATAGCAGCGTATTGCTGAGAGAAAGCATTAAGCCCGAGAAATGACTTTGAGTACAAAAGGCATTTTGCCCAGAGTAATTCAATGCTGCCATTATATAATGTCATTCGGTATAAACCAATAACTGTTAGCAAATATGGCACAAGTGTCCTAATCATAGCATGCTGCATCCAGAATAATTGTCGTCGTCTATGTACTCCTGCTCACACTAAGTTGTAGAACGAAATCAAATTCCAATATACGAAACAAATTTAACAAGCAGATGGTTCAAGTTTACACAATATGCTCTCAAATTCTACGAAGTCGTTTGTCGTACAAGGAATCTCGAGAACATACCAGTAGAAAAATTAAAGATTTTCAAAAAGTTTTAAGGAACCTGAAGATAGGTATTAATTTAATTTGGTTACCAGATAAAGCACCAATATTTTTTCAAATAATAATAAATAGTAAGCGGTCATACCAGACACAATTAAAACTTTCTCGTGAAAATGACCCTTCTATCATGCGATTACTTGCCGATATTAAGTATCCAAATACTGTACTGCCTTGAAAGGATCCGGATCTTTTAAAATATCGTATTACTAGTGTCACAATTAATAATGGCATCCCGAACCAATAGTAGATTGAATTATTTATTTACCAAGAATGCCTTCAGACTCCTCAAATTAGATCCAATTCTGATTTCATCTATATACCAAAGGCAAGTTTGCAAGTATGACCATAAACTAAACACATTAAGTACTATGAAGAACAGTGAAACAACGGATACCCCCAAGACTGAAACTTTTATATCAAATAGAAACATACAGTACTGTAGTCATCTTAAACCATCCTTGCTAAGAATATGAAAACAATTTGTCGTACCTGTCGCCACAGTCAGCACGCACAGTAATGTAACAAAAGTCTCACAACAAGATTCTACATATCGCGCTGAAAACTGGGTCAAAAAGTACATTAGTGTAATTTACCCTCATCATGTAAAATACCCGTCGGTTATTTGCGTTCGAAATTGCGTCTTTAACACGGGGCATGTTCGGAAACGCGTGCATGTCCCTAGTTCGGAACCCTTCGTTAGCAACGCACAAGGTGTCGGCGTGCGAAAAATAAAGAAAATAAAAACAATAAAACAATGATAATAACACGTAATACCGGGTGTCAGTAGTCCCTTCATATCCTACCCTGCAGTTCTCGGCTTCGGTGAGACCGTTTCACACCGACCGGGGCAACCGCGGTGATAATATTCCGGAATCCGGGAGAGTTGGATGAGGGTCAACAACATCTGGGTCACGTCCGGTTGTATTCGCGCCGTGGCGTTCGTATACTGTTATTCATTGTTATTCCGATGATATGCAACCTGACCACCGTAACCACCTACACATCGCTACTAGTCAACATGTAATGTAGCTTCACCACTGGTCCTACGCAATTGTTCTACTAAATCAGTGTAATATGATTTTTCATGTCTAACTGGCAAGCTGGTAATTAGTTAAGTTAGAGAAGGTTGTGTTTTGGAGATAAGGATTCATATTGTATAAAATTGAAGAAACAACTCCCAAACCAACCTCCGGACCTTACCAGAATAAAGTTAATTTATTAAAATTTGTATCTTCAAGCAGAAGGTTTTTCTTGATATCTGTTTTAAACTATTACCATATTTTAATGTGTACATTGACAATTGCATAAGACGATAGTTTCATGCTATATAGACATCCATTCGCAAGTACAGCTTTTGAAGTTCACTTTTGACAGTGCATATCTTTTTTCTTTCATTGTGTAAGCTTGTTCTGTGTTGGTATAGCTAAAGGAATCAATTTTAAATTTCGTAGCCTTATAGAGAGTACTTTTGGTCTGAACTCCAAAGCGGATTTGATAGGATCACCAATACAACACAATGGCTTATCAAAGATCTTGTCCAATTTGGTTAAAGAGAACCTTGCCTAAAGTTGTCTGTTGACTCGAAAGTCTTACGAAATTGAAGTTGGGGCATCTACTGAACTAATCTTACAAAGTATGTACAATAAAGCCAGCAGGAATGCCACACAAAACGTGTAAAAGCGGTGCTGACTCTAAAAGACTCCTAGAGATGATAAATCACCTGGAATCGATAGAATTGTTCCGGGCTCACTACACTAATCTGTTGGTCTCATCATTACGTAAGTAAATTGTTGAGCCAGCTTGATGTTAGCTTATATTACAAAGAATTCGTCGGAAATCTCTTGATGATGTTGGTAGCATTGCTACTATAAGTGCTTATATCTACTGTAATGACACATTTAATCATTATTTTATTTTGGTTACTACCTGTCGCAATAGTCAAGTCTACTGCTTCAATATCCCCAAAGAAACAAGTCAAAAAATTTTTGTCACACGATCTTACTGGCTAATTCAAACCGAGAACTATTTGACATGAAAACTTGTTTCGTAATAAGCGAATAAATTGTTTCGCTGTGTCGTCACTGCACTGTTTTGTTGGTAGTAAACATTGTCTACATTAATGCTCCTCAATTGGTGCCAAAATAGGTTATTATGTTGCGATAACGAATACCATTAATCATGATGGAAGGATTTCAAAACATCCACGATGACATCAGTTCTTGTCTCCGGAACAGCAGTAATAATGTCGTTTACATATTTATATAAAAAAGGTACTTCGAAATCCAGTTTAGGAAGGCAGGTTTGGAGAAGTTCATCTATAACAATGCAAGCAAGAATCGGGCTCAGTGGACTACCCATCGGTGTCCAGAAAGTTTGTTGGTAGTAATTACCATCAAATCTGAACGATTCAGATTGAAAAAGGAATCTAAGTATGTCCAACAGCGTAGATTTCTCAATGGTGGTGTTTTGACTAACTCTATGCCATTCTTTATCCAAGATTTCTAGCACCAGTTCAAGGGAAATGTTTGTAAAAAGGGAAACAACGTCTAGAGATAACACAAGATAGTCTTCCGGAATGGATTTCTGTTTCATCGCAACAGCAAAGGCAAAGGAATCAGTGATATTATAAGTTGTCCTATTAGAGAAGGAAGCAGTTAAAATAGAAGCAATAAATGAGGACAGTTGCTATGTAGGGGACCCCACGAAGGATACGCTAGGTGTCACAGGGTAATCGGCCTTATGGACCTTAACAAGGGAGTAAAATTTTGGGCAATGCCATTACAGCAAGTGACTTGTTTCTGAGCAATATCATCAATGTGACCGGAACGTTTAAGATCTCTGACAATACTGTTGTTCTTGTATTGAATAGAAGATGTAGGATCCTTTTGTAAAGGTTTGTAAATGGCGTCGTCATCTAAAAGAGAAAGCGATTTGGCGTTGTATTGTGATTTAGTTAACGCTACTGTCAGTTGACCTTTATCAGCCGGCATAAACAACAAGGAATCACCTTCAGGAAAAATTTGTTTCAAATCTTTCAGAAATTTCTTGGTCTGAGTATAATAACCCCTCAGAAGACCATGAACTGGCGAAGGGAGATGTTGATGTTGAAGGAAATTCGTTATTGTGTTAGTCGATTTGGATCTAACTAAGTCACGGGTTTTAACTGAAATGGAATTGATGATGTACTATCCGCCAATAGTTTACAATATGTACCTACATCGCCTTTTTCAAGGCATAAACTGAATTTGTAGCCTAGTGGTAGAAGATTAGTAACATTCGTGGGGATTTAAATATTAGAAATGTTATAATCCATGAATGGCGTGTGGTTGTTTTCCCCAAATCCTACAATTTTGTTTATTCGTGTAGCCACCCCAGTGGAAATAAGTTTCATCGGAGAAGATAATTATGTGATAAGAGTCACTAATACGTCGTTTCAATAGCTACAATGATTCAACAAGTTGTGATTACTCAACACAATTAATTGGATCTTGTGGACTTTGAAGTGAATATCTTTATTTAAAAATTTCATGAGAGGCTGTTGGTCGTACAGCTAATTCTGAAGAACGATACCACATGGAGGTGTATTGTTTCTTGAAAATTTGCTTTTGCTCATTGTAGCCAACCAATTTGGACCAACATATCTCATCAAGTTCTAACTTTCCAAGGTGTCGTAGTCGTGTTCTTGCTTCAAGGATACCTACTGACATAACCTAATCCATACCGTTAAAATCGACATAAGAATAAAACAGGTAAGTACTAATAACGCCATCAATCAACAATTCAGATTTAAAGCTGCGTCTTAGCGAACTTTTGCACAGATCGTTTAGCTCAGCTCGACTACGAAATGAACAAAAAACCAATCACTGCGCGTCAAATAATCACGTGTTTATTTGACGTGCTGTGATTGGTTTCTCGTTCATATTTTAGTCGAGCTGAGCTAAACGAGCTGTGCGAAAAAATTCGCTAAGACGCAGCTTAAAACTGCGCGGCCATAATAAGTATTCCTGAAATTTTGATACAAGATTTTAAAAAATTACAAAAACAAGTGAGAAAAGGAAACTGCGGCAGTAATTGTCACTCTGTTGCCGAGTTATACTTTTAATTTAGAAAAATGTACTAGAAAAAAAAAGTTAAGGTTAAGATTTGCATCGAGAGTGAATTCTTTTCCTAGTTTGTTTTACTTTTTTTTTAAGTAGAAATATGTCATTACCTCAATAACATCATGATAGATATACCAACAAAACTGATTATGAGACGTAAAATATCCATGTTGTAAGGTATTGAATAATTCAGTGTATAATAAAAAAAACTTCCTCTTTTCCTTTAATTAATTTTAATAATTATCTAGGACATGTTTCGGCCAAATGCCATCTTCAGTTAGAATCTACATTTAGTGTTAAAACTAAAGTAAATTAAGGGTAAAATGTATAATACTTACAGTCAATTAGAAACATTATCAATATTATACATTTTACGCTTCATTTAAAAAAGAGGAAAGTTTTTTATTATACACTGAAAACCGATTATGACAAAAAATTACCATTGCCGCATATAGAGAGAATTTTTAACCACTTACCACTGCTCAGGCAACTTTAAATTGATTTTTGGATCGTTGCGTTTCCTTAGTTTAGTTAGCTTCAGCCGATAGCATCGATAACTCTTACAATACACTTCATACCTATTATGATTTGCAATTGTCAAATCGATTTTGAGCAGAAATACTGCTCTTTTGGCGCTGACAATACGTAACGTTCATAGTAATCTCACATGTACAGGGCAATAACTATTTTTCAAGTTTTCTGCTTTATTGTTTGAATTCTCTATACATTCCGGTGGTATATACGAACCTACAAACGCTTACACATACGTTTCACACGGACGTATACAAATGTGGTATTATTTATTGTAAATTTGTCCTGATACTGTATTGCACCGGCCCCAGGTTTATCGTCCGAATTGAATTATTACGGACGTAAACGTAATTTGTATTTTGAGAAGTCGCCGTTTATCAAAAGCGGAATTATTATTTATTTCTCCGTAGCGCTGTTAGAGACATTTATTCGTCTATGTAACGTGAACGATAGAATATGAATTAATGAATTGAAATCGGTTTAAATGGGCAAAGTCGATGAATACATTTCAAATTAATGTATTCGATAACAAAAGTACAAATAAGTTGTCATCACATTACTGACATTCTATGTTATATTCATCTTGCTGGAGAAATTTTCTTGCAGTTTTGAGATATTGAAAACCAGAAATTAGATGAATTATCTTGAAAATTGAAATTAGGAGATCCGTTATACAAACTGTTCTAGATTGAGTGTTTGGGCTATTAATATTACTCGATTTTCCTAGTTTGGTATGTTTGATTGAAGTATCGTTGGAAGTAAAAAATTTATAAATATAATACATGGCTATATTTACTGTAAGATGCCCGTTTTTGCCTAAGGCTGGATTGAGCATCTTATCGTGGAATGACAGAATCTATCTGTCAGAAGAGGCGGAGACTAGATCGTGGCTTTGCGCTGTTATGGTTCTTTTAGTATGCACCGCGTACTCACTAGTGGTGGAACCTTGTCAGGATCCAACTCCCCAAGGTATTGGTTTAAAGGATTTTCAGACCGATGGGTATTTTCTAAGGTGGATTTGGTCACCGTCTTCGCATAGTCACTTAGGAATGGTATGTCTAGGTCTCTGTGAATTTGTAGATTAGATTACATAATTCACGGGATGGCTAAGTAGCCTCTTGCTGCTGCGATTTATGGGTCTATTGTAGCTCCCTGTTATCTAGACCACCTGGTCTAGCTTTGCCTTCTTCATGAGGCTTTCTAGTCTTGCTGGGTTTGTCTTCATGTGGCTCGCCATGTCTGGGTATGGTTCGCCAATACACTCTAGCCTCAATCTGGCTAGTTCCTCGCATTAGCACAAGATGTACTGCTAGGTCTATTCTTCTGTCTGACAGATTCAGCACATAGCGTTTGCCGCCAGACTAAGGTTGCTCATATGCTTATTGAGTCTGTTATGTTCTATTAGTAGACCAACTACTAGCCATTCTCCTGCCTTTGTTTAAAAGGTCATCAGTGTATTTAGGCATGTATTCTTTGATGAATTCTTTAGCCGGCTTTTGTCCTGGGGAGCTTCTCCATCATTCGAGGGATTTTCGTGGTCCCACACGATGGTATCTGTGAATTCGTAAATTAGAGACGAACTATAGGGCCGCTGCGATGATTCGTAGAACGCTGTTCTGAAGAACGTTAAGTGTCTGCGTTTGAGACTTGACGAAAGCGCTGGATCATGTACGAGAACCGTAGGTGGGAATAGGTCTGAGAAACGTGTATAAATGAATAGCTTGAGTGACTCAAGGTACTTCTCTAGCAGATGAGCGGATACAAGACAGACCTCACACTTAAGAACTTGACAACACCGTCAGAGAAGTGCTTCCGAAAAGTGAGACGCGTGTCAAGAGTCACTCCGAGGTATTTAACTTTGGATGACCAGGAGATTCTCTCATCACCCTCAGAGATGTTAGCTGGGAGGAGGGGGGGATTTATTTTTCTAGAGAACCTCACAGGCACGCATTTTGAGGCGTTAATAGGCAGTAGCAGCATGCGCGGTCATTCGCTGATTTCACCAGCAACCTTTGTAGACGACGACAAACAAGAGCATCATGCCTAGATAAGGTAAACACAACGGTATAGTCAGTATACCCCGTGAGTTGCGTGCTAGGAGAGCGAAGAATGGCAATGCCGAACAACAGAAACAGTTCTGGGCCAAACATGAACCCTGTGGGATGCCAGCCTTAATAAGCCTAGATGCCGAGACGCATTAAAGATATTTGATCTAGTTTCTAACTTATAGATCATTGCTCATTCCCAGTTATATAATGGCTTATTCCCGGTAAGAAAAAAAAATGAATGATTACATTTATAAAAAACTGACCAACATTTATGCCGAATCTATGTACATTTCCTCACAGATATCACATATTATCGGGTTTGTTTGCAATGAGTGTCTCGTCAATAGTTACATTTTCCTCGCAACTGTAATTCGATTGAAAGTTTGTTATAAACGAATTAAAAAATTTGAAATAACAGCAAGCTTATGAGCACTGGTAATTCTATCTGAGTTAGTTCCCTTATCACCATAACTAAGCGCATTTTCAAAGATATTGCAGCTCTAACAAAATCAAAATCTGCAAAGTTTTATTTGCTGCAAATCTCTACCAAATTTATATTAAAGTAAGACAAACTTTATGATGTGACATTTGTTTTTCCATTGCTTGTTTATTTTTATGTTTTTCCCCTACGATAGGCTTACCAACCAATCAACATTTCGAATAGAGGATTCCACTGTATATTCGTGCAACATAAAAATTGGAATGTGGATTAATGAATGGAAACCCAATGAAATCCTCTCACTCGACAGTAATAACTCAAAACGTAATTTTCAGCTTCAAAATGATCAAATCAATAAACGGTAGACGCCTACGTTTTACTACGGGAAAAAATTGGATTAAGTTTTGTATCTGAGTTAAAATTTTCAATGGATACCAAGTGGTACTAGCTTTGTCTTTCCTCGTGTTTATTCTTTTTATATCCTCTTGGTTACAATTTGGATAATTCATCACTGTTGCAAAATACTAACTCGGCTTATTCAAACACGAACGAGATATGGGAAAGTTTTGTTTGCTTCGAGTTAAATATTAGTATTTGAATTGTAAACAAGTCTGAATTTACATAAATGTTAAAAGAGGAAAGTAATTTTAATAAAGCATCATTCCTCCAAATAATATTGAAAATAATTTAACTTAACGTGGCAGTACGCATATTAATAGAAATACACATGTTAAAATGTCAGAATTCTGTTAATTAAATCGTGTAGTCTTATGTATGTATGCAACTTTGGTTATTATATTGTTAATTAGCATTTTATGTTTCGTATGTGTACTGTGTTGATTACTACCTTGTTTCTTCATCTCGTTTATAAATTTGCGCAAGAGTACACAAAGTTCTACTTACTAAACAAATAAGAAGTAAAGTAATAATTGAAATTAAAAGAATTTGCGAGGTCCACTGAGAAATTGAATACAGAGAATGGTATGTTGGCAAGACACACGACCAAAGAACACGATTGAAAGAACGCGATCCACAAGGAAATACAATGGTACCACCGATTATTTCTGCAAATTAATAAAACAAAATGTTGTAGTCAAAAATTTTCTTCTTCTTCTCGAGGCCTTTCAGATATAATGTTTTCGAAGCTTTCCACTGCATCTTCTGGGCTTGCAAAGCTTACACCACACATTTTATCTTTTAATCTTGGAAATAAAAATAAATCTGGTGTCAGGTCTGGACTAACATCTGGCAGACATACTGTCGTTTACCATTCTGTGGTAACTGGGCATTTATTTTCAAGCACGATTGATAGGTCCTGATGTTGAGAAGAAATTGGTTACCATTTTCTTTCCAACATTTCGAGATTTTTCTTAGTTTAAGGGCATTAGGTTCTGTGAGACACACCCATTGAGCTGACTGAAGTTTTGATTCCGGTTCAAACTCAGATATCTTGATTTGATCACCAGTAATGTTGTTGTAAACTGCTTTAGACTTACTTCTATCATATTTCCTAATCGTTTTTTTATACCATTTCACTGGATATTATTTTTGTTCCTGTGTTAAATTATGAGGTATCCAACGACACACTCAAATTATTACATAAAATCTTGTTTATTGCAGTCATGTCATACCAAAGATTCTCCTAATAATCCTATACGTGACTTGATTGTCGTCTTGAATTATTCTTCGTACGGCGCGGCGTCTACATTTGGTTCAGTAACAACTGAGATGGGCCTTTCTTCGCGAGAATCGTCACTAAGTCAAACCCTTTAAAATTTAAATTCGTTATACAAGATGTAAATACTCCTCTGAGGAGTTGGATAACTATATGCAACACGAAGTCTCTTGAAACACTTCGTTTTGTAGTTAAAGAACTTCTTAAAATTATAGTGAATCATGGCTCTAAAATTTTCTCTTGTTAAATGCATTTTTACTACAGACTACACGGTTTGAAATTAGCTGGCGCAATAACTGCTGCAGTTATCACAACTAAATTCGAACAGTCAAAATAAAAAGCAATAAATATTTGTGTGATAGCATGATTGATTCAATAATATTTGCAGAAATAATCGGTGCTACCCTCGTATCTAGATGCTCGAGCAAGAAACTATGAAGCTTAGAAATTCAAATATCTCAATGTATTAGCTAAGAATCTCCAGTTGACGCAAAGATAAAACAGATGGATTCCTGGCGTGCATCTGAAACATGAAATTTTTGCGGTTTTTTTTTGTTTTACTTCTTGGGTATTCTTCACAGCATACCAGGTACTGTAGGTTCCATCAGTAACAGCAGCGTAATTTGCCGTTTGCTCGTATCTTTTCACTGCCTTCTTTAGTTGTGTCTTCCTGACCTCTTCCATTCTTGCATCTCATTGAACTTTTAGGAGATTCATGTTTGGAAAATCTAGCCAAATATATGTTTGTTTTGCCCTTCTCTTTCTGTTTCATTTACTTGGCTGAGCCTTTTTAAGTGAGCTTCTACCTTCTAATGTAATTGACTGGCTATTCTTTGATGAGCTTGACACTGGAACCAGCAGAAGGAAATCACTGCCTTCTTGCTATAGCACTAGTGGGTCTTCTATTTTTACTACGAAATTTGCAAATAGGATTCTTTGATGCATCAGTTTCAAGAGTGTCTTGTAAGCAGATTGTAATGCTCCTATTAACTTGAATCTAATCCACCTCATTTTCACTTAATGAAAGCTGGTTTAAATTCCATCGAATTTGTTACTGACTTGAGCATGTGTAACCAGAATTACTACAATGAATTGTAATCGAGGACGCAGCCAAACCACCTTCCATCAAGTTGTTTAAAAGTTGAATTCACAAGTTCGAATCATGTTTAGAACTGCTTAGATATATGTTTGGCAAAATCTTCGAAAAACTTGACTAATTGTACATCCAAACGAATTTGCAGGTCATGAGGTTTCTCAGCTGATGTTGTTTGGGCTTCTTTTTTGGGCCATTGTCCTATTACCGCATTCTAATTTTAGGCAAGTAAGAGTGTTTCAAAAAGCTTTCTAAAGCTTCACTACTTACTTTAGCTTTTCTTATTACCAGCAATGAGAGTCTTTCCAGCTCTGCCATATGATTTCAATTTCTTGTATGGGACATACTTTATGTAATTGCTCATCCGTACAGCAAGGTAAATTTCTTAGCATGCGTTGGAGGCAAATCATCAGTAAAAACCTCTGACTGGTGGCATTGCCTAGTGAGAAACGTCAAAATTTTATCGAATATGCCTACTTATCTCTAAGCCAGAATCAGTTTGCGTATTCATTCAGGAGGTTATCAAGCAATAGTTAATCAGTATAGTAAGATGAGAAGAAAGTGGTTGATGGAGGATCATCAAACAGAACATCGAATAGACTTTTCTGGCAAGGAAATCGAGAAGCACTTATCCAAGGATTTTATCTTGAAAATACTTGTCTAACTGATGATAGAGAATCAATCCTTTACGCATTAAGGTTGTTTGTTTATATCGAGCTTTTCAAGAAGTGTGGGTGCTACTGGCTTGACTGAATCCATACAATAAGTTCCTGTAGCTAACCAGTTCCTGTTTTCTCTGCAATGAGTAGCATCATTGTAAAACAATCGGTCGAAATATAGTTAACAATATCTGACACTTACACTTTGTTTGTTGTTGTATCTAAAAGATTGTATCACAGGCATATAGTATTTTAAAATGTTGCAAATACAAAATACTGATTTAGAGTACTATTTCATTTACAATATATTAAATACAAAGCCGGTATGTCTCAATAATGAATCATTTATTATCAAGGCAATAATAGTACTAAATTTAAGCTTGTTTTGTATTGTTATCGCTTTAATAATAATAGTGCTTTTAGTGTGAGTGGGCCAGTAGGAGAAATAATCTTTAACCCCGACCTAGTTGTTTGCTGTAGGGTATGTAGTGAATCAATATCATTGTAATATTAGAATGACCAAATACTAAAACAACGAGTCATTACGCGTATAATAATTATAACATAAATATTAATACACAGAAATAGATAATCAGTAACAGTTTTTCTTCTCATTTCTCTGTACAGATTTCATTCCTGGAGCGAAGCAAATCTCAACAACAAAGCCTGGTAGGGTATTTCATTCAAATTATTGTCTTTTCTGTTTTAACCTTTTTCGTATTGCACGCGTTTCGATACCATATCAGACGGGATGTTCCTTTTGCCATAATAAGGGTTTTCCATATGAAATGGGTCATAGAAAAATAGATATCTGACGTTGGAGATTATTGTCGAGATAAAGTTGTATCGTATCTGTCATTATTCGGAATTCGCAGCTATATAAAATGAAAGAAGGTTTTGAGTTAGAAAGCTGTTACGTTTTATATTACACCGGGAAACAGGGGGCAGTTTGTAAGAGAAACGATGCACCTGGCAAACATAACTTTAAAATTTCTTTCTGAATATTGTACGAGGTGTGAGGTTGATATGTCGCGAGTAATATAATATATAATAAAATAAAATATAAAATTATTTTACCGCCAGAATTAACCACTGCTTGATATATTTTGTTTACTATTTAATACGAGTCGATGTAGTGTACCAACTGGAATAGTTTTCCAAGCGTCTTGGAGATGTTTCCAAATATGTTTGGCGATTGTAAAGGCCGAATCATGTTAAAAAGTACTCCGTTATCTTCTCTCTGCTGCAAATAAATTCTATTAATTATCGCGGAGTGCTCTCTACATATATTACTGATCGAATGTTTTAGCAGTCTAAGAAACATTAGTGTCGATAAGTTTTAATACTAAATTAAGGAATTAAAGGTAAGGTTGTAATTAAATTTAAAAGAAACAAAATATAAAACTATTGTTTGGGGTTTAATCCGTTACAAAGTTATTATTCTGTCGACATTATTATTATATCATTTTAGACCGAAAAGATTCCGTTATGCCAACATTATCCCTTTAACGTTCTATCTAGATATCAATATTTATTCCGATTTATATCAGTAACGTTATTTTATTTCAATCTTTTCTTTTCGACACAGCCACAGTTAGAGACCGAATCGAATCCTATCGATGTCAGTCTGAGGTTGGTTAGGTAGGTTATACCGATTCCGACAAATTTAAGTCTTCGACACACTTCCTGCGCAGGCATCCGCTTATCACATTTCTGAAAAAACAAAATTCTGCCAAGTCACATCACCAACAACTTTAAAAATGTACGGACGGCACTCAGCAACAACGATGGAATATTAATCCAAGATGCAGTCAACTTGGTCAACAGGTTAGGGTTTAAGACAATTTAGAAATAAAAATTACTTGTAATTCTATCAATCATATTAACAAAAATATTCAATCTTTAAGTACTACATTTAAAAATGTCATTTCCCCATTCATTTTTTTAGAATTTCAAAATAGATTAACGCTTTCGTTCAAAAAGAGGTTAAACAAAGTTAAACAATGTAATATTGATAAATTCAATAAGTTGCATGATTCTGCGTCAAGTCATAAAACTTGCTTTATCGATAATTCAAAATGGTTTAAGAACCTGTCAGATGTTGATATTCCAAAGCATATTTCTGATTTTCTGTCACTAGGACCCAAATTTAGTATTTCACCTAACAGTAAAAATGTCAATAAATTATGATATTGAAAATGTTATTAATGAAGTTCCAGAGAGTTCAAAAAATATCACTTGAGCAAAACTCACCAACAATATTACACATTTTTTGGTAAACTCACGTAATCATGTTGCGGTGTCTCCCTTCAATAGCATTTACAATGAAACTAAATATTTCCTTTAACAACACCCCAACTTATATAACCTACAATCTGATAAAGGTGGGTGCACAGTAGTCATGAATAAGGTAGATTACATAGCAAAAACAGAACAACTTTTAAGTGATAATGTCACCTACAAAAAACTTAATAACAATCCTACTGCAAGGATTCAAACCAAACTCAACAAGCTCATCAAACAGCTTGAACAAAAATCACAAATTTCTACCGACGTCGCTAGACAATTATCTAAACACAACTGCACTCCACCCAAATTATACGTATTATCAAAGATCCATAAAATCAATACTCCTGTCCATCCTATAGTCAGCTCCATCAACTCTGTCACCTATGACCTATCAAAATATTTGTCTAACATTCTCACCCTCAGTTTTGCAGATAGAACCAATTACAACATCAAAGACACCTTCTCATTTGTGGATGCGGTTGAGGGAATGGCATTACCGGCTGATTACGTTATAATATCTTTAGATATAACTTCACTTTTTACTAACATACCACCCATTAACTGGGATCTAATAGAACCTCATAGCCGGTTAGATAAATCCAACTTTTTGGATTTAATCGAATTCACTTTTGATAACTGTTATTTTTCTTTTAATGACACATTCTACCAACAAACTTTTGGTGTACCGATGGGTTCTCCTATCAGTCCCATATTAGCATTAATAGTTCTAGATTTTTTACTAGATGACACTTTACCTAAACTACCATTTCAACCGCCTTTTATTTTTAAATATGTTGATGATTTAATTTGACATTTTCAACGCTGTCCCTAGCAATATGATCACTAGAGTTATCCGAACACAAGAAAACAAAATCATTCTTGATTGCTACCAGAAACCCACAGCTTCTGGTAGATTTATTAATTTTTAGAATTTTACATATCAGCCACCATTCTTTTGTTCAGGATAACTTAAAAAAGCTATTTGACATTTTTAGCAATAACGGCTATCCAAAAAAGATTTTAAATCAATTAATTTATAATTCCAATGTTTTCGAAGGTCCAACAGAGGATCCGATTGCTAACGAAGTCGTTATCTACAGGAAGATACCTTATATTCACGATTTAACTGATAAAATAATTGCTACCTTTAAATCATTTAATAATATCAAAATCGCCAAATACAACACCAACATCGCAACTGTTAAAACACTGAATAACCCAACATAAAAGCGATTGTAGGATTGGCAAGATTTCATGCGCACTGGCGTCACATAGCATAAACCACGATCATATTTTTGATTACAGTAGAATTAAAATTTTAGAAACTGAAAACAATTACAAAAAACGTTTATTTTTAGAAATGGTTCACATCAACAACAACCACAATAGTATAAATTTCAAAACTGATACCAGTCAATTAAATATAATCTATTCGAACGTTTTACAACTACAACAACTTTAACTTTTCAGTTAAACCACGTATCATTTTTGCAATTTAAAATACTTTATAATTTCTTACTCTTCTTTTATAAAAACAACAAGAAATTCGTCTAAAATTATAATTTTAAAAAGATTTTTAATAATTAAAACAACAATTTTAATGTGTTTGTCCTCGTTAGTGCCGATTAATTTTACACATGTCATACAGAGATCAACATTTTTGAAACTCAAATTGTAAGTAATTCACACACACACAATTCATTGTTTATATAATTTGTTGTATACTTTTGTAGCATGCTCCTGAGGAAATTATAAAATATAACGAAATATTGAGCTTATGAATAAATGACTTTTTGATTTCAACAACACACCGATTACCCTGACATTTTATGTTTTGCGCTATATATATACATATATGTATATAAAGGCATACTTCCAGCACATTTTATTAGATACCAAACACTTTTATCTTATAGCTCATGTACAGAATATATAAATTTATATCAGCCTGAAGTGTTATTTTGCACTTTTCCTCCAAGTTAAATAAGAAACGATTTAGTGAAACGATCCATCGAAAATTCGATCTCGTCTCGAGTTTTAAACTTTAAATCACAATTTTGCACGCGTATCGCTTGACGAAAACGCTCGTCACCTATTATACTCCGAAAAAGGAATCAACACATGATAAATCTATGTTATTCAAATGCGTATCACTCTAAAAAATTACAAATCTGCGAAGTTTCCGGGTAGGGAAGCACGAACAAAATCGTCCAATATCCAGATATATCGGCCACATTGGAAATTACCGCTAGCATCTTCCCGTGTATTTTATGGAAGACGATATTCGTTGAGGCTGCGAGGCGGTAACCGACTACCGCTCCATCCATGTAAAATACGATATGGCAAACGATACATCTTATTATACGGAAGCTGTAAAGCAATTCCATATAAATCCGCACAACAATAGCTTATTTTCCTTTCAATCATAATTATCATCCGTTTCTGTTTTTTTGGCGATACTGAAGGAGGGGCTCGCAGTTTTAAGAATTTCCAGTTCGCTTTTATAAGATTTTCTACAGTAACATTTCTGTAAATTGTCTCAATTAACCTTTTTTTTGTTTGAAAGGTGTTAAGTACATTTTCGTGTATATTTCTTTCACATTAATATATTAGGTTGTTAAACACGAAACATTCACCACCCCCTGTTGGCCTGAATCATAAAATGATTGAGTTATGTTGTCTAATGTCAAGGTTCTACTCATTATATTCCGCATTAATAATCATGAATAGCATTTTAAATAGAGGTAACAAAAATATTGATGTTGTACATTTAATATTGGACGTTGTATTGGATTTCCTTCGATTAAAGAGTAAAATAGTGGACATGGTAGACATTTCGTAGTAAGTTCTATTCAACGCTTTAACGACATTTAATTTTTTCTCATTTTACTTTTTGAAGAAAGATATATTATATACATATATGTATAAAGACATATATATACAAAGAATTATATTGCTCCAGAACAGCATCGTTTCATGGAAGGCAGGTCTACTGTTTCTAATCTGTTATGTTTCACCCAAAGAGTAGCAGATACCATTGATCCACAGGGTCAGATCGATGTGAATTATACAGATATTGCTAAGCCATTTGATCATAGTATCTTAATTGGAAAGTTAGATTACTTCGGCTTTAGCAGTGCACTGCTGTCATTATTTACATCATATCTTTTTAATCGTACACAGCGTGTGTCGTATATCGGTTTTGAATCAGCGTCATCAGGTGTACCGCAGGGTTCCAATTTTGGCCCACTTCTATTTTTAATATTTATTAATGATATTGCTGGGGCAATTGAATGCGATAAAGAATTTTTTGCAGACGATCTAAAGATATCTTTGCATATTAAAAGTATGGGGAATTGCGATAGATTGCAAAATCAAATAATTAACGTTCTGCGCTGGTGCGATGACAATGCATTGCAGATCAATGTATCTAAATGCAAAATTTTTTCATATACTAATACTCTTTCAGTATACTTTTAACACCGACATCATAGCACGCTCAACCATTGTCAAGGATTTAGGAGTATATTTCAACAGTACCATAAATTCTGCAATGAAAATGCTGGCATTGCCATCAAATGACACTAGTAGAAGGGGAAACTACGACCACAATATGGGCGCGATAAATTAGTATATGCTGCATAAAGTAATTCAGTAGATTTAGGAAAGAAAGAAGCAGAAAATTTAATGAAAAAAAGTTTTTCAAACTTCTCCAACTTGCATAGCTGCTATGCTGAAGTTAGATTTGGCATGAAACAAGACACGTTGCTATTTATACCTGTGCATGGATTTACAGATGTAAGAAGAAGCATCAAATAGCATAGCTTGATATTTGGCAATTTCTTCGTGTCTTGAATAAAGAAATGATTTTATTTTTAAGATGAGAATATAATGGCGGCACTAGTCATAGGATCTGTAATGACTTACGGCGTCTACAAACCAAAAGACAATCTTTATTTACTTATTTTGATGTTATATTATCATTTAAGACCGTTAATTAATTAATAAAACCAGTATAGTCGGCCTGCAGGTGTATTGTGGCTTAGGAACCGAAAAGTTGGCGTTCACGTTGATTTCTATTGTGAGTACCTAGATAGTTTACTCTTGCGTATTACCTGATGAAGGAGCCTAGAAGTTGGCCTTCATATTCGTTCCTCAGCTTATTGAACGCACTATGCTAAATTGTAATATCATTAGTACATAATAAATAAAATACCATAATTGATCAAATTAAGGGCCATAAGGTCCGGTGTCTCTTCCAGTGCCGTCTAAGAAAATTCTTTAATTCCGATTTAAAACGATCCCATATAGTATACGAGGACGACCTGAAATGTTTGCGGAATCGACAAGGAAAACTCAGTATTGGTGTGATTTTCTATTTTTATTTTTCCATGTAGTCTTCTCGAAGATCAATATACTTTTCAAACGGTGCTCCAGTCTCTTCAAGCCGTCGGAAAAAATAGGATGTTTCGAGGTCTGCAAAATAATAATCTCTAACAGCAATGACCTTCTCATTTGAGATAAATCTTTCTCCTGTCAGGGATTTTTTCAGGTTTGGGAATATGAAAAAGTCGCTGGGGGTTAAGTCCGGTGAATATGGGGGATGAGAGACTAATTCATTGCCCAACTCATTTAACTCGGACAGGACGATGCGGGATGAATGAGCCGGACCATTGTCGTCGTGGAAAAGCACTTTTTTCCGCTACAAAAGAGGTCGTTTCTCTTTCAATACAGCACCGAATCGGGTCAATAAATCGCTGTAGTATTGTCCCGTGATCGTCCACCCTTCTGCAAATAGTCGATGTGGATCACATCTTAGGAATTCTAAAAACTGGTCGCCATGATCTTTTCGGCCGATGGAACGGTCTTTGCTTTCTTCTTCTGGCTCCTGATTTTTCATACCTTTCGGAAATATGGTCCAGCGTTCCTCTGATTCTTCCTCTGCTATCTGCTTCAATCGACGATCGGCTAACACGACATCATGAATCTTTGGATGGTTGGTGTTTTTTTTGGGCGTCCACGGTTTCGTTGAATCCTGGCCAGTTCAAACTCGCTCATCCAGAAAATGGAGTCATCCGCAACCTCTAGTTTTTGCTTTCCGTGGCTTTTTCCAGCCATTCAAAATTTTATCACTGCAGGAAATTCGATTTTATCAATTGTTGCGAAATCGCCTAACTTGCTTGTTATAAACAATAACTATTGACAGTAGACGTCTTTCAGAAATTTGAATGACATTATAAATCTTTCTTCATCTTTCTTTATTATCTCATTAATTTACGTGAATCCCTTTGATTTCGTATTTCAATAAAGACCAAGATTTCGGCTACAACATGACACCACGATTTGTCTTTATTTGAATTTATTATTTAATTAATTTTGAATTTTTATAATTTTAGATGCACGTGGCGTTAATTAGATTATATTTAAAAAAACACCAAAAAATAAATATCGAATATTATTTTTAACAAAAACATACTACAGACTTGATTTTCGAAAACTAAATTATTCTGTTTACGTGATGATGGAATTCTGTTTTGGCCTCATTATTCCATCGTATTGAGTTGATATTTCTAGCAACCGCACCGGGGAAATGCTAAGCATCCATACACAATATTTTCTCACATGAAATGCCATTACATTCCTGTCGTGTATTTGCATATTTGAGACGCAAACGCATAATTCCCATCGCTACAACGCTAACTAACCAGATTCGATGCGAGCAAATTAATACTGCGACAGTTTAATAACGTTGAATATTCAGAATAGCTGGCATAAAACAATCCCGATGATAGCTTTATAAATATCTAATACGCGCAAGTAAGTATATATAGGTCTTAGAAAATTACACCAAGCCAGTGTATAGTGAAGGTGAATAGGATCTATATTGTTTATGATATTAACGTGCTACCTATATACACTTTACACGGTGCAATAGAATACGATAACTGAATTTTAAATCCTGTAATTAATTGCAAAATTAGCGAGAAATACGCTAGATTTATGGAAATGAGAGAATATTGCATTCGCTTCTAAGTCCACCGTATTATAAACAGTTTACATAAGATTCATTTAAATGCAGATTAAGTTCGGAGCTTGCTTGGAATAATAGTTCTCTAAACTTATTATGTAATTTTCAAAGGAATACTTTCTCAGACTGCTTAATGTTACCCTTGACGTCTTATTTTAAACTAGTTCGAGAATATCAGCGTTAATTTCTTTTCTCCTTCTATCTATGTATGTATATAAGATGAACTATTCTGATTACTTTACAAAAAAGAGAGATTTATTAGATATACATTTATGCCACAGAGGAATAACTGTTGTTCTAAATTCGGCTACAAAGATCAATATTAATAAAACTCTTGCATTTAAAATTTCTACAATTGGTAAAACAATGCTCGCTTATGTTACGTTAAGTTTTTTAACTGGAAAACGCAGTCAGTTAAGTATACTTTTTTTTGTAGTTTTCGCAACAAACTAGTACAAACAACTAAATACGTGCACATTTCGTACAAATTATGTTCAAAATACAAACTCAAAGCTATTACACGACATATCCCACTAATGTTTGTACTGCTTAGTTGTGAGAGATATACCGTCATCCGCATACAAAATTCCATTTTCACCGGTGCTAAAAATAAATCAGACGCTTTTTTAAGAAAAATAAATTAGTCATGTGTCCGAATGAAATAGAACGGGTGCCGCCGAATTCGCACCACTCAGCTCCACGGAACTATTTATTTTGTGAAACAAAAAAGCAACCGTAGGTTACATGTCCGACTTGTCACGTTTCAAACATTGCCCGGCGAATAAAAATGTTTTTCACGTAAGAAACTTTACGCCATATAAATCGAGGAAAAGCACAGAGAGGTTGGAGTATTGCAGGTCATATACAGGTGTTCCGAAAAATTTGCCCGATATTTATTTATAGAAATGTATCGATTGTATTACATTCAGTTGAGTTATTTTTTCCTTCCTTTATTACACATTACTTCCTTAACAGTATAATAAAGTCAATATCAATCTTTAAATTCTCTCCCATCATTTTCTATATAAACGTTTTCCGCCATAAATAACAACCTAAGCATCCTAATTTATTGCTAGTGATTAAAATTGTTTAATATTATTGTTTAATATTATTATTTTTATTCATTAACATTAGAAAGAAGGAAAAAGGTGCCTGGGCCGTATAATGCTCTATCGAAACTTCCCAATGCGCTGCTTGATCATCTGGTGTTGATAATCAACTCAATTATCCATCTGGAGTATTATTCAAACATCTGGAAATATACTCTCACAACTCCCGACCCATCGCTCTTTTATCATGTCCTTCCAAAGTCGCCGAGGCTATGATCCTAAACAGGCTAAAGGAAGATCTTTTAGTCCTCGATATCTTACAAAACGAACAATTTGGATTTCGAAATCTCAAAGCTTTCAGGGTGACGATGGCTAATCGAAATTCTCAGAGTCTCGTGCGACGTTGGGTGCAGTGTTTCTTGATATTGAGCAAACCTTTGATATGGTCTGGCACCATGGTTTGGTCCATAAAATGATATCCACAAGTATTAATCCGCCTATCATACGAATCGTGCTCTCATATCTCGTTAACTATTCCTTCTCTCTTCGAAATAAAGCCTCGATCTCCACACTGAAACATATAATCTCTTCTTGTACCTTCGTCTTTCCTAATTTATATAATTAGATTTTCCAAAAGTCCCTCAAATGCAACATGCCATCTATGCAGATGACACAGCTGTACCTGGGAATCACTCTGGACCAACGATTAATATTTAACCAGCACGCTTAGCGGTGTTGCCTCTTCTTTGCACTAAAAGCTCAATGTCGTTAAAATTAAAAATTTTACCATACATATTTTTGTCACGACCAATCTTCACATACAGAGCATTATCCTGGTCCGGCTTAGCAACGAATCACCTAGTTGGAAGTTCTTCAAAATAAAATACTTAGAATGACCACAGTATGACCCCTGGTTCATCAAAAATTACCAACTGTGTACCAATCTCCAATTTCCCTCCATTAAGGACTACTTAACATAATGGCAAACAAGAGGTGACAAGGGCAGGGCTACCTCCTCCGTAAACCCGCTGATTGGACCCCTATCCGAATCTGATTTCGATCGACCACCACCTTGGGTACCACCTAAAGAGTAAAGTTTAGAAGATCGATAACCCGTACTTCATATCGTAACATCTAGGGCATGAAGAGCTCTCCAAGAATGTACTTCAACAATCCAACCCTAGAGGGGAAAAGCAGAATCATCGCGCGACTCACTACTCGTTCGTTTTTTGTTCGATTCGTCATGAAAACATATCAGAAAATCAGCATAATATTGACGTGTTATTGTTCTTCCTTTTCTAAAATAATCAATAAAAGCAACACCTTTGGAATCCCAAAAAAACTGTGGCCATTACCTTATCGGCCAAAAAAGCGTGTTTTGCTTTCTTGAAGACATGTTTTGCGGAAGAAATTCATTGTTTTGACTATATTTTTATTTCAGTAGTATAATGATGTAGCCATGTTTCAGAATTTCCTACGAATACATTTGAAGATAGCTAAACATTTTCCGGATATTTGAATGCAAACGCGAATTTGATCAACATTAAACAAATGAGGCACCCTTTCCCCTTCTATACATATACATATTTCATTTCTTTAATCCGTCAGAATAATTATATCCACTCAATGAAAGAAAAAAGAGTTTTAAACTTGATTTTAGAGTACAAAACATTTTACAAAAGCACCGTAAATACAACATTATATCTGTAGTACCTCCACAGCTATCTTCAAATATATAGCAAGTACGTTTAATTAAATTGTAACTCTGGACTTCCACGACAACCCACATAACGTTTAAAAGTGGAAGGACACTCATAAAATCATTTAGCGTTGTATTGCCTCTACGAAAGAAGAGAGCTGTACTAGTAGCTGTTGCAAGTTCATACATCATCCTTAATCTTAAACAGGATATTAGCGCACAAAGGGCTCCGGAGCTTCTCGTTTGTCTCGTTCCACCAACGACGTTTGCGAAAGGGGAAGTCATTCATGTTTTAAGCGGCGAATGTAAAGTCGTGCGGAATGACATACTAGAGTGGTGGTGGCGGCGGCGGTAGTACTGCGTGTGTCACAAACGGAAGGGTATTTACGCAAATAATTTTATTGCGAGAACGATGTGGCGTCGTGGGTGCGTGTCAAGCTCGGATTTAGCTGTTTTGACAATGTGAATTATAGAAACAAGATAACTACGTCACAGTTAATCACGTTTGAGACCATCGAAAAGAATAATGGGAAAACAAATAAAAAAGAGAGAATAAGTTGGTTGAACTGGAAATAAATTTAATGTGTTTTATGATTCCGGAGGGCTTTAGTACTTCAAACAAGCTTGCTTATTGTTTAATGCGGTTGGTATACCGCGTTTGTTGTGTTTGAAGTAATATTTTTATATTGGGTATATACTATAGTAGCGTTGTTCCACAGCACGACAACTTCACTGACGGTGTATTTCGTAACACGGCAACTATAAAATCTTTAGATAATGAATATTCATTTTTCTCGTATGTATCTCTAAATCCATTACACATAATCAGAAACAATTTCAATAAATCATAACTTGTGAGTTGGGACGTTGTGATGTGCATAACTACCAAGTCCATTCAGATGATTGAGACAATTATTGTTCTTATCGCCTGCTTTCTTCAAATCTTCCTCCTCCTCCAAACACTTCAATGAATTATCTTTTTCTGCCAGGTCGTCGATGTCTACAAAAATTCGCCGCAACTCTTATCCCAGTAACCTGTTTTACTGTTTTAAATAACCCTAACTCCTACAGCTAGTTGTATTTGCATTATAGATCAAGTAATGAAGAGCAATCAATCGCAAGTGATGCTTAATGATGCTTGAAATGAATACCGGAAAAAGGATCAGCAGGAAAAAGAAAAAGCAGTCATTGACCCTATAGAAAATACGGAAAAGCATAAGAATAAAACTGATTGGGATATCAATGATAGAAAAAAGTAGAAAGAAGAAGTAGCAGAAATATGAGGGAAGCATACATTTGAAAACTGGCGTTGGTCAAAAACTGGCATCGAATATGCCGAGACTATGTTTATATGAAATCCCACCAGTAGCAAGATTACAAACACTTATTTAAGTTAAAGCGACAATCTGTAGAAACAGCAGTAATTAATTCGAGGTAGTTAATATGGGAGTACTGCAAGGATCAATAGGGCCGGAATTTCTTTTCGGTTCGTTACCACAACACACTTAGATATGTGGGCAAACGATATTATGCTTGCCTCTTGGCAACAAATCTATTGCTTTAAACTGTGAGAAAAAACAGAAACAGAAACTGCGCTGGCGGAAGCTAAGAAGTGGTTTGATGCAAATAAACTTAATATCAGTGTTCAGAAAACCAAAACTTTTCCACGTACAAGAATCAAAAACGATCAACCAAATTCTTAGGCATATGACCAAGAGATGCCTCAACCACTGAGATATTTCGATAGTTTCAACAGCATGAAGAATGTTTCTATAACAAAACCAGCAATCAGAGCAATTGCAGAACACAAATACAAGAATAAGCTGCTACATCATTCTTTCTAGTTTACCTCAAGCATAAATATTCATTCCGTAAGGAAAAACCACACTTATGGTCTTATCTGTAAGAAGGATAAGTGAACATGAATGGGAACCACTACGCTCCACATACGACGTGGCTATAAAATTACTACTTGCCAACTTGCTTGTAGACACTGCCTGCAAAACTGTTCTAAAGACCCGTAACTGAGTTTCACCTGTTGACCAGTGTTATATATTTTAAACAGTTTTTATTAAAATTAAAGCGTCGAATCATATAAAAATCAAATCATGTCAGTAATAGGAGCTCGTGGTATATATGCAGGAATTACCCCACTATGTAAGAGGTAAAAAATAGATCAGGCATTAGAAGCGAACCATCTGGTTTCGATCTGTCCCACGCCATCAACGTTCCCCTAAACGCAAGACCTAATCTCATTGCTGCTTGCTTTTGTAACTAGTACTGTATAGCAACTGCGACAGCAAGCTTATTCCAAATCTATTCCATCTATCCGGCGACATCAGAAGAAAAAATTGCACGAAGAAATAGCATGTTATTAATGTGAGGCGAAGTTCGCCCGAAGGCGTTCTACCACTTAACCTCAAGCAAGACGACGACCGACCAACACATATATCATAAATATATAATATAATATAATGTAATGGGCTGCAAAAAAACTTTTATGATTGTCTCTGGGACGAGAGCAGGGCCAGTCTCAGTGTCCTTCTAAAAGAGGCGGTCGACTCGCATTTAAGTTCATAGGGTAACCGATTAAGTATTGTAGGCGCAACATATGAGAACTCTCTTTCAAAAATCGCTAAAGAGTGAAACGGCACTATTAGTCGGTCTATGAAGCGGAGTACTTTGTCATAGATATGATGTCTAGGTGTCGACAATTAATAAAGATAAGTTGGAGAGCCATTGCAGATAATGCGACGAGAAAAACAGGCGAAATGAAGTTCTCTCCTATTAGCCATCGTCAATCAACCCATCCTATTCAATGCAGGCGTAATATGATCACGTCGCCGAAGATTAAATATAAATCGTAAGCATGAGTTCTGAACCTTCTGGATCCTGTAGGAAGTGGACTGGTCCATACACGGGCCATAGACAACATTACAGTAATTGAACAGAGAAAGGATGAGACTATCACAAAGCATAGCTTTTATAGGACGAGATGAGAAACTTTGGGAAGCATATAAGCAGCGCAGGATCCCATATGACCGTTGAATTTGATGTGAGATAAATAATTTAAATCTAAAGTTTGAGTCAATCAGGAGACCCAAGGTCTTAGTTATACTAAGCGGGGTGAGAATGCGATTAGTCACTTGCACTGTCTCTGCCGATCTTTGGGTGGACCAAAGAAAACAACAGAACTCTTCCGCGGGTTAATAGTTAAACAATGCGCTTTGGCAGACCAAGCCAGTTCATGAAGATCAACGTTGACGAGGCTCTTACAAAGTGAAAGATGACGGATGGGAAAAGCTGACATAGAATTGGGTATCATCTGCATAAAGATGTACCTTGCATGTACTAACAACACTGCACAGGCCTGCAGTGTATATGGAAAATAGCAGTGAGCCGAGAACGGCGCCCTACGGAACGCCGAGGAGACAGCTCCAGGAGACGAAGAAATACCATCAATAACGACACTCTGCGTTCTGTTAGTAAGAAACGATCTGATTAAATTAACCGAAGTTGGATCCAATCCAAGGTAAGAAAGTTTATACCAAAGCAGCTGATGATTAATCGGGTCAAAAGCCTCAGAGTAGTCCAAAAGGGTAAGTGCAGTAATTTCTCCCCGATCAGTAGCTGTAGCAATATCGTTAACAATAGAGGACAACGTGGTGGCAGTGCTGTTATCTTTTCGGAAACCAGATTGCTTATGTGGCAAAATATCATGCTTAAGAATGTACTCAAGTAACTGCTCATTCATTATTTTTTCCAGAATCTTAGAGAGACAAAGGATAATGCTGATTCGGCGTAGCTCAGAAAAAGCAGTAGTGTTGGCAACCTTTGGCAACGGCAGGATTAGAAGTCAAACACTTATTGATAAAAAAGTCAGGTACTGGGTTAAAAATGGGATGCATAGCAACAACATTTCCAGGGAGATGCCATCAATACCTATAGTCCGGGACTTCAAGGAGAAGATAATACGTTCGACTTGGTTCACTGAGACCGTAGCGAACTGAAAATTGGTGTTAGGACGAAGTTTATTAGATTTGTAAAATTCAACTAGTTGCTTAGAAGGTAAAGTCGTTGCGTTGCATATAGAAAGAAAGAAATTATTAACACTGTCGGGCTTATTTAGATCGGTCGGCAGCGAAGTGCATGGCTTATTCAAGACTCCACAGTCATGAATTGCTTTCCAGGCGTCTTTAGATCTAAGCTGAGCTCGACCATTGGTAAAAGCTAGATAGGCTCTCTTTTCACTTAGAATTGCGCGGTTGCTGTAGTTCTTGAGAGATCTGTATTCCTGAAGATGCTCCAGAAGACTAGTTCTCTTATAACGACAAAGTGCTAATACAGGCTTATTACAGACATCTTTTCATATTGTAGTATTGCTCGACGATTGCTGTTATTGACGTGTTTTGTTGGCGATGGCGGTACTGCGTCTAATTAACGTTGCTAAAAAAACAATCTATAAAGATTCCATAGTGTCACAATACAAAAGTCTTTTCATCGATGAAAACGTTGGCCAGACAGACTTTTCTCCTGGAATTTTTAGAGAAAAAGCGACCATGCTCTGGTCAAATCGGATCTCTTCTCAAAAGCCATTATTACACGAATACATTATAACGCTTACATCATTCATCCACATCCTCCACTATCTAACAGGGCTCTTCTATATGATAGAGAGATTATAAGTTAATTTAGCTCTAAAGAATAGAAGATATTATTCTAACCAATATGGAAAGAATAAAAGGAACTAATTCGCATCTATGACTAGCACATCATCACTAATAACATCAATTTTCAATGTTAAATTTATTTGGACTGAACAGACTATATTGCATTCTGTATGTAGTTTCAGAGTATCTCAAAAACTTATTGCTATTGCAAACAGGACGCGTAGCCGAGAAGTGTGTGTCGTTTGAGTTATCACTCCTACATGGACGATGAAACTTGTCTGTGGAATTTTTGGTAGAAGTTTTTTATTGCCGTATATTATATATGTGTAGTCAGATTCAAATGTAGGAAACGTATTGTTATCGTTATATCCAGTTCATATTTTGTAAAGAATGCTACTAAAAGTTAGATCGCACTGGACATTGTTGTAATATATCAATTTTATTATTATGTCATTATTCAGAAACGGTAGAAAGCGTTCCATTTACTATTTACTAACTTATAAATAATTTTTAAGGTAACTTTTCGAAATAACATAGGAACTTATGTAATAAAAACAACGCTCTTTTACACACATAGGCAAAGTATACATTAATGTGTTAGCTTCAACTTGATATCAAAGCTTCATCCTTTTATTTCTAAAATCTTGCCAGCAATGCAACGTTGTACACTTTATCACACGATTTTGGGTTTTCATCTTTCCTGCTAAACTTTGGATCCTTTATTTGGTAAAGTTTCGCATGTATACTCGCATGACTCTGTTTATGAAGACAAGTAACGTAATTTATTAATTTTTGATAAGGCCGCCGACGGACAGGGAAATTCCCAAGGGCACTCTCCGTACATGGGCGAGCCTTTGAGGTTCAATTTATTGATAGCTTTATCGTGATTACTCTTTACACTTTGAGTAGAATTCGTTCCGCCTTTAGTGCGGACGGGAAAAAATATATTTGGAAAAAATCATGTTTTCGTAAAATGCGCCCCTTCAACATCAAAGGATCTGCGTTCATAAATTTTAATGTATGGAATGATCTATTACAGGGAGGCGGTTTCGCTTTTGTAGTCGTATTACTAAAGTGTTTTATTTAACTTTTAAACTTTTCTTGGGCACATATCGGTTTATTTGCGGTTACATTTGTTTACAATAATCATTCATCAGTGATAGGATCCAAGCATAGAGAATACGATGTATAGTAAATTATGTTCTTCGTTTGATGCTTGACCTAAATCTTTATTATAAATTATGTTACAATTTCAATGGATGACAATACCCTGCAGCCTATTTAGGCAAGAGCAGATACGAGTTATGGTGGTGTATTGAAGCATTAAGTCGAATATATATGTACAGGGTGGCCAACTAAGTATGTCGCTCGGCCATATCTCAGGAACGGTTTAGACTACAGCTTTAGGAAAGAACTATTATTAACTAACCCCGAGAAACATCTGGAAATTATTTAGGAAAGCGTAGGATGACCGCTAGAGGGCGTAACTGATCACCAAAAATTTTATTTCTTATTTTACGCAAAATTTACCAACTTAAGGTCTATTATAAATACGAAAATCGGAATCCACCGAAAATTTCGCATATTCCCCATCGGATTTCGTATTTTGTCAAATAAGGGGAGAGGAGGAGGGGAAATTTGGTATTGAAGGAACGCTTATAACTTCGGTTCTGTTGAACCGAATTTTGCAAACTTAGTCTCGTTGGAAACAGCATTACTCTTCCAATCTAATGCTTACAAATTCGAACCAATCTAATAAGTGACGTGTATGCTAGAGAGCGCTGTTTATTTTTTTTTCGAGAGTTTTGTTTTTTTCTCGAAAATATTAAATGGAAACATACATTTTTGACAACAAATTATAAAAGTAAGCTAAATTTCCAACAAATCAGCGAAAACAGGATATCGCTATCTTTTACCAATCCGAAAATATCTTCACAAATGTATGGATGGTAAAAATGTCTTCTATAAATTTAAATTATTCTGCTTCCCGTCAACGGAATTTAGCAAATTTAGTCTTATTAGAAAGGATTTTCATTGTCCTATATTTCGAGGTTCAAACTGTAATATCATTTTGTCCGTTACCGCTAGAGGGCGTTAAAGTGATTTAATTATGTAAATTTTATGATTTTTGAAAAGAACAGTACGCGGAAGGTTATATTTATGCTCATGCTCTAAAATAATAAATTGAAAGCTTAAGATTTTAGTGAAAAGCACAACGGCATAATTGAAATAAACAACGCAGAAAAACAACAAAAAAGGAAACAGCATAATAGAGTTAGTATTAGTGGCGGCCTAAATCTTGGAGTTGTCTCCTACTATTTTCCATGCAAACTTTCACTCTACAACGAGTGAATAGAACTACAGTCTCTATTTCTGTCTTAGAAATACTTTGAACGATATTTCCTATTCTTACAACCAAGTTGTTACGAGCAGTAGATCGCGTTGCAAAAATAAGATATTTTTTTCGCCCCTACAAATAAAAATCTAAACAAGTCAAATTTGAGGTCCTGGGTGGCCATGGAAATAGACTGGTGTGTTACATCCACCTAGCAGGGACTAGAAAATCGCGAACATTTTCGGAGAAATGCACAGCACACTCATCATATTGAAAAGCATATTTTTGCGAATTGCTGGCGACATGTCTTCCATTCTGTTCTCTTCAACGCCCTCTAGCGGTGACAGAAATAAAGATAATATTAAACAATTTGAATCACTATCAGTAGGTTAAGGTTAATGGTAGTCTATTTTCTTGGTCGCCAAGCATTCCACGCACTGTTCTTTTCAAAAATCATAACATTTACGTATTTAAATTTCTTTATCGCCCTCTAGCGGCGATGAACACATTAAAATTAAACAGCTTTCATCACTAAACATAGCACAATGAAAATCCTTTCTAATAAGACCAAATTTTCTAAATTCCGTTCAAGGGAAGCAAAATAATTTAAATTTATAGAAAGAATTTTTACCACCCACACGTTTCTAAAGAATTCTTCGGATTGGTAAAAGTTAGAGAGACCCAGGTTTCGCTGATTTGTTGGTAATTTAGTCTACTTTTTTAATTTGCTGTCAAAAATGTATGTTTCTATTTAATATTTTCGAGAAAAAACAAAATTCCCGAAAAAACAGCGCCCTCTAGCAAGAATGTCACTTATTAGATTTGTTCCAATTTGTAAGCACTAGATTGGAGCAGTAATGTTGTTTTCAACGAGACTAAGAATTACGCCCTGTAGCGGTCATCCTACGCTTTTCCAAATAATTTCCAGATGTTTCTCGGGGTCACATTACTTAAAAATATTATTTTCCTAATGCTGTAGTGTAAACCGTTCCTGAGATATGGCCGAGCGACATTCTCAGTTGGCCACCCTGTACAAAGGGACAAAGTAACATGCATAATGGTGGGCTGGCAATATTCTTGTCTAGTATTTGGAATTTTCCGAAAATCTAATCCGGGAACTACAAAACAGATGTCAATTGTCAGTATACATATGGCTAACTTCGCTATTATTGGAGCTACAAACTTGGTGAAACCTTGGCTTTGTCCCCTTTTTTTCTTAAAAACCCCTTCATTTATAGTTAATTTTCTATAAAATCGACGATTCGGAGAGTTGCGTGCAGGATACTTCTCGTTAAAATATTCATTAACTTGCTTTCTATTTTTTCTATCGATAACAAGCAACTCTTAAACACTTTCAGTATGACAGAAAACGTATTGTTTGTACTGAAACTGGTCTAAAATAAATACATATATGGAATTGTGTTTTCATAACTAGGTCGTTTCTTTCAAATATAGAACATGTATCATAATAACTACTTCATTTTTGATTTTATTCTTAGTAATGTTATTGTATTGTTATGTAAATCAATTACGTTGGTAGTAGCGGTTGTAGATGTAGAGGTTGTCGTAATCTATGTAATTCGACCAGTGCTTCACCTGATTTTTTCTGTTCTTAGCTTCTAATCCTTACTGTACACCGTTTCGGCTTGGTCAACCACATTTGTTTAAATTAATTGTAGTAGATCATAGAATAAATGCTAAATCGCGTTCGAATTGTAGTCAATTGATTATTTTATTTTTTGTCGTAGCACAGGGTTCGCAACCACGTCTGTAAAGAAGCCTAGCGTTCGAGATACAAAAATCCATTAGGTCGAAATACAATTTTAAATGAAACACAAATTATTTCTGGCTTTTTGTTTTCTTGCCTTGGTTTAATGGCCTCTACTATAATATTATTATACTCAAATCATTTTTCTTATTCAGATAAGATTGATTCTTTCTAAACAATTATTCTACTACTACTCCTACTACTGTTCTATGTTCTTCAAAACGTCATCGGTTCCCCTGTTAGGTCCTTTTCATTTGGAAAATTGCTTCCTTCAGACCTATTTTGTAGATCGCACTGTACTAATACTTAGTATTCTTCTATTGAGTGTCACTTGAAAATAAAGAGTGTTAAACCACTTATTATCGTAATAAATTTTATAAAAAATAAGTTGTGGATTTATTTTGGTCACCTTTCTACTTGCACCAATGTCTGATATCAATCCAACACTCTTTTCAACTTTGTTTCTCTTAGACAACCTAAAAATGGACATAACATAGCAAATAGTTATGAATTTGTTAAATGCAGATACCGATCTGGCAGCAGGTCTCTCTGGATCTGTTATAGAAATGCAACGATGCTTCCACCATAAGTTGTAATAGATTCTGATCAATTATATTTTTGAAATACATCAAGAGTGTTAGATGTTCCGTTGTCAGGAGTGGAATTGTCTCTGATTTCCAAACAATTTACGTCTTCCCAAATTTCGTTTTTATCGTAATGAGTAATGAGATCTTTGTTGTTCTTGACGACTACTATCTTCATCTTCCACAAACATATTTTGATTGCGGCAAACATGTTTTATAGCTTCAAAAGTTTAGTTTTTAATCAAAACATTTTCAAATTCTTCAGAATCGCTATCGGATAGATCCTGGATATATATACTGTATATTTCAAACCATTTAATCGAGATTGTTGAAAACAAATGAAAATAAATGATGTTTGAAAAACAATTAAACACAGAAACAAATATTACGGTCAAAAAAAATTGCACTACAATCGTATCCACGAATAAATAGAACTGTTAAACAAAATCCACTAACCAAACGAAATGGAATTCTGCGACACAAATATATTTTTTAATAACCGCAGATTCAGATATATATTGTCTAATGTCTAATGAATTGTGTGTAAATTGCCAATAATATTTTACAATGTACGTCACAAATAGAATAGGCGATTTATGTAATAACAAATTTGTATTCATTAATGCGCAAGTAGTTCCAATATATATTTTGGTTAGTACGACAAAGATAAATATCGAAAACCAACCGGTGCTTTTGGAAGAGTGGCGTAACAATACCGTACAAAACGATATTCCGAACGAAATATTATTGTTCAAGTCACGACATCGACCTATATAATAAATAATACGCCATTTTAGCTGTTGTCACGGCGACATTCAGAAGGTTATAAGCGTATTGTAGTTACCGTTTTTAATTTAGAATTTACTACAATATTTGAGAAGACTTGGTCAACGTTTTATTATGCTATTTCGTAAATTCATTTACCAGTTATGTACCCTTCCGTAATATACTACATAAGGCTTTATCATTTAATACACACGTACATATATGTACATACATGTAAGTGATAAGAACTCGCGAAAATAAGTATTAGACGGCGATGAAAATCACATCGAAGAAGAAAAATAAATTGAATTTATTGGCACCGTTCATAAGCCGAGAAATGTGTTTTGTTTTCCGTTTGATTTTCCCGAAAAAGTAAATTGAATTTCTCCTGACGCCGAAGTTAAAGAACAGAACCACACAATAAACTCCGTTTGAGTTTTCTTGTTTTCAGCACATTTCTGTCGTTTTATTTTTCAACACGAATCTTGGCGTTTTAATACGTTCTTCGCATTCTTTATTGAGCGATATTTTACTGTTTTCATACAATATTTAATAGTGGCGTCTATATACAAATTACTAACTACAATAATATTTTGAATAATAAATTTCTAATGTATAAATATAAAAACACAGTGAAAATAACTATTACAAAGTGAACGAAAATAATACTATTCCTCATTCATCAAAGGATACCATTAAAGGAACTTGTAACGATTTTCGTGTTTTATTACTTATACGCAACAATTTAGCTAAGTCGTAAATCTTATACATACCATATCATATATACCTTTCTAGTATTGAATATTTGTACACACGCACATACTTGGAATTGAGTGCTCTGGTAATGACATTAAGGATTAGTATGCTATTAAATGTTATTACCAATAATCAATTTTACTATCTAACATTGTGGAATAATACATAACTAATCCTCTACTTTAATACTCATGTATTAGTGTTTCATGCACCTTACCAACGCAACGTCTTATCTTTAAAAGTTATCATTTTATGTTTACTGTCTTTGAAAATTCAAATCGTGTAATGAATTGCAGAAAAAGTTGAAGTTCTCCTTTTTCGTCAAGGCTGGACAGGACATATTTCATCCTTCTTATCTCTACTCGGACCGGTTTGGTCTCACCGCGAAGCTTGAGAAATTTATTGGTCTGCAGAGGTTGTGTCTGGGTCGTAACTTGGCACTGTTATTGCTCTTTTAGGATGCGCCAAGTTTCACCAACGGTGGAGGCTTGTCAGGATCCAGCTCTCCAAGATCCTGGATGAGTGGGTTCTCAGACTGATGGGCTCTCTCTAGGATGGATTTGGGCAGCGTCCTCGCTTGATTCCTCAGAGTTGGGACATCCAAATCTCTATCGATTTGAGGAGTTTTAAGCTCAAGGAACTTTTTCAGCAAAGGAGCGGATCCAATACAGCATCAGAACTATTTAACTAACAAGATTCAGATAAAACTATTCATTGAAAATATGGGTTAGAATTGGTGGCAAAATTTCGGAAGACAATTCTGGTAACAAATTAAAAGAAAGAGCTGTTTTGGGGGATGTTGTTATCGATCCTACAATAAATACAAGAAGATTAGCTGCAGTATCAGATGTAAATCGCATCAGTGTTCAGCAAATTTTGAAAATTCATAACATGAGGGGAGTAACTGTGTAATTAATAATAATTTCATTTTAATGGTGCAATTAACCGCCATAATCATCGCTATTAATCAGGTTAAGTAAGTATTTCGCGATGAACATTCCTGAATATTCAGAACAATGATCTGTTTGGTAAATACCTGTTAGATTTTCTACAAGATGGAGCTCCACCTTATTACGCTCATCCTATTCGACAATATTTAAATCGAAATTTTGCTGGAAATGAATTTGAATGCGAGATAATATTCAATGCTATAATTTAGACAACGTACTTTCAACGAATTTTGTCTAGTTTGTACGGAAGATGGTAGAGAGCTTTATCAACCTGATCAGTTGGTCCTGTTATAGTAGATTTGTCTTCACAAAATTCGTGTTGATCGGTTGAGATACAGTTGTTTGTATCAAGAAAGTGTATCAGTTTGTCCACAATGACTTGCTCGAACACCTTGGAGAGTACTGCAAAATCAATACTGATCGATAGTTTTCTGAATTGTTTATACCTACAAGTTTATATACAGGGTGTTTTAAATAAGTGTCGAATACCCTACTCGCTTATAGTTCTCGTCAAGACAAACAAAGAAGTCTTAATATACATAGGTCCACAAATTAATTGTTTCACACAGAGGTGAATTTCTATTCTCAACAAAAAATTACATTTTTATAAACAAATAGACAATAGATGTTCTACGTGTCCACCTGCCATTTGTAAACATGCCTCACATCTTCGCCGAAAGGAAGCTCGTATTATTTGAAACAACGCCGGATTTTGTCTGATTGTGTGGCATTTGTTTTTTATTCGCTGCTGTAGTTCACCCACATTATTAATTGGCCTTGAATATACCAGCTGTTATAAATATCCCCAAAAGCAGAAATCAAGTGCATTTAGATCAGGGGATCCCGATGGCCATGGCACAGGACCCTCCTGTCCTATCCATTTTTTGTTGTAAGTTTCATTTAAAAATTGCCTTACTGCGATAGCAAAGTGTGGAGGTGCACCAGCGTGCAAAAACCATTGGTTAACTCTGTCAATTAGAGGATCATCTTCTAGTAATGGGGGTAAAATGTTAATTAAAAAGTTCAAATAATTTTCGTCATTAAAACGATTTGGTAAAAACACCGGGCCTATCAAACAATTTTGAAAAATACCCAGCCAAACGTTCAAATATCGGTGTTGATCTCTTGTTTCCATAACAGCATGAGGATTTTCATCCGCCAAAATGTGGTTGTTGTGGAAATTCATTATTGTATTGTTTGTAAAAATAGCCTGGTCAGTAAATAAAATATTAGCAACAAAGTTTTTCTGATATGATTCTACAGAAAGCAAGTCTGGAAACATAATCCGGAGGTAATAAAGCCTGTACCCGTTGCAAATGATAAGGATATAGCAGCTGTTCTCGCCTCATTCATACTAAAGAAGCATTGATGTTTAGCTCCCTAGCTATTGTTCTGGTACTGATTTTCTTCTACTCTTGATAGAACATTTTCCTCAGTATCTGGAGTTGCCATTGATCTTGGTCGTCCGGCATCATGTTTTTTAACAATAAATGAACCATTTTCACTTAATCGTTGACGTAGTCGTGAAAACAATTTATCAGATGGCATTGCACGATTAGGAAATGCTTCGGCGCATAATCGCCGTGCTTCATAAGTATTACCATTAGCAAGCCGTACATGAAATGCATATCGGCCATCTCTGAATTTGTATAGAAAGCCATTTCGTTTTAATAGAAAAGACAAACGTAACACTGACCGAAAATTAATGACAGTTTCTACAAATAAACAATTATTTTGCAACCTAAACTAGAATCACCTCTATCTATGAAAGAATTGATTTGCGGACCTATGTTTATTAAACCTTTTTTGTTTGCCCCGACGAGAACTATAAGCGGTTGAAGATCCGACACTTTTTTTAAAACACCCTGTATATGTATATTGGAAGAATTATCTCGATGAGCGTAGCAGTCCTGTTTATCTTATTATTTGATTTTTGCAATTATCTATATTGATGAGCACCTGAACATCCACTGGTATGACTTGCTTATGTTATTTATCTGTCCTAAGTAGTCTTGTAAATTCAAACCTATTCAACTAATTTCCGAAATTAAAGCTCCTGAAACTATCATATCTTATACCCAAGGTGTTTCATTTTGCACTAACACTCGGTTGCAGCTCTCAAAACCTTCCTGTATTCAAGTGTGTGACCTTTACTGTCACGACTACTCTGTCTTTATGGATATAATGGGGTGACACGATCTTAGCCTTGATAAACTAGTTCATCAATAGGCGGCGAGTTTTGATTTGCAGTGAGTAGGCCTATCTGGATTAAGCTTACCTAGGTGTTGAATCAAGTCAGCTTATCAGTGCTGTCGCCAGTGTCGACAATATTATGCACAGCACTCGAGTTTAAAGGGTGTTTAAATGCTTTACTTGAAATTTGAGAGTGCTGGAGTAGCGCCATGTATATGTAGATCAATAATTGGATTCTACCGCTCAGAGAGCTCCTGCCGCAAATCAGAAGGGTCGAAGCAAAACTTTTCCGCAAAAATTTTGCAGCCACAAATGTGGAGTTTTAGAAAATCCTGCACTACCTGCAGACATCGTTCGCCGCTTACTAAAGATCTCTACAAATAAAGACGTCATTACTGCTTGACTTGCGATTATGCTTATCCGCATAAGTAGCCGAGTTGTTATTTGGCGAACGTGGGATATTTTTTGCTAACCATTTGAAAAGATCAGACCTCAAAAGAAAACTCTATAGGACACCCACAGCAATAGATGTAGGAGTGGAAAGTTCGTCGTTGCGGCTTACGAGGTGTGGGTTGGTTAGGATTCATACTAGATTATCTTGTGTTTACACTATGTATGTACATACATCTTTTTAGGTGAGGTTACATAGCTGCAAAATGCATATTTGTACAGATAAAAGAGTTTAGTAGATAATAAATGTAATTAAACATTTAGTTTGGTATTTAGTTCTAATCTGATACTATTTTCAAATTTATCGCAAACTGATTTTACTTTTATTCGTAAAATTGTTTGAGAAAATTTCAACCAGAAGTATTTATTATAAAGAACAAAATGATTCCTTATCTAACAAATTGAACAATTGGTTATTCAAACTACCCGATGTTTTCATTGTGTGTTGTCCGTCAGTCACGTGTTTATTAAATTCAAATTTATTCCGGAAGTTGAAGCTTTTGTAATGAACTTTCCAAATTGTTTGGGATTCATTATTTATTAAATCTGTAGATTCATCGATAATTTTTTTTTGTGTGATTCTATGTGGAACTCATTTTTCATTATTTTTGTATTGTTCCTTTTTTTACTTTATATCGATAGAAATAGAAACAGAAATTTTTAGACGCAAAGGTAATAAGACGTAAGGAAACTCTACAAGAGATGTGGACAATAGTAACGCCTACGTCTAACAGTAACAGACGGCAGATTCGGATTAAGGCTGTTTTCACACATCGCAGCCTTCGTAATATCAAATATTTTCCAAATATTTTTAGCTGCAGATATACGTTTCTATAGTCAATATCGCAGTAAATTAGATTTTTATTAAATTCAGTCTTGGATTTCTTATGAATTAGAAAGAGATATTCGTTTTGCACCTCACACAGTTACAGCACGTATCTCAGCTTTGATATTCTCCACCTTCCTTCGCGACAATACTATTCACTCTGGTTCAGGCATCATTTCGATCGTTTCTTTGAAAGGTACTTTGAGGCTTGTCGACAGATTGAATTATAGTATTGATTCTTATTTCTACTATTCGTAGGTTTATTTCGGTTTTCTATTTAGTTAAAAAACCATTTCAAAATGATCGTCGATACAAAAAAAAAAACTAAAATATTACTGCATCATTCTCAAAGGAAGTAAATCATGTCACGACCCTTAGTTTGTTACGAACAAATAGATAGTTTAACTCTCTTAGTTTCAAACATTATTCAAGTATTATACAGACAAGCTAGCTAAAGATTAATTGTTTGTCACTTCGTTAATAAATTACGAAATTGCGCGCTCAGTGATGTATTTTATAATATCGGTTTCGCACTTACATAAGACCTCCGTTCCGAACAAATTTCTATTACTAAATGGGGAAGTTCCTGTCAGATCAGAGCGTTTGCCTAAATAATTTGTTTCCATTATGTGTACCATCCGTAATCAATCTGCGCTAACAATAAGTGGTACAATTAAACTCGAAGGCCTGGCAGATCGCCCGCTAGATGGACGTTACAAGGTCAACGCCTTTTAATGAAAAGAGTATCAATCTTGATTTCGGGTCTATCGATTATTATTATGTATAACTCCGTTCATTAAATGATAATACCGTAAAGCTCTTCAGAGATGTTTACGCCAAATATTTTAGGAAGATCTGGTTTTAATAATATATAATACTTAGTTAAATTTATATTAATTAAGTTTTAAGATCGTAATGATTATATAAGGATTAAACACGTAAATAGCTACCATAAATAAAGGATACATAAAATCAAGTTTGACATTATTTATTTTTGACAAGAAATGATTTATTACAAGCTTGTCGACGTTGTAGAAGACTTACAAACACTTCCCTATGTGAAATCTGAACAATTATGTCTACTATGTCTAACTAGACAATAGTTTAGTTCAAATCATTCTCGAGTACATAAAATATAAGTGTGTAGTACAAAAGAAAGGATTGATAGGATTCTTATCTTAGGTGAATGTTATCTGTTTGTATCACCACTCTAACTATACAGCGTGTAACATTGGTAACAATTTTGAAAAAGTTACATACTGGAACATATGTAAGCGGATTAGATCTACAATTTAAAAATAATAGGCAATACACAGGGTGTTTCAAAACTTAGCAATGTACCAAAGTTATGTTTTTCTTAATGGAACACCTTGTATTTTAATGGCATTTTTGAGTTGTACACTGAAATATAAATCAACTTCATTTAAGGTTTCCTATGTCTAATTTTTGTAGTTTATGAGATATTTCAAGTTTTTTGAAAATGCAATGTTGCACGAAAAGTTTAGTATCTCGAAAATGACTTAATTCAGAGAAATGGAACTTAGTAGATCCTTTGGCTGATTGAATGCCATATTCAAAGTTGTCGAGCATTCTACAGATCGTTCATGTGCCGAGGGCAAACTTTGTGAACTTCTTTCGTGCATCACTTTATTATTTTAAATGGAAGACCCTGTATCCGATAGAACATTTTATTGTTTAAAAACCAGTATCAAGAATCCCTATGACTATCTGTAGGTACTAGTTTTTAAGTTATTTGGGTTTTTTAGATAACTTACGGAAATTGTTATTATTTAATCTAGGAGGTTGGATCCTCATAGACAAAGTGTCAATTTGACATGTACTCTGTTAACATTATGAAGGTATACTCGTTGCAAGAAAGAACTGATATGATTTTAGTTATTGGTGAATGTCAGGAAAATTCCCTTGCGGCTCGGCTGTATTCGCAGAAGCATCCAAATCGAAAACATCCAGATAAAAGGGCATTTGAAAATTTATTGGATTGATTCCGTGCCACAGGGAGCGTTGTATACAAAAGGCGAACTGCAACTGTAGACGTAAAAAATGAATTTGTGGTATTGGCATCAGTCACTGAAGAACCGCATAGAAGCACACGACAGATTGCCAAGGAATTAGATGTAACTCATATGAGCGTATCTAGGATACTAATAAAACATAAACCACATATAACCATATATAACATAAAACACAATACCATCAAAATTTATACGCAATGGATTATGAACGGCGAATTGATTTTTGCATGTGGGCTCTTGATAGAAACGCAGAACATAATGATTTTTTTAATTACGTTTTATTTACCGATGAATCCACTTTTCATAATAATGGATTAGTAAACCGTCACAATTTTCATTATTATGATACCGGAAATCCCCATTATTTGCGTACCTTGGATCGGCAGCATCGCTCGAGTTTGAACGTGTTTGGAGGCATTGTAGGCGATTATGTAATTGTACCATACTTCTTCAATGGGCACCTAAACGGAGACGAATTTCTAAGATTCTTCAAAAGAGACTTTTGACCCTTTGGAAAATATTCCGTTGAATATTAGACACCGGATGTAAAAGGGATCGTTTACAATATCTTGTTTACTACAGCAGAGGATATGAAAACGAGAATTAGAGACGCCTTCAGTTCAGTAACACCGGATATGCTGAGGAACGTTAGAACAGCATTAGAACAGAGGGTTATTTTCTGTATTGAAGAAAATGGCAATTATTGAACGCAATTTTCGTTTATTTTATTTTTTTCGTTTAATTCTTTTTTTCTTAATCCAAATACAAAAATATTTACTGCTGTTTTGTTTAGTTTGTTTTTATTACTTGAAATTTATGTTTTCATGTAAATCGTGACGATATAAAATCAACTTCTTCGAATGATAATATTTCTATCTATCGATGTAAAGATATACTGGGTGTTCATTTACAAAAAACAAATTTAGTTCACTTAAATTATCTAAAAAACGCAAATAACTTAAAAACCAGTACCAATAGTCATAGGGATTTCTGATACTGGTTTTTAGACAATAAAATGTTCTATCTGATAACAGTGTAGGCTGTTCCATTTAAAATAATAAAGTTATGCGCGAAAGAAGTTCACAAAGTTTGCCCTCGGTAGATGAACGACCTGTAGAATACTCGACAACTCAGCCAAAGGATCTACTATTTACGCTTTTTGTTCCATTTCTCTGAATTAAGTCATTTTCGAGATACTAAACTTTTCGTGCAACATTGCATTTTCAAAAAACTTGAAATATCTCATAAACTACAAAAATTAGACATAGAAAACCTTAAATAAAGTTGATCTAGATTTCAGTGTACAATTCAAAAATGCCATAAAATACAGGGTGTTCCGTTAAGAAAAACATAACTTTGGTACATTGCTAAGTTTTGAAACACCCTGTATATTGCCTAGTATATTTAAATTGTAGATCTAATCCGTTTACATATGTTCCAGTAAGTAACTTTTCATAAATTGTTACCATTTGACTACCAGAGACCACGGCATTCCCACTGTTACATCCTGTATAATATATGTCACGAAAGCTTTATTTCTATGAACCAAAAAGAATAATATGTTAAATATTAATTCTATAAATCACATTTAGCAAACCATTTCGTTTAGGAGATAAAATTGTGCTCTGACAGATTTCTAAGTCCACTTCACGTATCTTCCGATAAATTCTCCTTAATTGGTCTTCATTTTTTTCCCTCCCTCCCATATTGTGCTATAGGTTTCTTGCAAACCCACAAAGTTCTAATGGAATTGATTCGTCATGATTATCTTGGCGTGGCATACATAGTATATTGTTGAAAGTGTATTGTTGAAAGCGAACAATTTCCTTCACTGAAACTCTTGGTGCAACTTTTTGATGTTTAGTGGGTTGATGTATTTAGTGTTCTACTTCTGCACCAAGAGATCCAGGGAAGGTAATTAACATCATATCAACCATGATATTACACCTTAGCCTTACCTAGTTTCGTGCCAATATACTTGCGCAATAACACAGTCGTTGGAAGCGAACAATATACCATGTGTGCTACGCCAAGATAATCCTGACGAATCAAATCCATTAGAACTTTTTGGGTTTAGTGTTATGATGCAAATTAATAAATTCACGTTATTTGGGAATATAAACATTAGCATCGACTGCCAGGTCCCACTCTCCTCTCCAACGTGTCTAACATATACTCTGGAAACATCTGCATTAAAAATTGCACTGCACCATGAGTTTACCTGAAAACCTTGCCTTCTTTTGAATTGAACTTTTTCAAATTATCAGTATAAAATTTGGCTATAGCATATTTTCTGTGTTTTCTGTATTTGGGATTGTGTGTTGCAAAAATTTGATTTCTTCATAGAAACACTAAAAGTATTCATTGCAGTTGCAACGAGTATCTTACCTTGAACGGCAGATAGTTTTCATGGTTGTCCATTTTTTGGTTTGTACGTGCGAGAGATCCTTTGCATTGATGAATTGTTTCATATACTGTGCGTACCGAAAGATTTTCGTCTCAAAAAACATTTACAATTTCCTTTTTTTGCATTTTGCCAACCAACATACAAATGTCTTATCTTAACTCGAATTTGTACGCCATAATGCAAACAAATAGATTTAAAAACCTCAAAGTCAATCGACTGGCTAAGTTGAATCCAGACCAACCTCACTAAGATCGAAACACGAAGATAGGAATTCAGATCTGCTAAGAGATGACAAGTCTCAGAATATTATCCGGTTGAGGACATAATTTCCTCCCAGTCAGCGTAATAGAATGAGTTACAATCTTGTATGCCAAGAATGTTTATGGTTTAAGATTTATCAGAGATTGGAAAAGGATTTGATCATTGAAAACCTTGTTATCAGCCTTGTTGTCAAAAACATATAGTCTTGTCTATCAAGGTGATGATAGGAACGGTTTTAAATTTAAAATTAATTATGGACGTAAATTTGTATCTTAGAAACGGTTTATTATTGAAATAATTGTAATGAAGAAAATTTTTAAAGTGCATTAAAAGATCTTTCAAACACAAAAATGTACAATCAAACAAGATTAGTAATTTCAAATTTTAAACAGAATATTTGATTAAAAAAAAATTCTCTTTGACATATCCCATCTTCAAATGGTATTGTGTCCAGCGTGAAGGGGACTTTGGAGCACCTTGAAGAATAAAAAAACCTTTTTGCTTTATATCTGAAAGAAAATATTATAAACAAAAAAATTCAAAATTTGTACGTTCTTCATTAAAATTAAAATTACATTTTTACTGTTAGAAGTACACATTCTCTTAATATGAATTGCTCATTCGGAAAATAACGTTTCTTTGTCTTTTTTGCGTCTCCCTTAACGTTTGAAACTTGCAATATGCCGCCCACGTGTTTGTTAAAGGACTTTAACCAACGTTGACTCACTGAATTGTTCAACAACTCTTAAAGTAACCCAAAACAGCTCATTTCTGTATTGCTTTAAAAAAGTTTTTATGTACAGTATAGTGTAAGCTACATGTAATATAACGGTCGCTTTCAATTTTCACAGTAAAAAAACTGAAGCTTATCTTGAGTGTAACATTGTTGCTAGTTCTTAGTCTGTGATTTCTTCCAAGTCTTCCGTAGTAACTCCTTTAGTAATCCATCACACACCTCCATATATTCGTGTCCGGCAATTCCTTTTGCAAGGTTTGTCACTGTTTCTATTGCACTCTCTTTTTCAGCTTTCGTTGTAAATTGATCACTAAACTATTCAGAAAAAGGTTTAGATCACATCCAAGAATGTTTTTAGGCTCTACGAAAGAGCAGTAGGGCAGTTGGAGCAACATCCTTCGAGTTTCGATTTTGTTTCGACTTTCCAATGCACATTAGGAGCGATCTGCATATGCCAAAAAGCATTTACTGCCACCAGAATAGTCATCTGTTCTTTTTCCATTTTGTGAGCCGAGTCCGACCTCCCTTTGAGGAAGCTAAGGGTTTTTTTTGAGGATATGTTGAAATTAGCTCCTTTTTGAAGATATTTACCACGTCTAGGCCTTCTCGTTCCTTACGTAACAACTCGGCCAACATTTTAGCGTTTTCTTGCAGTATCGCTCCTATCAAAGACATGGTTTTTTACTATTATTGTGTAAACCAAAGAACTAGAGGAAACCAAAGAACGAAAGCAGAAGAGCTTCATCTACTTTTTCGAAGTCTGATGGTTTCAATGTTTTTCTATGAAAATTTTACAGCTTGTTCTAAACATTTAGATTTCATCCATTCTTGAACAGTGCAAACACCAACTTGATAATTTGCTGCAACGATTGAATAACTACTGCTTCACAACACCGCAATTATGTTGACAGCTAGACACTTATGCAGAGGTAAGCAATCGATCAAATTGACCTAAATGTGTTAAACATTGCTGAAGAATGTTTAATGAAAATAATTACAGAATACTATTTCTTGTCATTCCATGTCTATCTTTACAATATATAGAATTATAACATTTAATTAAGTATTCAAAGATCTCTACATTTATTTCGCTCTTATCGGAACATTGTGTAAATATAGCTTAGTCAGCTGTGCTCATTTAACGATAACAATTTAACGAACTCCCTCTAACTTACAAAAAGCATTTCCAACCATTGACAGCCGTTAAACCGCCAACACTCATAAAACGTTTATGGAACTTACATACAATTTACCAACCCCTAAACATAATTTTATACGAACGTTTAATCGTCGTTATAATGCCCAATCTATTTTCGCTAATCCGCTCGTTTAACTTAATCAAATATGCCGTCGAAATATTAAGTAAACTGTAGAGTAGCAAAATAACAATTTGTTTTGGTTATCTGGAAGCGGCTGAATAAGTTCTCCGGGTGTGTGTATACAGTAAAAAGTAATGGGACGTATAGTGATGAGAAAAGGGAATGCTACTGCTATGGTAGCAGCTCGAATAGTACCCGTTTTGCGTCAAAAGAGGTGGTTGCAGAGGAGGTAACAAAGCGCGTAGCTGTATAGTATACTACGTCACAGAATTAGTGTCTCATCTCAAGTTTTTATCTTTTTAATTTGTGTAATATGAATTATAGTTATAGCTTAAATAACTTTGTAGTCAAGCTCATGGAGCTTTCACAATAACCAGGGTGCTACAGAACGAAATTTTCTGCAAAATAATATTTTATTTTGTTCAAAATTATGTCTGCTCCAATACAACAAATTAAAATAGTGATGTGTTACATGAACATGCATTTTTGAAAATTAATGCTACCACGACAAAAATCATCAAGAAGTTAGATAGTATTTTGTTAATATTCAAATTTGAAGAAATCTTGCTCCAAATTATTCATCTCTGGTTTAAATTTGCCCCAGCAGCAGGTTTCAGTTTTGGATGTGGATGTTTTTCAGCAGTTGTCTTGATCTGCTAACAATGCTGTCACACGATACGGCTAGCATTGTTTAAAAAAAGAAGAGGAAAGAAGAATGAACCTTTTTGTACAATTTCGTAATCTTGTGCGGTATAATAAGGAAATAGTTAACGGGAAACCAGTCATACTTATCTCTTCAATTTAGATTAAAAACACAAAAACCCAAACACTAAAAACTGGCTCCCTATTGTGAAAAAAGGCAGTTACTTAATCTCCTTTTGATCATGAGAGAGGTATTAAATTTGCAAGGCAGCGTACATTCTCATGTAGCATAAGTAGTCAGATCCTTAGCGCATATTGATGTTGATTAGCGTCTGGGTATCACGGGAGCGCTACAAACAAGCCTTTGTCGCCGGGATTAGAGAGTGTAAAGGAAGTTATTGCTTATTCTGGTCGAGCCTTCTTCGGTCCTTAATGAACTAACGCCAGGCAGATGCGTCTTATGTTCACGCCCGTAGGCGGACTAATCTATGCTAATCTAAGCTCGTCCGACCACTACACTTTAATTGCACCTTTTCGGATTTAAATTACATCACCAACCACTCTTACGTTACGGGCGCAATTTCAAACTTTCACCTTGTTGCATGCTAAACACTGATTTTGCGAAACATTTTCAATTTAAAAACTCGTTAAAGATTCATAGCGCGATGCAGTTTTTATTCCATGCGGTAGCCTTCTGTACGTGGTCCTGCTCACAGTACATTCTATTTCTCGTGTCCAATTCGCCAGCTAGCACTAATATTTTCTAATTTATATAACTAAGAGTGAATAGCTTTAATCAAGCCGGACTTCTATTTTATTACGATAATATACGAAGAACAAGGAAAACACGTTTAGTTCTAGTTAATTCTAGTTTTTGTGTAGTGTAACTTTTTGACGAGCTAGAATAACTAGACCAAATTCATCATTAACTTTTTAAGTTGTCGTTTTTTATGTAGATTCTCGCGAGTTCCATTTAAGTTAAAATTCATCATTCTCGTCGCTCTTTAAGTTCTGCTAATTTAAAATTGTTTTTATATTTACAGAATCCAACATACTTATTAATATATTCAATTGATCTGCTTAAACTGGAAAAGAAACTATAAATTTTCCATGTGCAACTGCTTTCGTGTGTGTGAAACTACTTGAATTTATAGGATGCTAACTTAATTAAACTTTAATTTCCTTTTATACGTGTTCTGTCTACCGTTGCTCTTGGTCTAATTTCGAAAGATACACGATCAAACTTTTTCGTTATTGTCTCGTAGTTAAGAAGGTTTTCTGTCTGATGAATTTTGCCGCTCATTACAGACAGGTATTTCTTAATGAATAATATGAATATTTTCCTCCATACAATTCTGTTGGATAACCTATAAACCATATATGATTTTTAACAGTTTTACGCAAAAAAATAAACAAGTAGAACAATGGTTAAATAATCGCTCGAAAAGGTCTTTCATTTTATATTCGGTAACAAAAGATCAGGAAGCTTAAAATGTGATTGTTAGTCGATAGAACTTCCTTTTAATACTACTTTATTACTTATAAATACTCTTCCGCCTCTGGGTTAATAGGATTATAAAATTATTGGGAATTATGGCAGGGGAATTTAATTTTCTTAATAATTCCACGAGAATCGTTGGCCTAAATTTCAACGTTTTAGTTCTGTATATGGTTAGTATATTTTAGAGTAAAGTTCAATCTCGTAAGAAGTGCGTTTAATTCAAATGATCTGTTTTTCTCTTATGAAGTCACACTTTTAATTATCCTATTGTAACAATTACTATTTTTTCTTTGCATTAAAGTTCAGAACAAACATAAAAGAAAATTCCAAATGAAATGAAATCCTGTTTTACTTTGAGACCTGCGTTTAATAATAAACTTACTCAATGGTAAAATGTTCCAGATTTCAAGAAGGCGCGAAATAAAATAAATTTCTATATAATAAAACACAAGTGTAAAGTTTCAAATTATAATGTTTAACACACTAGATATGTTTCGCCACACTGCACTGTGGCTTCATCAAGTGGATGAAAATACAATTAGTAGAGAAAGTACAAATTAGTTCCTATAAGTCAAAAACAAATTACAAACATAACCTCAATCTAAGAGGTGAGGTGGGGGGGGGAAGGGGAAGAGGGGGCATGTTTAAATTTTAAATTTAGTAGAGGGGAGTTATTTATATCTAGTTGATCATTTAATATTATACCTAACATTTATTAATTTCTAAACTTTCTAGCATATTAAGTTTTTTACTTTTTCCTAAAACATTTAAAGTTGTAAAATTAGCCCTAAGCAAACAAACAGATAATATTGCTAATAAATGTAACAAGGCACATTATTGAACATTATCAACCACCTCATAAGTATAATAGAGATATCAGTACACTAACGACTAAATTCGTTGCAAGCATCTTGTTGTTTTTACTAATGAAGAATATGCCGATATGCATTTAGTTCAGTTCTTTATCAACGATTAAGAGAAACGGGTTCAGTGGTCCCAAAAGAAAATGAAACAGGAAGACATAATGATGTAACAGCAGAACATGAAGATGTTATTTTAATGGAAGTTGAGGAAAATCCAAAAATTAGCGTTCGAAGACTATCTGCCATGTACCCCATAGGCACCCGTAGGCAATATCCTACACAAAGAAAATTTATGTCCTTTTCATTTAACAAAGGTGCAAGCACTGCTAGAAGGAGATTTTCCTGCTCGTGTAGAATTCGTTAGATGGTTACAAAATCAGAAAAATCAAGATGAAGATTTTTTCAGGTACATTTTGTTTGGTGACGAAGCTTCATTCACAAAAAATGGAATTTTTAATGTACATAATGCACACTATTATTCGTACGTTGGTGACAATCCCCACGTTGTTCAAGAATTTAAGCATCAGCATAGGTTTAGCATAAACGTCTGGATTGGAGTAGTTGACGATTATCTACTTGGACCTGTTGAATTACCTGTTTACCTGTTGATTACTTCCATTTCCTGCAAAATATTTTACCTGATTTGTTAGATGAGGTGCGTTTAAATATTCGGCAAAACTTATGGTTTCTACAGGACGGCTGTCCGGCCCACTTTAGCAGGAATGTACGAGGCTTTCTAGATAATAACTACGAAGACCATTTGATTGGAAGAGGCGGTCCAGTTGCTTGGCCAGCAAGGTCGCCGGATTTAAATCCTTGCGATTATTGTGTTTGGAGATACATAAAAGCATTTGTTTAATCCGATTGTTCCGATACAAAATCGTGCACAACTCTGGCTAAAGATACAAGATGCTTGCAACGAATTTAGAAATACCTTTGGAATTTTTGCAAGAATTCGGCGTTCTCTAAGCAAAAGGGTAAATTTGTGCATAGAGACCTAATGGTCATCACATCGTGCATCTTTTGTAACTATTTACCTTTGATACTTGTTCTTTGTTTTGTTAGGTTTGGTTCCATTGTAATAAATACTTTATTTTTAAAAACCTTCAGCTAAAATTTTGTTTCAAATTGATTTTTGATTATTTTCCCAAACTTTTTTTACGAATTGTGTGCTGCATTTATTGAAACAAAAGATGATTTATTAAATTAATTTTCATCCATGCCTTAATAGTCCCAACTTCGTCGCTAAAAATAAGTAGGTACATAATAAATTGAATTTTAATGACGAAAAACCGAAACATTTTCAAATCGATTTTTCTAGAAAACGATGTATCCTACCGACTTAAAGTAAGAGTAATGCTGAGAATGTTTAAAAGTTAAAGACAAAAGAGTTATGCGTTAAAATAACCGTTAACCTACCCAAAACGGACGCCTAGACCGGTACGAGAAATTCGCAATTGATGGGATCGATTCATCTCTGGAGGATAAATAAGCGTACCAGTTTTTTTTTTCTAAATAGAAACGTTCGGAAGATATTAAAAAAAAAAACTAATTACAAGACGCCATCTTCAAAGAGCTCTAGCTCCCCTTAGGAAGCATTTTCGGACTAGGGTGAATTGGGTTAAACTGTCTTAAAATTATCTGAGGAATATCCGGTCTTCGTTTGTCAGGAGAGTTTCTGGACATCCTGTATAAGAAACTGCATATAAAAATAAATAAGGAAACAATTCTTTCTGATAGGAAAACAAATTTATACTTAAGATGTAAAAAACATGTATCTTTTGAGGGTTGATTTTGCTAGAATTGTTATTTTCTATGAAATCGCTTTTTCTCTTGTTGTAAATCCTGTTTTACTATCAATCATTTTTTTATACCTAATTAATACCCATTTAATTAATATTAAAAATTTTTTAAATCGTGTGAGATGATTTCTCACATCTTTTTGAAACTTAACAATAATAATTTTTTAACTGTAACAGTTGAAGAGTACGGTTTCAAGATCATGTTACATTTTTCTCTTTTTGTTGACAATCTTTACTGTAAAACACTCCATTTACCACCTAACCACAACAAAAAAACCGAATACAGGGGGAATGATACTTTTATATCATAGTTGCCATGGCAATGTCTGACCAGTATCTTTCTTATTTAAAAGTTCATGTTTGTGATTAAAAATTTGCTTTAAAATCAGAAATTATTATAACTCTGGCCAACCGATTTCCAATCATGTAATTGCTTTCTTTGAACAGCCAATTATTTATCACGATTACAAATTTGTGCTTCTTTGAAAGTATAAATCGTAGTACGCTTAGCAATGCTTCTTTGAGCAAAGCTAATATCTAATAGCGAGCAAGAGGCTGTTTTTAAAAGGAGAAAATATATTACTGACCGTGCAAGTTAATGCAGGTTGTATGCAATGTAATTTAGTGCTTGAAATAAAATAATAAGAAATAAGATACTTTAAATAAAAAATAACATATATTGAGTAATATTGATAAATTCAAAAACAATAATTTACAGAAGAAAACAGAATGTCTTCTAAAAACAACTAGAACTATTTTGTACCGAATGCAGCTACAGCACCTTCCTCAACTGTATTGCTTGTCAAGATTACCCACTGCAGCTCTTTTTGTCTAAATGTGTTTCTATGGCTTTATTACAACAGTACCTCTCCGTAAATGATGTTGGGCTGTGCGAAATGTTGCCACAAGTGCGTCACCGACAGGATTTGAACCTCGGACCATAAGTACCACAACGAAAATGCCAAATTTACCAATCTATTACAAAATTCCACCAATCAAATAGTTTCTTTCTGTAAAATTAATTTCAATTTATTTTACTTAAAAATCGAGCTCTTACTCACTTTATACTGCTGGTAAAATATATTCACATTACTGTAAATCAAGAGTTACGTAACACACACTATACATGTAGTTTCGATGATCTAATTACGTACAGGTAACATTTTTGGAACCCAAACAATCTAGCATTAATTCAAACAATATTGGTCCACAGCTTCACAGAACATTCTTTTACGATCACGATATTTCACAGTATAAACGGACATGCGGCGCTTTAATTTGTATCCAGAACAGCGGCATCCATCGAACCGTAACAGTGAAAAGCTCCTATAGTGTTAGGAAGCCATACAGCTAAAGCAAAGGGGTGGTCGTCGCAAAGTTGCAAATTGCGTACGCGATACGATTATGGAACATCATTACGCGACAAGCACCGCAAACTCGCTAACCCATAATTTATACTATTGGCGCAAACAGAGTTATAGCGTAATAATGGATATTAATGAAGAGCGGCCTAATTTAATTATGTAATAAATCGGGGAGGAAGGCGTCTCCACCGCAAAACCGCAGTTACGTTTCTCCGGGGATGATGCATCTACTATAACAACCAGACAAACCTGCTGGGATTGTTCTCGCTTCAGAATATTCTCTGGACTAGACTAGCGCTAACCATGGAGCTCCACTCTCTTTAGATCTATGGTCTCTCAGACACACCTTCATCCTATCCTACTTAGAAGGTATTTATTGTACGTGTGCCGACAATTACAGCCTTTTTATGATTCCCCAGCGATAAACTTGGAGGTAATGCATTGTATGAAGAGACTGCAAAGATAGAACTTCTTAGCGCAAACATACACGTGGAAAAATTCAAATAGACCTAGTAAACGGTTCTAAAAAAATAACAAAATTATAATCGATTCAAGCGCTAACGCTTAATTGAATCGCGGCATATAAAATTGACTATCGTTTTGAAGTATTTACATCTTTGGAATAATTATCTGCGATCTGCAACAACTAAATTTAGCAGGACAAACATTATATTTCTTATATAACATTAGTGAGATAAAGAACGGTATGAATTGACAATTAGCGAAATTATCAAAGGCGTTGAGTTGGTGCTGTCATCTCCTCGAGAATAATTTTACACGCAATAACGGAAATATCCGGATTCATGTCGAATTGAAATTCATTTAGAACAAGAGTGGTATAATTGTAGAAATGTGCATCCGTATCTAGTATGAATTATTTTACGGTCCGTGTTAGAATATAATTAGAGAAATAAATTGCTGTCTATTTGGATTAATAAATCGGCTTCCATTTGCATTTTCATTAACCAAATAAATCAGATACCGGATTTTGAGCAAACCCATCGCAACTGAGGACAATATATTTTGTTTTTTTTTTTTGTTGGAAATACGTAGCGATATTACCGGTTCATGTTGTTGCTGAATGTATTGGGAAAAAAGCTAATTGACAACCGTTTCGTCACGGTTTTTTCAGTTCTATTTATGAGCTGCGACTTTTAGAATCTCATGCGTGCAATAATAAAACGAAATTTCATTTTGAAATTATCTGCGACTGATTGCGTGTTACAAAATGAATTGCAAATTCTAAAATACCCTAAGGTGATATACTGTAATTGTATAATTTTGATATTTGCAAAGTTTTCTTTATATGAAGATTAAAAAGGCTGTCCAATTAAGCAAGATGTTCTAAATTATCAATATAAACAATATTTGCGTAGCTTGCCTTTGGCTTCTGACGAAAATCATAAATCCAATGTTAAGAGCTCTCTTTTGCCTGTTACCCATTATACGTCACGATAGTATTCTATTTTTTTTGTGTGTGGTGGGTGCATAGTTGCGTGACCCCGTAAGCTGTATCGCTTGTCTGGCTATCGCTATAACTCTCGCGGTGTAGTTTTTGTGTGTGTAAATTGTGTTCAAATGGCTTTGTGACCGCATGATATTGCCTTTTATAATGCCGCGCTGTTAATCACTTTGCTTCCAACAGCGAATGGTAAGTCGATCCAGATTTCAACTCTCTGAAAAAATGTCACTGTCCCTCCAGAGAATTGAAACCCGGGTCCTATCATCCCGTCACAATTTTGGGGAAACAAATCTAGCTGTAGGATGTATTGCCGTTTTACTTCTACTTTTCTTAGTTTACGACCTCTCGCAAGCTAATCGACGTTCTTACTGTGTAATAAACGCTGTGTGTCATTAAATACGATCATCTGAGCTGTAGGAATTGAAGACCTAGTTAACTTAGTAATATTTCTCCCTGTTTAGTCGGGTCTCATCCTTGGAACTCACCTGGTAAAAATTTTGCCATGGTAGATAAGGAAAGGGTCGCTGTTATGCATGCTTTTGATATTGGCATCAATTCTCACTCTTTAGGAACTTAGGATCCATATCTGGCCATATGTCTATACAGTTTGGCATCGAGACTGGACCGCACTATCATAGTTACAACGAACATAACTGGTTGTTATGTTCGTGGATGGATCTTCACCGTCCTTTTTGACAAATCAATATTTTGAACTTGGCTATCTTTTTGCCTACAAGATTGATTTTTCCCCTGTATGAACGTATTATGTTATAATCTTGGGTTGCGTAACTTGATTCGAGTAACTGGAATAATACCATGACACGTTGATGTAGTCTGTCCATTACGGTAATATAGTACTGTTTCCTTTGTCGATCCTCCATACACGCTCCTCTACTCTTGAATTTTTCTAAGAACGTTTTTTTAGGGTATAATACAGTTTTCGAGAATTCTGGTTTCGTTTAATGTTTCTGTTTCCTCGTAGCCAATTTGTTCTACATAAAGTACTAAGCTGAAGCTACTCAACAAATTGATATTGTAGCTTCATAATTTTATTATCAATGACGGTCAACTTCAGCAAGACCGCTATTAATTCCGGAAATATTTTTCAGACCAGGTCGTTTCTGTTTTTTTTTGTAGATAGTTCTGTCTGGACTGTACTTCTGATTCATTATCGTCAATATTATCCTATTTGGGTTGAGTTCACAAGTTAGTGTGTTCCGTACTAAACTAATTTTTTGGTGTGTTATACTTTGCATTAATAACCGTTAATCGTCGTATTGGATTCGTACTACTGAAAGAAGTAATTGCAACATTTCTGTCGTAAGTTATTATTACGTAGACACTCGTTGATCGTTTTTGCCACTGATCGATGTACAGGAAAAACAACTTCTCTTTTTGTCAACCATTGATCTTTGTCTGTCATCCTTCTCCGTCTGTTGACCGCCGCCTTGTGTTCGGTAAACATCACTATTGGCCCCGCTAGAGTGAAGAGTTCTTGCTCCTTCGATTAAACTTTGTCGGAAATCATATGTTACAACAAAAGTTATGCCGTTCCCAAAGTAAAAATAGAGAGGATAGCACAAATAAAAATAACACGAGCTACATACATTTCAATAATTTCTGATAGTGAACATCTAGAAAGCTCTGAGATAGATACACTACAAGAACTTAGACACCTGTTGGCGACAACAAATTACGAAATTCAAGAACTTTGCGATAGTATCCAGCAAAAGGATAATCTAATAACGCAACTTCAGCACCAATTAAGCAATAAAGAACATATTATTGTAAGTCTCAATGGAGTTAGAGTTATTAGCGAATTCACAAAAAAAAAACAAATAAAATAATGATGCATACTGGAGTTCAAACAGAATTGCCTACAAGTAAAAATTGAGTGATTCCTGAAAAGGAACAGAGCGAAACGAGAATCGACTTACAACAGGAGCGAAAAGGTAAAGAGAAACAAGCTGAAAGCACGAATGAACAACTCTAACGAATTAGCTGTAACAAGAAGGAAGAAAGTAATGACTTGGCCAAGAGTAAAGTATTGATTCTAGGTGACAATTACGTCAGAAATACGGCAGCTATCCTGAGATCATTTTTGGACAAGACACATGCGGTGCAAACGATTTGCAAGCCAAATGCAGTATTTAGTGATGTTATTTGTGATATAATAATTTAGCTGTTGGTTTTGCTATGACAGACTTTGTAATCATTCATGCGGGCTTGAACGATGTTTTGAAAGGTATGCCATTTAAAGCCGATTTTATGCTGAGTATTATGAAACGACTGGAACACACTAATGTATTATTCTTGGGGGTTGGACTGTTTGATGTACCTAATATTACTTCTCTTAACATAAATGAGTTTTTGACTATCGCCGCTGAAAGTAGAGACGGCTTTCATATTAACATGAGAAGCCAGAAAACGCTAGTTAAATATATTGCTGACTATTGGTATAAGGTTTTACGCAGTGCATGGGAGTTGTCTAGTATTAACTACAGTAACTTGACTTATGTTAAAATAAGCGATGTGAATTCTGTAATAGTTTGTGAATCGTCAAATTTTTAGAAACCATTTGATTGGTCCACTAATCTAGACGTAGAACTCGTAGACAATGCGATAACTACTGAATGTATGTTTGACAAGTCTAACCAAATACAATTCGTATGCTATAATGTGCGAAGCTTACGTAATAAGACGTAGATGATGGAGATCTACCTACACGACAAACAATTACAATTTGTGTGTTTTACTGAACATTGATTTCCAAAAGGTGCAATTGAAACTGCTACTATTTGTGACTTTAGCGAACATCGAGGTGGAGGTTGCGCTATCTATGCTAGTTGCTTCTTTTCCATGAGGCCTGAGTCTCTGAATGTTGAACCAACAGAAAAAGATTTTGCATATTGCTGTGGTAGCCACGCGTTGTCTGGTCATTTGTGTATATAGATCTCCATCAGGTAAGTTTAATGTGTTTTTGTTAAAACTGTATGAAATTTTAGATATTGCTGTAAATAATTTTGGTAATGTTTGGTTTGTAGGGATTGTAATGTTGAATTTAATGATGGCACCAGTGGTACTGCTGATGACCTCTTAAATATGTTTATTTGCTATGACTTACAATTAGTAAAATACGTAGACCTTTCCACGAGATTCGATAAATGCATTGATAATATTTTTGGAAATATTGAATCTGAGAATGAAAGAAAAGTTGCAAATGGCCAACGTTAACGTTTAAAGACTGTGTTGTGATTTGCTGCTGTTTCCCCAAATATAGCAATAACAAACTATAAAGAGGAAGTAAATGCCATAATATGTCATTTGCGAACTAAAGAAACAGTGATCATGGGTGACCTTAATTCTAAATCTCCACAGTGGAGTTCGCCAACCACGGATGAAAAAGAGGAATACATGGTGGCAATCTTGGGGAAGGACATGGTGGTTCATAATACACAAGTACATCTACTTTGAAATTAAAGATGTTAGAGCAAGGAAAACGGGTAATATGGCAAAATACAGAGTGGACTGGGAAGCATACAAGGACAGGATAGAACTTACGGGGAAGTACGTAAACCACGAAACATGCTCCCAGCTGATTCGACAGGCATATCGAAACAGCAGACAAAGGGCCATCAGAAGCAAAAGAGATCCCTATTGGTGGACAGAGGAGATTGAGATAAAAAGGGAGGAATGTACAAGGAGCAAGAGGCGATTAACTCGACTCAATAAAAAGAGAAAAACCTATGAATCTACAGCTGCCAGAAAAGCATACTGGGAACTGAAAAAGAAACTGAACAAAGTCATAAAACGGACAAAAAGCTCTACTGGGAGAAACTGCGCGAAGAACTAGATAACAACATCTCGGGTGACGCATACAAAATTGTTCTTAAAACACCCAACTTCTAACACCGTACGAGCTCAGTATTGAAAAAAAGAGACAAATCATTGCCGACCTTCTGCCTTCTAGTATAGACGAATGGGACACAGGCCCAGTAGAGCCTGATATAAAGCCGTTCATTGCGGAAGAAGTAAAATGCGCAGCTTTAAGCATTAAAAGTAGCAGGGCCTCTGGACCTGATAGAATCCCGCCTGAAGCAGTAACAATTGCTGGAAGTTGTTCGACAGAGATGCTAGTCGGTGCCATGAGCAACATTGCATTGTTTACACACTAACAAAAGAAGCGCAATCCAACAAAATATTACATTCCAGTAAAATCTGGAAAAAATCTAAACTTATTGAATTGTTTTGTTTAAATAATTATTTTAAGATATTCGTCAGACCTTAACATAATTATCTCTCATCAAATGTATGTATATTAAACCTTAGATGTAGTCAAAAAGCTATCTAGATTCCACTGAGGTAGATATTAAGCTTATTCCATTTCGACATCCCATTTAAAAAGATACCGTTACCCAACGGTTACGTTCTGTAAGGATATTCTATGTGAAGTTTTACCAACTACGAATCTAATACGTGAGGCATCCTGTACTATGGCAAGTAAGAGCAGTTGGAACTGTCTTAGAAATCCTGGCGGGACTCCGCAAGAATTACGTTTGCGTAATTAAAATCATTCGAAGGAAGGGCCCCTGTGTGTACTCCCTCACATACATTATTCAAATATACTTTATTAAGGACACAACCACTCCCGGGAACCCCACTGGATCGTTGAGCGAAAAATGTACGTTTGCGCATACCGTTGAATAAATAATTGCTTTAATCACAGATTTCCCAGTTGTTAGACCCCGTCAATTAAATAAATGGCTAACAGAAATTAAAAATACTCCGAGCGGGGTCTAGCGGAAGATTTGAATGGATTGTTAGAATTAAATTAAACGATTTTAACGAAAGTACTACAAGTTCTTAATAAGTAATAATCTGAAATATGAAGTAATCTAATTCCGTAATCAGAAAGAATCTGATTCGTATATATTAAAGCGGCTTTGTTTGCGAAGATCTTGTTATCCAATTCATATCACGTTTGCGTCTTTTGCACGTTCCACTTCATATGTTCTGCATTGAAGATGAAGCTTTTAGTTCAATTAAGTAGATTAAGTATTTGCTCTGATTCGAAATTACATAGTCTGACTTAATCAAATAAATAACAATGAATAAAATCCATGCGCGGCAAATAATGAGACTATGAATAGGAGTAAGTAATTACACTACTTAGTTTTAGTAATATTTATTTGCTTCTTCCGAGTATGCATTAGGAAAATATAATAGGTACTGGTAAAAAACGATTGCGTTGACCACCTCCTTGTACATTTTATTGAACGTGATTATTGGAGCGGATCTGACAAAAGCGTGCATTCAAAGCTGCAACTACATTCATTAACTTAATAGTTGAAATAGTGTAGTTACAGATTGAAAGTACTGTTCTTTCCATCTCATGTCACATGCCTTAGTCATGAAGTTAATTCATATCGAACTACGTCTATTTAGCACAGTGGCACTGTCGCTTCGTCCGGAAAACGAAATTTTATGGTTCGATTCCTGAAATAGACGTTATATTACGACACTATTGTGGTCGATGCTTTGCTGCCCAGTATTCTCGGTGATGGAGTCTGTATAGAACATATTTAAGTGTAGAAATATTTTGAGGAGCATGAGAAAATCGCGTTGTTTGAAGTTTTCCCTTTAGGAGGGTGATCGCTGTGATGGTGCAATGTCTTAAGATTCATCTTGAAACCTCTTAATACTGCCGTGTTATATGGATTCATAAAATTACAAAAGCAACCCTTACTTATCGATCTATTGACTTTCTTATAATCAAAAGGTAATAAAAAAATTACTAATTAGCAGCTCTTTTTAAAACGAAAAGCCAAGTAAATATGAGAGCTGGGTAAATTTTTCAATGCAATTTGTAAATACAAAGCAAAATTTCAAAACCTGCTGTTCCCTACGTTATTAGTTAATTATAATTACATTATAATAATCCTTTATTTCTATTTCAGATCGTGTGATTTTACACAAAAAAGTCCTCTTATCCCTATATGGGCATTATGTAGTGTGCAATTTTCTATTCCTGTGTTCTAGATATCGCAAGGAATATATTTATGCGTCTTCTAACAGGATGTACCGGATTTAAATTAATTACTTCTTCTGATTAAAATTCCCTTATACTTCAATTTCGAAATTCATTGTCCAAAGAATACCATTAACAAACTTTGTATAAGAAATTTCCAATACTACTATTGTATACGATTTCACAGGGACGAGTACTCTCATCTTTACCGTGGTCACTGACTGTAGACAAAATCCTGTTTAGGCCATCAAGGTTTGCCTTTGTGATGCAAGGGTACGTGGATAACTTATTACTCGCTGCAAAGAGCAAGCATGACGGTTTAGTATCCCACATGCAGTTTGTCGTGAATCAAATCTGATCGTGATCTTGCAAGAGAACTTGAACATCGATCCGTACATAGTGGCTGTGGTGATTCACCAAATAAGGAAGCTATCTCTTGTAATATCCACACTGAATCGACTTATTTTGATTTCTTTAGTTATGTGAAATATTTGGGTATTTTCTGAGATCAGGAATTTACCTGGAGAACTTACCTGCAAAAGACATTGGAAAGGACCATGTAAACGTTATGAAGTTGCCGTCGCCTCTTTAGAAAAATCTGGGGTTCAAGCCTAATATGATCCTCTAGACTGGCGGCCAAAAACTAAAGAAAAGAAAAGGCAAGTCTTGCTATAGAAAAAAATACAGCGATTTGCTTGCATAGGCTGCAATTCAAACCTATTTAACCGGCAACGATAGAGACTCTACTTGGCCTCATTCCCTTCCACTTACCTGTGACGAGAATGGCCCTTCTCAGTTAAGGAAGAGAGTCGAAAATTGGCCAAGATGCATAAACTAATAGATCAAATGAAACCAAGTTTCGACCTTGACAGACAGTTTGCAATAGAAGTCAAACTGACCTAAACAACAGAACCATACGGACGGATTCAAAACTGATAGATCTTAGAGGTCGTAGTGAAGAGAAGCATCGAATACCAGAGCGATACAATAACAATCTAATCTAATCTCCCAGGATATTCGCGTTTAAAAATCTATCATATGTTTTACGATGATACCAGAAAGATACAAAATTCAATCCACCAGTAAATCTGAGATATCGATTGATAACATTTAAGTTTAAATGTAGCTGCAAAACAATTTCAGAAACTTCATTAAATAACGAATAAAGAGAAATTAGTTCATACATTGTAATACATTAAACAATTTCAAAGTGATCTACAAGAGATTTTTGAAAAACATACTACGACCACACAAACCAGGCGGCAAATTAAACAGAATGAGTACACAATTTGTGTATAACAAGATTGAGGATGAGGTAAATGGATAGGTAATAATGTAAGTTTTACTCAGACGAAGTATTGGTGGCAAATAAAATGGTCTAATGTTAACTTGAAAACGAGACAATGTTTCATTCATTTGGTTGTTTTCATTTAGAGAAAGAAAATTCCGATAATTGCATCAATAAAGACAAACTGTCTAGGTAAGCTTTTGAAGCCTATGGAAGGTTATAGCATCTGAATTGGCTACTTCACATTGACTAAATACTTATTCATATTACGAGGGCGTCTGGTTTCCGGCCGCATCGTAATAGTCTAATTTAATACTGGGCGAGCAATTTTAGACAAAGGAGGTTGGCAAAACAAATTTTCAGTCAGTAACACTGGGCTGTTGGTAGTAAGCTAGTAGAAGCCTTCAATATTATTTAAAAATGCGATGAATGAAATTGTGTATGTGTAGTGGCAACTTCAATCTAAGCTATAAACCAATTCTCAATCAACTAACTAACTTTCATCGTTCGGATACAACTTGTTCGAGAGCACAAAGATCTCCTCAAGTTGTAATAGGTCGTAGGAAAGGGAGCCGTGGAAGAAAAGAAAAACTCATTTTGTTAGAATTCCTCATATCGTTTAAAATCAGAATACAATCAACTCAATCCTGCATAATTAATAACATATGTAGTTTAAAATATTAAATAGTATACGTGCTTCACTCTAAAATCAGTTTCCGCTTCACGTTGACTTACGTTTCGAGAAATTTTAATGGCCAATCAGCTGATGGTTTCCGCTTCTCAATTAAATTAAAATATCCGTTTGTAAAAGGCACCAAGAAGCAATTGAAAAGGAGAGTGGAATATCCGCGATGGAGAAACTTAATAAAATAAATAATTCATCGAGTCGAAACGCTACAAATACCAGAAAAGAATCGATTCGCAGAACTTGAAGGAATTTATTCGGAAGTTTAAACGATACCAAGTCGCCGAAGAGGAAAGATATTCAAAGAGCCGCCTTCATTCAACATCATAAAGCGGCGAATTGTTTAATAACAACACGCTTTTGGCCTGCATTTAAATTGTAGGGTTTTATATATCTCCGATACAGTAAATTATAAGCTAAAAAAGAATGCGGAGTTGATGATTTCAAAGCGTTACGTGGTATGTAGGCTGGCGCCTTGTTACCCTAAAATTAACGACCACCGCCACTTACAAAGCCGTGTGGCATAGTTCACCGACAGAGAAAATTTATTCTAAATAAATCGGGTGAGCACCGCTAATTGTTGCCAATAACAAGAAGCCGGTTTGAAGCAGTCGCAGTGTTGCAAAATATTTCGTCCCACTATTGATGGCTAAGCGATACAGTAACGCGCAGTAGCTCAGTTTCTATTGAAAATCGTGTAATTTAGTGTGGAGGGTGATCAAAGCAATATGGCGCTAAATAATGTAGCCAATTTGTCGTAATTATTCAACGGTCGACAGAATGGCGTTCATCTGGTCAGTAACTAAATTGATCTGTTGATGGCTTGTACGTTTTAAATATCTGCTTCTGATGAACAACCACATTACAAATTAATTGGTTTTAGTTATATTCACGTAGGCACATTAAGTTGTTGGAGCGTAATAAGTCTAATCAAATATATAAACGCATGCTCACTTCTATACAACATTCCAATGAAACTTCACCTTTAATAGCTTCCTCGAATTTATACTATGACAGGAAATTTTATGACTTATTCTTTAAAGGTAACAAGATTATTCTACATGCTTTTATTTGAGGACATGTGATTTCTATAGTAAAACAAACATTACTTACAGAATTTGTTTAATAAATAATGAAAGCATCGAATAGTGCTAGTACGAATGATATAGGATGATAAATTATTTATGTATTAATGATGGCAGCAAACTTTACACGCAAATGTAGAATCAGTGTTCTCCTTTTCATGTTATAAATTGTATTTTTATTATCAATATATACTGGTCGTCATAATTAAATGAACGGCAGCTAAATGCTCGTAAATTTTAATCGATTTTTTTAGAAAATATACACTTTAATTGTATTAAGAGATAATAAAAATTTTACCAAAGTACGATAGTAATCATTTGTCGTCGCAACCTGTGGTATCACATCCCAAGCTTTTAAAATCTTTTGAGAAACGTATATATTCTTTTTTGGTTATTGTCAAAAATTGATTCCCATTCTCACCGCATTCTACACCTGTTTCATCAGTACTTCATACTTCATAGTAACCTACAACCAAAGGATCTCGTTTTGTGGCACCCAACCCCCATATCACCACCACTTAAATAAGATAGACAATTCAAGGTTCTTCGACCAACAATTACAGCGATTGTAGTTAAAAAATACACGAACACAAACTCTCTTGTGGTGATGTATTGCGATATAAATAAGTACAACACAAGCTGCTTTTGAACTCTTTCGCGAGAGCATTGTGAGTCCCCAGTTATCAACAAAATCGAGAAGCGTAACAACTATAAGTTTTAACTTATAACTCACCAGACCAATGCTAAATTAAACAAAATATGTACAGCTTGATGGATATTTCAGCAAACAAATGATTTTGAATGAAAGGCAAACAAACGATTCATACCTATACAATTATGGCACTTAATTCACGGAGTCTGAAGTGTATCTTGTATAATTGCATCACCTGGGTAGTTTTCGATTTCTGGTCCTGAAGCGGTAATAAATTTGTTATATTTCCTGCTTCAGCGTTCCAGTTCATCTCCTTCTTTAGTTCCATCCATCGATTTTTAAAACACTGTTGTACAAGCTACACATTTCATATGCAAATTCTTGATCTTTTTATAGAGCTTCTTTATTCGATACCAGTGAAGTGAAGGTTCCAAGACAATTGTCTTTTACATGTGTACAGAAAGTTCTGTTTGCCTTAATATATAATGGAATCATATATGATGTCACTTTTCCCACTAAACATGATATTCTTCATCCCCCACGGTATGCGGTTGCCTTTCATCTATTGCTTCACAGCTAGGCGACCTCTAAAGGTGTAGCTTGGTCAACCCTAAATCGTTTTTCTAATGTTAACTTATCGCATTGTTTACGTCAGACAGTAGAAAGGCATTACCTTGAAAAAACGGATCACTTGTCATTTACAATCAGTTACATAACTGCCAAAGCAATCTCCTGATACATTTTCAATATTGAAAATTTCAAAATATAGTAAGTAAAACAACAAGGGTCTTCAACTCCTGAATTGTAATTGCCTTAATTTTTTCATTATTATTCTGCAAGTAAACAAGAAGGGAAAAGGAAAGTAGAAAAAATTGGAATAGCTTGAAGAAAAACGGAAGAAGTGGAAGAAGAAGGAAACGAAAATGAAAAAAGAAAAAAAATGTTTTTCTTTTGACAATGATATGTAGACAAACTAAATTACATAATATATTATAAATGACGCTATCTCTTTTATATATATATTGTACGACGGTGATCTACCATCTCTTTCCTAGGGTTGGACTAGAAACCCTTGAACCCTTTGGTCCTCCACGTAGTACGGGACCATTCCCGTTCTTTGGTACTATTGATGTTATCTTGTAGTCAGTAGTAATATGTGAGACTAGGGGAAATCTTAGATAAGGCTAAAATAGTTAAAACAAAATGAGGCAAACAAAGTGTAATAAGTGCACATACAACGAGAAGAAAGAAAAAGAAACAAAAGACTAGAGCAAATCATCCTCAAGTGGAGCCATCTAACCTATTTGGGGAGACTAAGATGTCTCAGTGGTGGTAGAAATGCGGTTCACCCTTATCCCCGGGAGTAAGAGGGGCTATCGGGATCGATGTGAGCTAGTTCCCTAACTAAGGGATTGCCAGATCTCGAGAGTTTTCTCGGCCAGCGCAGAGACATACTCGAGTAAAGTGGACATGCTAAGGTCCTGATGGATCTGAACGTTGGCGAAGGATGACTGTAGAACTAGACAAAACCGTGGAGCTGTAAGTTTAATTTTTAAGCTGAGCTGACCTCTTTTGCACAGGAATTGAGATACAACCGATATAGCTACTATAAATCTTACTGAGGCCTCAGAAAACAGTCCAGCGTATACGGATATCCTCAATGAAAATATATTTTGGAGGAGCAGATCTTTTTCTCAAAAATCTAATAGCTACACACTTCTAGTGGTTAATGACTTAGTGGACATTTAGTGGACCGAGATAGAAGCTCGTCTATCGCACTTTGCAGTCTGAATAATATAATATCAGTTAGTGCGATAGAATCTCGAATAGAAGAAGACCGAAAGCTGATGCAGCGTTCGACCTCCCCACCAAAGTCTTCAAATTCTTCGTCTCCGTCGAATACATATATATCTTATTAAATATTTCTGAACTATTTAGAAGAGACTAAAAATAATTAAATACAGAAATTAAGTGCTGCCGTCTGGCTGGCTGGGAGAATCTTCCCGGTCTGAGACACTCCAAGATCTTCCTTGGAAACTACAATAAGCATAGAGCAAAAACTTTGCTGGAACTTAGCAGGAATAGATTGCGCATCCTCACAGGGTTCTTTACAGGGCACTGTCACCTTGGCGAACACATGGCAAGGATAGGTCTAAAACAGAATAGCGACTGCAGCTTCTGCGGGGCTGAGGATGAAAATCCGGAACACCTGACATCTTACTGCACCGCCATCATAGAAACCCGAGCCAGCCATCTCGGTAAAGACGTTATAGACGAAGAAGACATACCTTCCCTGAAACCATCACAGCTAATGCAGTTTATCAAAGCTCTTGGACTGGATGGGGAGCTGTAGGAGCGGGCATACCCCCAGCAGCTTACAACTCACGCAAGGGGGCACAATAGATCAATAGGTCGCAGCGCAATATCACCCTCATTTCAAATCTACAAATCTACAAATCTGGCAGCTTGAATCAACATTTAGGTTAGTAGGTACCTCTATTGTGCTCATATGCGAATATTAATTTTGTCTCAGTCACACCGAATTATAGAAAAGAAAATGCTTTATATATGAATTGTCCTCTTGAAAAGTTGAAATGAAGAATAAAATTTTTTATATATATAGTACCCTTCAATTAATATAAATAGGTGCTATATATGGCAAGTTCGAGAGGCTGTCTTGAGATTCAGAGCAATTTTCTATGTTTAAGATTTTCACTTAATAATGTGTAGACAAATATACGAGGGTGAATCAAATTTAAACGAGACTTTTGGGCCTGCGCGCGCAATAGTGATGGAAGAACGTTCCGCTGTTATTGGCTGTTAGGTTGGTTTGTCAGGAGTGGAGGAAGCACGTTACTCATCATCATAGACTCGCTCAGTGTCCATCGTTACGATGTCCGAGCAGGAGGTACCTCCCTCTATTGCGCAACGTATTGTTATCAAGTTTTTAGCTGCAGAAGGTGTAAAACCGGCCGAAATCTTGAGAAGATTGACTGCACAGTTCGGGGAAGAGACGCTGTCGCGAGCTAGAGTGTTTGCTTGGCATAAACAGTTCGTGGAGGGCCGTGAACGTGTTGTAAATGAGTGGCTACCGTTTTTTTACCAGCGTGGCCTGCTGTACCTTGATTTTTTGCATGAGCGCAGAACAATTAATGCGGCATACTACTGCCAAATTTTGACTGAGGTCAGACTTGCATATCGCCGCAAAAGACGAGACCTTCCGATGAGAAAAGTGATTCTCCTCCATGACAATGCGCGCCCCCATACAGCAGCCCTGACCGTACCAAAATTGGAGCAACTGGGTTGGGAGACACTTGAACACCCTCCATACAGTCCAGACCTGTCTCCCTGCGACTTCCATGTCTTTGGTCCTCTCAAGGAAGCTTTGGGAGGGCAAAAATTCCACAGCGATAATGAGGTAGAAGCATACGTGCGCAATTGGCTACAAACACGACCTGACTCTTTTTACCTGGAAGGAATTACAAAATTACCTAGACGCTGGGAAAAATGTGTTTATAAATCAGGAGATTATGTAGAAAAGTAAACTATTATTGTTTGTGCGTTTAAAATCAAAATAAATATTTTAAAAAATAAGTCTCGTTTACCTCGAATGCTACCCTAGTTCGACCTGTATTACAACGCAAATTGGCGAATGGAACGAAAAAGTTAAATGAACGAAATTCACCAAGTTTTTCGATCCGTACTTGAATTCAGAGGAGAAACCCTTATATTCGGTTATGGAAGGCATAAAAGTCTAATATGTACGTTACTCCTGCCAGTTTCGCATTCGCGAATGAAGTGAGAATAGGAAACGATTCTACTATACTTCGTTAAACTTATATGGATGCACCTGATGTCTGAAGAAATTCTGTCGTAATAAACCGATAACTTTGAATGTATATATACATATATTTGGTTGAAAACTTAGTATATTCCCTTTAGGCGATTCACTTTGTAATATTACTTTAAAAAAAATGCAATTTTAGTAAAATTTTCCTTTCTTGATAAATATTTTTAGGTATTCGTGTTTTACATGATGTAGTGACGCGATCAAGATGTCATGTAGGCATCTAAAATTCCATGATACAAAATTAAACAACCATATATTTCCGTATTACAAAAACGGAATAATCTCCAATATTTATATGAATTTATTTATTGAAGGCAGGCAATTTCCTACGCACATTATGCTGAGTCCACCTGCTTATCAAACATAAATATTTAGAAAGGAAAACCATTAAAAATTTATTCTAGGGTTCGTGACGTTTAGCGTTTCAGAAGTAGCGGAATAATTTATAATGGTATTTGTGCTCCTGTTCAGCGATTACAACATTCGATTATTGCTATCAACCATTTTACAATGAATGAATTTAAAAAATGAGATTAATAACCATTTATTATTAAGAAAGATTTTTGATTTTCAAGATTGAATAAATCAAACGAAAACCACATTAGGGATATATTTTATTATACACAAAGCATGACAAACCACTTTACCTGGATTATCAAACATGTACATACGTCTTCAATAGTTACACGATTTCATGCAATGCAGTTTATTATCATAGTAATCTATAATGGCACTTTACCTTACATTGTTTGCCTTCTATGTCCTGAATAGATAATCTGTTATGTTTAAGTTAGTAAATTACTTTGTTTACTGAAAATGTAACAAGCTGAATAGAATTCAGCGTAGAAGAAACTGAACTAAACATAACAATCGAAATTATTTATTCTTCATTTATTTACAAGCAAACATTCAATGTTGTCTTGTTCAATGTTTTTTTTTTCACTAGTTTCTGCCTACATGGCGTCAGCAGCATCTATTCAAGTACTAAACCCACCTGCACTGCTTTCGCTTCTCTAATTTTTATTGGGCAACAATACCTTTGGCAAACTAATTCTAATCTCATTCCTACTCTTATGCAAGACCAGAAATAATATTAACTGGAGAGTCAAGCAGAAGAAGTCGGTACGACAGATACCGTTCTAGCTCGCACAATTCGTAGATTGTCAGTTCCACTAGATACTGTATTTGCAAAATAAATTAGTAGTGATTTCATAGAGCGATGTACCATGACGTAACAATGGAAAACGTCAAGCATTGCCAAAACACAATAAACCAAGAAATGCTTCTAATAGACTCTCACGGTAAAAATAACACCTACTAACAAAAGCAATGAAAGAGGTTAAGTATTAGTTTGTCAAAAGAATTACTATTCAGTATAAGTTAGAGACACGGAAGCAGTGAAGGCAGAAACCGGTCCACCATAATAAGCATACATAGCCCCTGCTAATAAGTATGATTTCACAATTATACAATTGCAGTTTTTGGTTTAAACTCGTATCTGTTTGAGTAACCTAGATTTACTGCCGATCTCGCCCGTTTTTAGTTTCAGTGGCGCATACAAGGTAGACATATCCAGCAGAAAGACTACAAAAGTTCTCGTTCTCAAATCGAGGCGAAGATTTTCTCACTGGCTTGTGGATGTTTCTAAAACACCGAACGGCACTGGAATTGGAATTTGGAGAGATGGAAAACATGATGGCGTAACCATCAGCTTGGGAGACTCCCCTCTTTCAGGCCAAAATAATTGCTATCTAGACCACCCGCAGGTAAACGGATCTATAGAAATTTCGTCCGACAGTTAGGCTACCTTTAGGTCCCCCTTAGATCTACAGGCTGTCAGGTCTGATTTCGAGGTGGTACCTAACTGCTTACGCAATTACGCTGAGATGGGTTCCAAGCCACTCTGGAATCAAAAGCAACGAAATAGCTGACAAGCTAGCAAGAGGTGACAGCGAACGACCATTCATAGATCCACAACCGACGCATAGGAGCCTTTACCAGATCTGAACTTGCTGATAGACGTTACTCTATCTCTTGGAATACGTCTAAATGAGAAAAGACTTGGCGAGGTAGTCTTTATGAGCAAAGACAGGCTGAGGTTACTCACAAGGATCTTAACCGGTCATTGGCCATTGATTAAACACATGCATCGCATGGGCCTACTAAACTCTCCCCTGTGTGGAAACTATGAAATTGCGAACGAAACTCCAGACCATCTCCTTGCTGACTAGCCAACAGCGGACAGGGAGAGGTAGACATACTTTAGGGTCGATCGATTAGATGACCTCGGAGTAACTTAATTAACTCTCGACCATCACCGTGTATCCAAATAAATATTCTGTCCAACACGGATAAATAGTACCGAGGAAAGTTTATTTTTAAATTAAAAATGGTAAGTGAATTTCAAATTAATCAAATTAATGTTTACAACTACATGTCAAAAAACAATTAATTTACTAAGAATATAAAATGATTTATGATTATATTATAATCATTAGCCTTTATAATATAAAATGCCTCCAGAAGAAAATGAAGGAGCATCAACACAATTAACAATAGCGAGACAAACAAAAATAATCAATCAAGAACATAAGAATTCATTTGCAAAAAATTTACGAATCGCAATAAATTATTATATTAATAAAGCGCATCATGTTCTCGTTCTTTATTTAAAGGCTTTTGCGTGCATTTACTCGTGTAAATAAGTTTGCAAGTGTAGACGAAGCTTTATAGATATTGGGATCGCAAAATGTTCTAAACCTCGGCGATAACTGGGCAATGATCCAAAATTATCTAGCTAACAAGAAAACATTAAAAGTTTTATTATCAGAAGTTGTTATCATAGGTCTAACACTCTTTGCCTTCTTTAGATTTAATCCTATGAAACCTCTTGAGACTTTTGCTTGCAAACAAGTTGCAAGCTTGTTAGTGTGGTCTTGTTTTATCCCCACCCTTATCAAAGTTTCTGATCCCCGATAGTTTAATGTACAACCAACAACATGCCCATTCATTAGAAAAGAAACCAAATTTATTAAAAAACTCATAGAAACTTTGTTTAATGATGTCTCCCAAGAATACGAATGTTTCAAAAGTTATTCTTAAGACGTGGAAGATTTTTCCTACTCTGTATACTACTTTGCAAATACTCTAGGACTGATCCTGCAAGTAATTCGGAAACACAAATACTTGGCATTATTGTCTTGTCGCTGTAGTAGGATATTCTTCTCCTTTCCCCTGTCTTTGTTTTTACTTAACATTCAACCGCAGGATCTTCGTTCACTATGCTTTTACTATTCTTATTACCTCGTGCTTCTCCACACTTATACGTTTCAGCTTCTTTTTCTCCATTAAATATTCTGTTTCTTATTTTGTGCTCCTATTTTATAGTGTTTTCTGTTTTTATCTCACATCAATTCACAGATTTTGTTTCTGATTGTTTGTCTTCGCTATTCCTCTTTCTCTCTTGCTGTGTTTTATTTTTTGTGTCATTTCAAAGTGTTTTTTTCTCGTTTTACTTTGTTCTATTTACATTTTTCTTTGCAGTTTTTTCTTTCTTTGTAATTGTTTCTACTTTTGTTTATCTATCCCTTGCGTTTCTTTTTGTCTGATTTCTCTTTTTCTCTCTCACTTCTCCAGTGTTACAGCAAATAACAATTATCTCGAATAAACCATTTTACGTTATTCCGTCAAATACACAACAATAGAATTCTGTCTCACACCACCTTTTAATTTATTAAAACGGTAAAGTTAGTTCCAATCATTACCCCTTTTCATAGCGCAAACTATTAGGAAAATATCAATTAAGGTGCTTTAGAAATGCCACGATCTCAAACATCTCGTATAAAACTTGTTACGTAGAGGTGTTGAACAGCGTACCATACCAGTTAGTTTATTGCCTTCATCGAGAGAACTGTTAAAAACTGATGTGCCTCTATTTAAAATTCATTACCATGTAAAGCACTTAACAGCATAATTGAGAAACTTTAGCTATAACGCCTCTGTAATTGTGCTATAAAGTGCTTCAGCGGGGTATCAATGCGATGTAAAGTTTAGATGTGTAAATATACGAAAATGGGTGCCTAGGTGCTAAACACAGAATGAGTGTTCCTTTATTGACAATTATATAATGTAATTTTCGTCTCTCTCACTGAATTAATACTTTTTCACAATCGTACACATCTCCCAATGCATATTTCAAGTTATTTACGGACGGAAAGGGAATTGCCGCAGTTAGTAGAATTCTATGGTATTAACAGTCGCGAATCGTTGAGAATAACGGATGAAAAAAGTAGTCTAGACGAAATCAAACCAACCTGCGTAAAAAAAGCACAATGTAACGATTGCAGAAGTTGAAACGGGTTGGTTAAATGAACTGATTTTTACGAACTAATAGGCATGAAACGGTTTAATCATCTGTGAACAGAACAAACGATGTAAGTGAGATAATGAATGTGGAGTTGTTAACTCATTCCGGCGCCACTTCGGAAAGGACGTAAGACTTCAGTTGATGGGATGAGTTTGTTAACTTTCGAGTTCCATCTTGTGCTGCTTGATGGCTGGTTTTCCAAGGAAATGCACCGACTTATTTCTTTAAATTGTTTAAGCAAGTTCTAAGTTTACTTTCTCGCACAGCACTCACGCCTTTATTCCTCAACGTATACAGTAACCTAGTGAAGTATTTCTGTACGAATGTCGACATTAATTTATTATTATGATGGAAGTTATGGAATGACGTTAATGTGTACAAATGTACGACAATGTTATTTTAAATTAATGTACGAAGATTGCATATCTAACTGTGACATCTTTGTAGTAGTACCAGGTATATATGCTAGTTATGGCTTCGATGGCGCTAAGTTAAGAGCATTTCATCATTCATTGTGTGCTTTATCTTTGTTTGTAACTAGAAGATTTACCACATTACCAATATGTTTACCTCATACTGCACAACTGATGAGCAACAGTTATACTTTGGAGTAAAAATCAATTAAATAAACATGCAGCTAGATGTACTAATGCTTCAATATTTGTAATACGTGTTGGTTCTAATTTGCTTTATTTTTAAGCTAAGAAGATAGTGCCTAACCTAAGTCCTATTTTCTTCTGGGGAACAGTTCTATCTAGCTGCGACGAGTGCAATAGATGAGCTGGAAGTTAAAAATCACAATGAGAACCATGTGCTTGAAATTCAAGCAATATTTTAGACAATCGTATCTTGTAGCAGTAATAAATTTGTAAGTATGTAATTCCAATACGAAGATGTACCTTTTTCCAGCCGCTGAAGCTGAAATATATAATATTATACTAGAGGTATCAAAGAAGACATCTGCTAGTCTGGATGAGATACTATGCTTTATTTTGGGTCACGTCGCACCATTTATTGTTTATCCCCTAACATATTTAATTAACCAATCGTTTTTACAAGGTCAGTTTCCGTGAATGCTTAAATCTGCAAAATTAATCCCAATTTATAAATAGGGGGACGACTTTTTGGAAAGCCTCTCGTTCTTCGCAAAGTGTCAGTACGGTTACCTTAAAAATAAATCAATTAATGATGCATTGTTTGATGCCATACAAAACATTTACAATTTATTAGAAAATAAGTTTAAGGTAGGGTTTATGATGTTTGACTTTTCTAAAGCTTTTGATTTGGTTGAGCATACTGTGCTACTGCGTAAATTATATAACAATGATGTCCGCGGGACATGTTATGACTTCGATAGCTTCATACTTGCATAAACGTAGTCAAACTGTAGTTATCAAACAGAATAGTATTGCAGCATATTCACAGCCAAACTGTTTTAATATTGGTGTACCGCAGGGGTCTATTTTGGGGCCACTGCTATTTGTGGTTTACGTTACTGACCTGCAATACAGCATTAAGAATTTGAAAGACATATGTCAATTCGCTGATGATACATCTGCTACGATGCATGGAATGGATTATAGCGAACTATCAGTCGCTGGTCATAAATCCGCCTCACTGATTTCTGAGTTGACAAAATCAATTTCTTTGCAATTAAATAAATCCAAATCTAAGGTAATGATTTTTGATCCGCATAAACGGTCCGATCGTTCAGTTTTAATTCGAATTGATGGCGCTGCAATACCGGAACATAATTCAAGTCAGTATCTCGGATTAACTTTGGACAAACATTTATCATGGGAATGTGACATTGATAATATAAGTAAAGCTCTCAAGTCTTTAGCATACGCCGTGCGAATGTTATGGCAGAATGTTGATGTTCCAGTTCTAATCACCTTTTATCGTTCTTGTATTGAGTCTAGACTTCGATATGGCATAATTATGTGGGGACGTTCCAGTCACACAAGAAGGTTGTTCATTCTCCAGAAGAGAGTTAAACGCATTATTTTTTTCTTTAAAATCTCGAGATTCTTATAAACAACACTTCATTGAGAATAAAATACTGGCACTGCCGTCACTTTACATGTATGAATGTGTTCTTTTTGCAAAGCAAAATCAATCCCAATTTGTAAAAAACGGGGACAATAATAAGACAACACTCGTAACGTGTGTTCTCTCAGCATACCTGCGCACAGCTCTCAGACATACAAAAAATCTCCATATTATCATTGCGTTAGAATTTGTAATAAACTACCCGTTGAGATGAGAAAGACATTATCCAACAATAAATTTAACGGCCGTCAAGGAATATTTTATTTGTGGTGGCTATTATTCTCTCAACGAATTCCTACAATGATGTGCATAGATTATGTTTTGTAGGTAAACAATAGATTTAATGTAATACTATACCTTGTTACCACTTTTAACGAATTACTGTATTACTATATTTTATATTGTGAAGACTATTTGTATTATGTATTTGTACAAAATGACAAGGCTGATACGTGCCTATGCACGTCAAAATCTATAATAAAATTATTATTATTATTATTATTATTATTATCTTGGCTCATCTCGACGACTCTTGGAAGTTGTTTGTTGAGATCAAGTCCAACTATTTCGCGTGACAAAGCGTCATAGACAAAGACGCGTCAAAGGAACATATAAGAAAATTATCTCCTTCGTCGCTGACCTTGAAGGCAATGAGGGTCGAAGTAGTCCTTGTGTTAAGTAAAGGCATTGCAAAATGGAACCGTGGCTTTACCGTAAGCGGAGGCTGTCGACTTCAGACTTTCGGCAAAGTTGCCGATTTATACGTCGTCTCCATTAAATAGACTTTTATTGTGGATGTGCAAAATATAGTCGATGCATAACTAATTGAATGTACAATCAACTTGTCATTTAATCAAAAGTCGAAACTAGGGACTTGAAAATCTATTTAGTGGATACTCAGCATTAGATGATAATAGATTCTGGCCGTAGCTGCGGAAATGCCAGGCAGAAGTAGGGAAAACTCTGTTATAACTGTTATAAGACATTTCTTATTAAATATTTAATAAGAAAAATGTGATACATTACTCATGGTATTTATTAAAAATTATTATCATCTCATCGGTGCTTAGATCAGTCGTAGTTTCGTAAGGGTTTCAACCTACAGGTAATTCCATGCTTCCCCTAAAGGCTCTCGTGATTGTTACTCGGAACAATCCAATAGAACTTACCCTATAACAGCTGGATAAGGTTAGGAGCCGGTGATTGTAGATTCGTAAAGCATCACAATCGTCTAGTTCTTGTAACTATTCTGGGCTTAACTTTGAACTACGTTTCGGAACGGTATCCTGTATTATATAGAATCTGTTTCCGATCAATATTAATCCAGATGGAGCTTTTTTGAACACCACTCATTGCAAAACAACCCCATATCATTGCAACGCCACCCTCATGTTTCATCGTAGCCACTAATACTGCGACATAAATTTTTCCTGCGCCAATCGTCACACATATTCGACGTCTAGACCCTCTGTCTGCCTTTTGAATGTCGTTATTGATACTGTAGATTGTTGACCCATATTGAATTCTGATCGAACTTCTGGTGGCGTTAATCATTTATTTCGTTTTGAAATCAATACTATGCTGCCAAAATATCACAGAAAGCAAACAGAGGACCCTACAAGGTATACGGAAAATTTTATAACTACAATAATCTAAGCGTAGGTTGTACAGTACTACAATTATATACAATTATAGCAGTCAAGTTGAAACTTACGTCAAAAATCGTGTAGGTATTCTATGCACAGAAGAAACACAGAAAATCATTAAATAACGAGGACTAATTGAGACCATGCTATTTATACAATTGAAAGTAGCTACAATACGCTTTGTTTTTAATTGTAGACAATTATTTGTACCTACTTTGCAGAGCGTTGCTCATATTTATGTCAACATGTTTACTACGAGATCATACTAATGTATCTCATTTTTATTCTATCGATATAATGTCTTTTATAGCCCCGTAAATTTTGTTAAATTGCTCTTTCTAAATATAAAGGCAAAGTTTTCGTATTATGTTCCATTTCATTGATAGTTATAGTACTTCAATTTGACAAAACAATTAACAACTAATTTAATCACCTACATTGTTCCACTCCGGAGTTTACCTTTGATCGCCTCTGTAGGTGGGCGTTTTGATTGACTTCTCCCATCATTTATATAACTTTATATAGAGCTCTAACATTCTATTTCCAGACAGGTCTGTCTCGGGCATTTTCCATTTCTAACGCGCCTGTAATATTGATGCCGTGAGAAATATACAAATTCAATTACATAGTATGTCATTTAACTAAATTTATGTGGCAAACCCTTGATTTATGAGTATTGCGTACAACTTAATGAAACAAAATAACTGTGTGGGAGATTGAATATACACATTCAAAACTATTCTAATTGCAGCGAATTTAGTTTGCCAACGTAATAAATTTCGGATAAGTCTCTTTAAACAAAAGTTGGAATCAATTTGTTGATGGATTATAAATATTTCTCCTCTGTTCATTTAATAAATTTTGTCATAGTGACAAGATTTATTATAGATATATTTACACATTCTTCTATTTTACAATTTGCAATTTTGTCTTCAAAGTATTATTAAACATGTCGACTGGGAAAAACAAAACTGGAAGAGAACCTGTATCGATGCGGTAGCTCTTTAGTCATTCAAAGAGTTAGTAGTACTGTTTCATTTTTATAAATTCCTTTTATATTCCCTAGTGGAAGTTTGCGGCGGAAAATCCAACGTGACTTCGAACCGAAGTTATTTAAGAACTCTATTCGAATTTCTGTTTATTTACATTTCCAATGTTGCGCGTACTTTACTGTCTGTGAAATCAATATTTAACATTCATCGAAGACTTTATTTTACCATCATATACATGAGGATGAATGCAGTAGCGTCAGTATAAGAATTTTGGATGGGTACACACTGCCGCCAGGTAATTAATCTTAATTAAGGCTAGTAGAATAAAAGCGTGAGTTCTTTGTTAATCTAAAGATTTCGTATAAAGTTTCATTTCTTTGAGAAACCCCAAAATGTTTTTAATTCTTTCTTGTCAATGTTCAATGAATTGTTTGAATTATCTCTTTATATTTTCACACAATTTGATAAAATCTGAAACATCCACACAGAAATCTTTGCCAAAAAATCCAATTGGCTACTGTAGTGGTGGGCTGTAGTGATAATCTTGACACGCAAAAAAATTTAGGAAACCGCTGCAGCTGCACTCGCTCCAAAATAGCATCCTAAATAATACAAGCAGAATATTGTTCAAAAATTGAAGTTCTGGCAGAAACAACAGAAAGAGATAGGGGAGGACAAAACCGTGCGTACCAGCCGTATGTGAACTTTAGTTCTGTATTGCGTCTCAAATGCATGCAATATGCATTTTTTTATGATTGGCAATGGATCTAGATTATGAAAACAAATTTTTGCGAGGTTCAGGATGAGTTTCTCAGAATTTGGTAAGTTTTCCAGTATGAATTTCACACTTTCAACGTCAAAGGCAGTTTAATTTGAAAACTAAAAATTACGAGACTATCTTACAGAAATAGTTTAATGCACTTGACAATGATTAGGATGAGGATAAAAATGAAAAAAATATTTTTCTTGAGTTATATGATCACTCCACAGATTCGGAACTATCAACCTCCAATTTAGGAGATTTTTCGACGGAGATGTGGAAGTTTGTACCAGTTGGGGACAATTTGTAGTAATCCTGTCTGCCTACATCGCTTACGGTAAGGTTATACAGTAACAGCATCATCAAGCCCTTTACATACATAAAAAATTGGGCAATTACTAAGAAGCTCCTGCAACTGCAGCCAAAATGCGCGGAACTATGGTATAGCAATAGAAACTCGCCCTGAAGGGAGGAAGCGGTATCAGGAAGTTAATATCATTTGCATCATCTTGCATTTTCTCCAAAATTGATCTGGATAATTATTATGACTGCAACCATATTTGCTAATTTCCACCATAGCTCGCAATTCAATAGTGATGGAGTGTGTAATTGTGCTTGTTCTGGTTTCATGTTAGAAATGTCTTATTTAGTTTCTTTGTTAAGGCATTGAGTTTGTCAAACATTGACTTATGTTAATGTAATTAGATACGTTTTAGATACAAGTATTTTATGAGAGCTTTATTCGAGCAATTAAAATCTCTAACAAGTTTATTATTTACCAAACTATATTCATCATAACATCTGAGTGTACAAACAAGTCACGTGCTTCTACACTAAAATATACATTTTTATAAATAAGTATAATATATGTGAAACTCGAAGTTGTAAATGTAAACAGCACCATTACACATTCTGAATTCTTATCGCTCCTATCCAGCTACGGCGCTTTAGGCAGGGTATTTCATTATAAGGCATTTATAAAACGCGCATCATGTTTATAACAGCCTGATGTATATTATACGTTAATAGTATTTAAATTTTAAAGTCGAGTAGATAAACACCACCTGTATACTTGCATATATCTACGCTATTTTGAGCAACTGCACAGCTACTTTCATCCACCTTATCCAATTACATATTCAATAGAGTATTTCGTATAAATTCTACGCGAAATAACATATGCTGCCGACTTAATTCCGCCGTATAAACCTTCCTCCTCATATTGTACAGCATAAACAATTAATAATTCTGATATACATTTTCACCCACTTTAGGTAACATCCCTGCTTCTATGAATTATTGTTACAACAGGTCCAACCGTGGTAGGTGTAGAGGTACAGAGAAAGGGCAAAGTTCCGTATTGAGCTGTTTTAAAATTCAATACAGGCCAAACATGAATGTAAGCACTAAGCACGTTCATATAACGAACAGAAGCAAACTCAAGGCAATTCGATCTATAGAATCCATGAAGATATGCTCTTACATGAAGGTTACAAATAAAAAGGCTTTTTAAAATTTTTAACCAGCAACTAGTGACAATTTCAAAGTTAAGTGAATAACTTAGTTTTTATTTAATTGCAGTTTTTGTAGCTAGATCAGAAGATAACCGAATAAAAAATTCTAGTTTAATAAGGTGTGATATGAGCAGCGTAAGATACTTCCCACAATAGTTACACACATATTAAAATTGACATTTAAAAAGTACATTCGCTATGCAATGACGCATTTCACCTTATCAAGGCTCATCAGCGTGTCTTCATGATGTGGTGGAGATTTCAATTCAAAACATACTTTCTAATTCTACAAAGGAATGCACCTATCACTTGCATGGCATATAGATACCTGCTAACAATGTGACAACAAGAGCCAGCATTAATTCCAAAATATGATCTGTCTATAATCTTGTTGCATTCTTTTGCCCCCTTTTCTGTTATGTAACATAAAAACACTGGAAATTGAATTAAATGCGGCAGAATGATGGGCAAGGTTCAAGTTTGGACAGATGCTTGTAGAAACACAATTTTATAGACTTTGTATGGGTGAAAACTTAAATGCTAAAAGATATTTGGGACCTCTAAAAAGCAAAATAATTCCTGAATTGGGGATAAGTGACCAACTTTCAAAACACGTCTAATCTTAATCTACTAATCTCTATTTACGTATCGCGAGTTCTAACAATTGATCACAGCTGAATCAGGAAAAATGACCAGAAGGTAGCTTATACACATCCTGAGACCCTGATTCTGTTATTACAGATGACTTAATTTTAGCATTTTCTTACTTGTATGTGCATTTAATGTTTTTAATCTTCTGGACTACCTCTTTGGTATTATTGTTACCAGATATTGTCAAAAGTAATTGCATGATTTTTGTTCCATAAACAAGGACACTTTTGGTAGTTATTTAACAGTTGTCCCGAAGAAGTTCGCATTCCCGAACGAAAATTTGACACTTCAATAAAGAACTTAATCAATAACGGGCCCTTTTTATCTGGCCTAAGATTATTTGGAGTATCAAGGGTTAATACTATTTTCTCCTCTAAACCTATATAGCCCAGGAAATTCAGACAACGCGATAGTCCTTTCACGACAATACGCAATCAACTCTCAGGTGGCCAACACGATGAAAGAAGCATGAGAGTTACTGTCGTGATAGTTACTGTCACATTTTTCTCTCATTGTGTCAACCCGGGTTAACTCATAAAATATATAATTATTACGTTTTTAAATCTAGTATTTGCCAAATCAAAATTATGCCGGCTTTCTTTAGAGTGCTTAGACAAAGAAATATCAGCGGTGATGTTATGTGTGAAAGTGTATTGGTGATTATAAAATTAAATGTTATTTAGTTTAATCGATATAGCATTTGTGACAGTGTGACAGTACCTATAAATTAGACTGCACATTTATACTCGAAATTATTTTGAAGTTCTTCACTGGATCTCTTGGTGCAGAAGTAGAACACTAAACAATTTAACCCACTGAACACCAAACTAGTTTTAACTAAAACACCGACGCGTTTCAACAGCAATGCTGTCATTATCAAGGCGATAATAAAACTCTAAATTATTTTGATTATCTTTTTTAATGAATTAAATTAGTCCATGTGTGTTTATTGTCGTCTATAAATTCGACTGCAAAAACTGTAACAAATGCTGTATCGGTCAGACTAAACAATATCTAAAAAATGTTTTATTATAGATATATTATTTTCCAATTATCTAATTATTGTACAGAATCGAAGCTATTAGTCTCTGATTTAAAAGACTTTTAGAAGCCGTTACCAGTATTCGGCCAAGATTTTTAAACATTGCAGAAAACAATTTAAGAAATCATGCTGGAGAAACAAATTCAAATGGTTAAGTTAGTTAGTTTCAATGGTTAGTACCAGTCAGGAATTTACGCACACCCCTTCACAGCATCCTGGTGCGTGCCAGGAATAAGAGATCTACCAAGAGCACATCATTATCAAACCAGCAAGGTTTTGATTTGCTGGAGCATATAAAAAGTTTGTAAACCGAACCTCAAACTTATGAATAATATCGAAATGAAAGCATTTGTAAGACCACTAACATTTGTGTATGAAGGAATGTATTACATTGTGTGGGCTTCAATGGTTTCCACGAATTTTGCCCAAATTCAAGAATGGTCATTTAATATACTCAAAGAATATTCACAATTAGGGAGTATTCTTTGAATAGTTTCTGTAGAAGGTTCCACCTGAAAATATAGTCAGAAGAAAATCAGAAATAACATTGGTTTACAATGTAATGACAGGTAGAGATGGCTAAAGGCTTACTTTAAAGCAAATTTCATTTTTTTTCTAAAAGAAATTACTGCTTCAATTTTCTTCATCAAAGTAATTAATTTCACTTTAATGCTTTCGTTCAAAAAATTTTTGATTAGCTATTTTCTAGATCTAAGCACTCCAAACAGCCTAGCGTACCTACTTAGCCCAAAAAGGCAACAATACCATTCTATTATATGGAATATATACAGAACACAATTCACCTTTTATTACTACAACTCCAATTCAAAATATTCATTATTATAAAATACCATTTTTATCAGCTATAAATACAAGAACCAATTAAGGATATAACGCTCGCAATTCCATTATCGTTGCTGTAGCAAAAAAGGAGACTAAAATCAAAGTGATAAAAAACATAAGTCTTTCTCTTTCTGTCGTTCCATAAAACCCATTTCACTTGGAAATCTTAATGGAAAAATTGGTGTAATCTAACTTCGGATGTCGGTTGACATTTTATTTCTCTTTGCGCAAATTGAAAATGTGAAAGTAAATTGAAAACGCGACAGAAATGCAGTTGTTATATTGTGTACAAACGATCCGAAATAAATTTTATTGTGGCTCACTGTCGGAGATTTAAATTGTATTATTTTATTAAATCCCAATGGTTGACGTATTTCCTAGTGGAACATAGAAGCCGACATACCAGTTTGATCAATAGTAATTGCATTGCTACGAAATTATGACGGTTATACGGGAGTGTAATGAAATACCAAAAAGAAGAACTTTATTGTTGTAAACGTGTGATCCGCACCTATTTTCTATAACTTGAGTTTTATAAGCTGCATTATTTTTAAACTTTCGATAAAAGTAGTAATTTAGAATGATTTTTAAACCATGTCATATTGAGTTATCCGGAAAGGATTACAATGCGCAAGCGCAGTTGTCATTTAATAAGCTCCCGTAGTAAATAGGTTTTTTTTTCCGTTTGTATTTTCCAAAATCTAAAGATATAATCGACTGAAGATCATCAGGCAGAAAGACACAGACAAGTTTTCACTCAAACAAGAAATGCTGTTCGAGAGTTTTTAACATCCCTTATTTACTTTATTCTGATGTCAAGCAGGAAATCGCATCACAATCGACCGTCAAGGAAATTAATATTAATGAGCAACAAACAGCGAGAATCTCTTTCCGGAATCAGATGTCGCGTTACATCCCGTTAAATCATAGATGCTAAAATCCGAATGATCCCTAATATATTTTGTTTAACGTATTCCATTTGTTGAGTCGCAAGTGTCGGATATTCCGAAAAGGTCGACGCATTAATTTATTTCGGCTACGAGCCAGACCTCGGTTCGGTCGCGAGATCTTAACACGGGACAACCGCTCCTTTGTCTGAAATACGAAGATTAAACGCAGGTCTACCTAAATTATGAGAGTACCAGGATTAGTTGAATTCCCCGTACTTTCTCACATAAACAACGGTTCGCGTCCGACATTTCACTTAAACGCAAAATATATACACGTATATTTGATGAGTACATATAGGGTTCGGAGCCTGTATAACCGAAGGCTACTTGATTAAATTTACCGACATGTTCATAGGAGTACCTTTGATAAAATAGATTTGGCCCTCTAGGCCAAAGTGCAAAAAGAAATTACTAATTTGGTAATTAATATGATGGTGAGCTAAAGCTTGCTAAAATAAATTATTTATATGTACACCTACAATGTTACATAGCAACCGCATTCATTCTATGTATATCTGGTTCTTTAGAACACCTTAAAAATAAGAACGAGCTTAGAAAAAAATTGTTCAAATATATTAAGTAGCAAATATTTCGGCGCAGAAAATGTGCTAGCCATGTCCTTTTTCTTCATTTGGATAAATTTCCCAGTAATAACAGTGCTTGACAAAGTTTTAATGGGACCATACAGTTTCATAAGTCAGTTCAGTTCAGTTAATTTGGAAGAGAGCTCTTACCTCATAGTTTTACTTTAGGCGGATGTTTAGAAATCTAATACGGAACAAACTTTAAGCTTGTTTTAATCTTCTGCCTTTATCTCACACAAATCAATGTTGCTAATTTGGAAGATTAAGAAAAACTTACTTACGGACCAACCAAACGGACTCGAAGAATAGCAATTTAAGAAAACCGTTATTTCAGTCGTACTCGGTTTATACATCTAATGACAGTCCGCTAATCCTCCAAAATACGCTAGTAATATTCTTTTGTCAATAACCGTTTTTATTAACTTATACAGGTGTTCTTTCAAAATTCACTACATACAGCGATGTTCCAAAGTTGTCGTTTATACAAACACTTACGATTTGCGATTTAAAATTTCCCTAACTGTATTTCTTGACACTTTCTGTCAATTTCAGGACGACTGTTGTACCCTGACCAAAACTCCGTAACGTTATTGAATCAAGTTCTGTTTTAAAGTCGTGATATGCTGTGTCATCAAACAGACTCCTCGTTCTACGGAGTGGACATGTTTTTATGCCTTCTGGTTTCAGTTTTGCATATTCAATGATTCCTGGAAAGGCGCCCTTTGGCCATCAATAAGATTTCTTTCTATTAATAAGCGAAATTGTGTAGTGGTCCGACTTTCGAGAATCAATCACTTTTACTAGCTTTTTCTGATACATTAACACAAACAATATTTAGTTTAGAATGTTAGAATAGAATAGAATAGTTTGGAATAGTGGCTGCTATTTCGAAGATGTACAGCTTTGACTAGTAGTAGCATCAAGACCACTGAAATATGAAAAAGGTTGGCAGAAGCTTTCAAATTTTTCTACGGACTTTCTAACTTTCACAGAATTGTTCAAAATCACCGTCAAAATCAGTAGATTGATTTTCAATTTCTACTAAATGAATGGTAAAGTTGATAAGTTCTTCTTCTGTAAGCACCCATTCATTGATATTAAACAAACAGCAAAATTAGTACAGCACTAGCCTAAAAAAGAAGTAATTTAATTTGTTTTTTAATAAGGAAAACAATTGTTTGAGTAAATTTATCCAGGAAGTTTAGAGATTATATGTAATACTATTTAATAATTTATACATATATACTGTATATACATACATATACATATGTAATAAAGTTCTCCAGAAAACAATTGTTTAAAATATGGAAATAGAAACACACAGAACATCCTAGCTCCACCTTCACCTTGGATCCATGTACTAATCTTCCACCAAATGCAAATTACTCTAGATATGGTAAAAACCGAAAAGAACAAAGAAAGAACGACAATGCTCACCGCATATTGGATGAACTACGTATATATATGATATTCTCGTTTAGCTTTTGCCAGCATATTCCGAATAGTTCATCATACCGAACATGACTCTCCTATTACTAAAGTTAATGAACGCACTCCGTTGAGTGTCGTCTGTCCGCCTTTTTTGACTTTTTAACCGAATGGAGTTCAGAGCAAGATGAACGATATATTCCCTTCCAGGTTCTAATGAACAAAACTGTTAGCTTGACAAAAATTCGAATTTTACGAAAGGCATTTCAATAATTAGAGTGGATTTCATTATAAATGTTTATAAAGTGTAAAGGAATTCGAATATGAAAACAGAAATAACTAAGCAAATATTTTTTTAGTGTCCATTTATTTCAAATCCAATTATATCCAATTATCTGAAATCTGTATTTTGTTTCTTAAATATAAGAAAATAAACTACACAGGAAATATATACTTATACATATTACGGCAACAACAGTTAAAAAAAATATAACAAACAAAATTCGAACGATGCAAGGCAGGTATACTAATTTACAGTAAAAAGCGATGAGTAGGCCAGGTCATGCCAATGGACAAATAAACAGCAGGTCTAAAAGAGATGCCAACAAAATTTGTATCACGAACAGTTCTCGTAGCTTTATTAAGGTTTATTTTGAAATATCCCTGAAATGTCGTTTGCGTTTTCCATTAACTCGTCCTCGCGTTTTATTTACATCCATTTTAAAGAGCATCGGTACAAATTCCAAATTTTGCAAATATAGGTTTTTAATTTTAAATGAGGTTTGTCTTTAGTAAATGTTGAAAGTGTTGCTGGGGTATTAACCTTTGATCATTGTAATCTTTAATGAATGTAGATTTAGATTAGGTAATATGGTGTTGCAATGCACAGTTTACTTAACAAAGAACACAATTCCAAGATAAAAAAATAAACTTTCTAAATTGGTACTGTAAGGACATGGCGAGGTTTTAAGATTTTTGGGATATTTCTGACAAAGTGTCTAGAACTCTGACTTATTGGCAATGTCCTCCTTAACCATCTCAAGTTACTGCACAGGTTTCCACCGAATATTCTTAAAAACAGTCACCACAGGGTTTTTCAGAAATGAGTGCAAATAAGGCACTACGAGTATGTTGCTCAGGTTGCTTAGCCATAGACCGAAAAGCAATATAAGATGAGATAGCTTACGTGATATTTAGTCTATACCTTTTGTAATAAGCAAGATCCCTATAACGCTTTGCGCTGAAACACAATATTTAAAAATAATGTTAAAGAAACGTTTAGGAATCACTATAGCTTTACAGTAACCCATTTAAAGAGATTTTGTAAGTTTAATAATGCAGCAATTGCTTATTGGAGTTTATCATTTTTTTATTTTTTTAGTAGATTATTAAGTGTGCAATTCTCGCTAAAGATTGCTCAATATTTTCATAAAGTTCTGATCACTTATATCTAGGAAACCTGATGGATTGTCTTTTTTTGGATGAGGAGATGTAAGCTTGATGGGAGTGGTAAAATTCTCATCAAAAAATTTATACTAAAGCCGACTTATAAAATGTTAGCATTTAATCCAGCATTATATCCAGAAACTTGATCTGCGACATCACAAGTTGTTCTCCAAACAGGTGCAAATCATTAACTCTATACGGACGTTTTCTAGGGAACGGCATTAACAGAGTCTTTGGAAGATATACTTTTACTTTTTGCCATTTTTTCCCATCTCAACAACTGTTACCACGCCTTTCGTTCCTCAAGAACGGTAACTTCAAGATGCCAGTAAATGAAATAGGTGGAGTTTTTGATGATAACAGAACAAACGATAGATGACAGAGCTGTAGGCAAACTATAGTCCTCTACAATGGCCAGCAGCACCTACAAACGTCTGTTAGTTTGAAAATCACTGAAACAAGAAGAAATTAGTTGTCTCTGATTAGTAAAATCTTTTCTAGTAAACATCTTAGTTTGTATTATCTGAAATGTCACTGTAATAGAATTACAACTTTAGAATACAAGATAAGAAAGGTATTTCTGTAATCGTGCTTGTTAGCCAATTTAGAAGGAGACAGAACTTGACAGAATTTGAGCAGAGGTGCTTCAGGCTCTGCTATATCTGTATGAAGATAATTTTATAAGCAAAGCGTCTACATATGACTGATTTAAGTTGGTAGAAAATTAGCAGGAGTCGGTTGCAAACGAATTTTGTCGTCAACTATCAGATTAGCTCCCATTAATTTACTAACCAATTGCTAATCTCTTATGTAGAAGTTTATTCTATCAGCAAGAAAAATCATACTGATGTCGTTGGGTAGCATTTTCAATTGAGCTGGTTAATCTTTACTGCCAAATTGTCAATAACTAATGTATCTATGCAATATATAATATACAATATAGAATGTGCAACTACAATCATCATTACTATCCAAAGTGTTATAATCTCATCTAGACTTCCATTGTTTGATCCTCTACGTCATTCAGATTTGTATTTTCCTTTTCCTAACTTATGATGAAGGAAGGGTTTAATCTGTTGCCCAAGATCTATAGTAATTGTCTTTATATAGCAGAAATACGTTTAAATAAGAAAGAATTTATTACTTAATTTTACACCACTTTACATATTTCAGTAACGCTTTCTGACATCAAATTATTATTAATATTACGTTGAAAACACTGGTAAAACTGTTGATAATATTTATCTTAATTTGATTTAAAATTAAGCTGTACAGAATACATTGTGTATGTAGGGCAAAATATATTTACGTAATATTTAACATTAACATTGCAACCATTCAATCTCTTGTCCTTCCGTAACGTATTTATATCCCTGTTATATAATAAGATTGATTCGGGCAATTTGTATACTGAAACTCAAACAACTGTAATGGATACGCATATATAATGTCTGACATGCTAATTAAATTAATCACACTCAGATGCTTTATTTATAAGCATCGGAGTTACTCGAGAGAAGGCTACGCAGTTCACGTTTAGCTGTAGCTCAAAATTCTGCATATACGTTTGTTTTGTTTATATTTTGAATGATGTATTCTCAAATTAGTTAAGGGCGCTTTTAAAGTGGGTCACTATCTAAAACGCTAATTAAATTTTCTGAGTTGTACATTGTAACAAATACTTCCTGTTTATATTTCGAACGTATTTATAATATATATTCTCAACGAAAAAATTGCATGCTTCTATCAACAGCAATCCAGAGAGAAAATGTTGATAATTTGGATTTACGACAAGGTATAGCTAGTGAGTGTCTTTATTCCTTCATATACTGGTGCTTTTCGAGAAGTTATCCGGAAGCTAAAGGAAAAAGATCTGATTTTCTGATTAAATACTAAGACTAATAAATTCGTCGCCCAAATTATTGTCTGCAAGAGGGATAGGAAATGAAATTAAAAAAACAAAAATTATTCGATAGGTGCAGGTCATTCTGTGAATGGATCATCAACAACGAACAATAAAGAGCTCTAGATGACGGTTTGTCTAAAATCTCGAACGTTCTGGATTTGCTTCAGTTTTTACTGATGATAGTAATCTATCATTTGGTGGTCGAATTAATTTCATTACATATTCAACAAGAGGTAGATGTACTGAATCAAGATATTTAAGGTTTGTATTAGTGGTGGTCTTTTAATGCATAACAAAAAAAAGCTGATGATATATCTGTTGCTGAAAAAGTTGTTACAGATGTGTTAGACGACATTTTAGATAAAACAATAGATTCAAAATGTCCACCGGTGGTCCCACGGTCCGTATCAGATTCTTCCTGAAAATGGCCAACGATAGGCACATGCCATACAATTTATTAACTTTGTGCTGCATTCTTACAGGCAAATTAATGTGAACCCATTAAAATATATCAGATCAAAACCATCACATGCTCAATATATTCAAGAAAAACGATTGAGATGGCCTCAGAACTTTTGAGGTAGATTTTGGATCAATATTACCACTAGCAGATATTGCTTATAAAACAGAATTAGACTATTCAAACAGATGCTACTATCAAATTAGAGACCTCTATTTTTTCTATTAAATCATTTCAAATATTTGATCAAGTAAAAAATTGTCCCAAAACGGTTGAAGATTATACCTGGTGTCATGGCAACAAATAAACTTTTTGCCTACTAAGTTTTCAGTATTTAACATTTTTGATTAACATGTATATATTCATATAAATTCTCTCCAAATGATCTGCCCATTTCAGGAGTTTAAACTTCATATCAACACTTATTATGGTCTCAAAAAATTCTTAAATATTATTTTGTTTGGCTCTCTGGTCCTATTGATGCTTTTCTTCCGGCCAGAAACTTCAACAAACTAGTCTCGTGTCGGCCTCGATAACTTAATATTGGATCCGACATAATCTCAAAAATCAAAACGAGATCAAGACAAAACCGATACTAGTGTCATTTAAACCTGATGATCAATCCTGACGTTATCGCTGATTACATGAGGTAGGCGTATTACTACGACATTAGTTGAAGATACTATTTTTGTATGAAACTTACATCACTTCTTACTTATGAATGCGAACAATTTAAACTGACACTACCAGGGATGAAGTTTCAGGAATGATAAAACTAAAAAAAATGCCTTCCATAACTTACAATCCTAACTGTAATAAATTTATGTGAATGGTTAAATTACATTCTTAGCTAAAATTTATTTTGCTTTTTCCCTTTATAGACATTAATAAAAAAATTGACTGACTAATAAAAGAATAAGTGAAAGATTTAAATTCAGCTTTGATGCAAACCTTAACCTTAAAACTATCTTTCCTTACTTTTCTAAATTAGAAATATGTCAGTAACTTAGCAATAATATAACAGTTTTATTTTTTAATTACATCAAAATTGAAAGAAATTTACCGTTATCGTAAGGCCCGCAGCCTTAAAGAACATGGCGTTGACAGTCGGTAAATTGGAAGTCTACAGCAACTAACAAATAAAAGTGACAGTAAGGTTGGTGCTGTCATCTGTTGAATATAGTCCAAAGAATACTATTGAATATCTATTCAAAAATGAATGTTTAAAGCATTTTCGTGATTAATTTGGAATATTTCTGGAAATCAACTTTTGTAGTAGATGCTCTTATTATCTAAGATTTGTACCCTCTTAAATTCAAAATCAAACTATAGCAACTATTAAGCTGATAAGTTGCTAAGGCTCTTTTGTGACTAAATATAACCCAATCAAGTTTATGTTGTTAAATACATTTCTTAACACATTAAGTATCCTATCCAACATATACAATGTGACAATTTTTGCCTGTGAGAAGAGTTACTTGGTGATGTTACTTGGGATTGTTGCTTCAAAAATGTATTGGTATAGTGCGACCAAATAGATTATCGCACTCATACACACCCTTATTTTTCACATTTGATAATCAATTACAATCCCATTCCGTTTGTTTACTGCTCATTTGTCTCTATTTCGCAATTTATCTGTCAAATGTTACGCCACAAAACTTTTGTCTCCGAATGCACCGGTTGATTCGACAGTCCTGCTTCAGGTCTCAATTCTACTTGGTTGCACTACAGTTCTAAACATTTTTAAATTGGTTAGCAATAGTAACATAGTCAACCTCGGCAAGTAGACTGCCTACACTCTTCAACTCACGGCGAAACTTACTTGTGAAATTCGTTATTTTAAAAGTTACTCCAGGTTGTTGCGGACATTGTTCCAAGGTTTCGTGATTTTTAAAAGATATGGCGAAAATGTTGCCACCCTCCCTCTCTCCCACCCCTCTTCCCAAATTGAAATTTAGATGGTCGTTCCACTTGTTCTGAACATTATTCTAAAGTTTTAGTTTTGTTTAAGCATGTTTGTACAACAATCGCTGAAAACTATATTTATAAGGTTGTGGACAGAGCTTCCGCGGAGTCCGACAACAAAATATTTTGGCCTGACGCTTTATTATTCGTCAGCAACAGGACTATATTAATATTACTTCTCTGCAGATGGAGCAAATTACATCTAAGAAAAAAGTGGTTTGTGGTACGTCTTCGTAAACAAACACCAACATCTTCTGGATCCTTCGCAACAGATCAGCCAAAACGATGTTTCAGGTCTATTGGTTTATGCAGTTTTGTTTTGTTTCTAATCAACAAAAGAGAGATGACAATTATTTTATCGTTTTGTATGTATTTTTGTCTTAATAGTTATATTCTCTTCCTTCATTTTTGCATATCTAAGTTTTCAAGTTCTGGTCGCCTTTATAGTATATGCAATGCTTTATCAGTACTCTCTACTAGAACACATGGTTGAACATATCTTAAGTTGATAGTACTTTCAAAAATAATGTTACCCTCTGTAAATGTCGTTCATAATTTAAAATTACCCGATATTGTTACATTGCTATGAAACATCTGCAAGTAATGCAGTTAACATCGAAGTGTAACACTTCAACATCAGTTTGTAATTCAATAGCCCTGTAGAGCGAATTGTGTACAATTCGCTTCATTGTCAATTACAACCATTCATTGAAGGTGTTGAATGGTACTCCGAAAACGTAACTACACTCGTAGAGGTCATTGTGAAATGTGTAAAACTTTCCATTACAATTTACGTACTATTATTTATAAAATGATTAACGCAAACCGTTCATTACACTTAAATAAAAAATATCACCCGATATGCCGCACTTTACGAAAGCTTTACCGAAATTATTAGTAATAAATATTTTCTACTTGTTAATGGCAAGCGATATTTCAACTTACGCGTAACCTACTACCCCATAAATCCATACTATCGATTACAGATATTTCAATTTAAAAAAGAGTTTGCGATTTAAGTGCGAAAAATTGTAGCAGTTGTTTTCCACAGAGGGAGCGGCAATTTTTGCAAACGCAACAGCAGCTACATTTGTACAGAAACATACGTACGGGATTTATTTTGATTTGTTTCATCAATCAGAATTTTTACCCCAACTCGAATGGACATGTATTCAATTTTGTTACCGAAAACTCATGAAAAAAGTTACAAACATCGATGAATTCAATTACCCGTGCGTGATACAATAGCTGCCTATTGTGTCTGAAGAAGGAAACACAATCCAGTTGAAATGTTATTATTAAAAATAAATTCTCGCGGTGAATTTGTAGATACACGTACATTTTATTTTTGTGCAAACGTATCACGTCGATAGATAGCAAGTCATAAAGCGAGTTTTAAACAATAATATAGATATAGTACCAGCATAGAAATTGCATTCGGATTTATTATAGAACACCAAATCCAATTTTAAAACTCATATATTCTATTTTCTATTTCATTTTTTAAATGCATTGGTAAAATTTTATACAGTTTGTTCTCCTTTACTGTCATCTATCCTGACAGAAATATTTTCTTTGTAAAGTGGTAAAGACAAAGTCAACAAAGAAAGTGGAAAGTAATTTCAACATCGTAATCATGCATAAAGAAGAAGAGGAGCATTCTTACCGAAAAATAATCTTTTCAGATGAAGCCCATTTTCACATCGGAGACTATGTCAATGAGCAAAATTGTCGTATTTAGGGCTCAGAAAATCCAAACGTCATCATTGAGAAGCCGATGCACCTAAAACGAGTGACTGTTTGATTTGAATTTTGGGATGACGGTTTCAATTAGTGAGCCATTTTTCTTCGAAAATGAGCAAGAAGTCGACCGTTACAGTGCCAACGAATTTTTGTTTCCACAAATTGAAGAGGATGACATGGATGACGTTTGGTTTCAACAGGATGGCGATGATTGAAATGATGAAAAAATTGCGATGATGAAAATCGAATAATCAGGCGAAATTCTGATGTCAATTGGCCGTCTCGGAGCTGTGATTTGAGCCCTTTAAACTATCTTTTGTAAGGAGCCGTTAAAGATAAATGTTACCCTAACTATCCTGCTCAAGAGGCTTCCACTTAGAATCAGGATGAGAAGTAATCTGTTTTTCTATTTTTTTTAATTAATGTTTGTAATAACAACGGCATTCTACAATGACTTGAATAGATTATTTAAAATGTGTTTTGTAAAATATATCAAAATCATAATCCAACAAGCGATTTAATCCATTAAAATTTAGTTCAGTTTATTAATATTTAACTCAGTTTTTTCTAACTTAACCTACATATATATTTTGCTTGAATTTCCATTAATTCACAGTAATTGTTTAATCCTAAAAGCTTTATATGAACTTCAGTAAGTATGAGAACAATTTAATACCCTCAAACTTCCTTTTAAAGTGATTCTAAAACACAATATACAGGGTGCTGCAATAGTGTCAGACTTCCATAGCTCCTTCACGAATTAAATTAAGAATTTCATTCATTGCCGACTTATACTGTAATAGAAAAAAATAGTTTCGGTAATGGTGAACTTCGGTTGTACCGGAAGTAAATACCAACTTTGTCATTTTAAACGGAACACCCTACATATTATTGCACTTTTGGATTCCTAATTAAATTTAAATGGCACGTTGTTATACATACATTAGGAATAAGTCGCATCGTTTTTTGAATTATATGATGTTTTTCGAAAAAAATAACTGTAGCAGCGTATTCGAAATTTGGAAATATCTCAGAAACTGTGAAAGTTGGACAGATCAGGTTTTTCAGATTTCGCTTAAGCATGAAAGAGTACACGTCTTTTATTAGAAAATTGTTGCGTTTAAATTACATGAATATTAAATGAGGGATCTGTAATTTTCGAACTCTAAAATCATGGAGATCTTGATTCTTTTAAATAGAACGGTATAGTAATTTTTTTACATAAATGGATGTAAAATTTAATTTTATTTCAATTTTATACAGGTATTATGGTGTCTATCTGTAACGGTTTTCGAGATATTTCGGTTTCGGATTTTCACGACAGTTGCGTATTACGAAGAAACAAAAAGGCGGCCATGGAAAAACAAGCATGTTGTTTATTGATATAAATTACAAAAGTGACCAACAGAACACAACAAACAAACAAAAAAAAAGAAAAGTAAGCGACATCTTATAAATATTATTTACTACAAATTTTCCTACCGCTGAAAATTACCTTAAATACATCAATCCTGCTTTAATTTAGAATGCCAGCTGTCTCGTCGATGATGGTGTGTGTAAAATTTAAAACTTGCGCTACTGATCGCAGTCTTACCTTGCCTGTACCCGTAGTGCTAAAGAGAGGTTGTTTAAAATATTTAAATACTTAACAGAAATTCCAAATTTAACATGTAGGTACTTCTAAAACATTACGTGGAATTAACTGTTACACTTTTTAAATCGTAGCTATTGATTCCTAGAAAAACAATATACTTTAAATAAATTATTCATGAAGGTATTATATTGGTACAAGTCATTAGGTCAATGATAATTAAATTCGTCATCCTGAAAGCGTTCAGATTATACACATATAAAAGGATT
>CM043018.1:123036894-123086304 GCA_023690525.1 Holotrichia oblita
CCATTTTTCCATTCATCCCAATTCAAGAAAATCTTGAAGGGTTTGTCATAGGAAATCCTGGTGATTAATATGTCGCTCCCCATATCAAAGATTGGGTTTTGTACTATTGCTTCTATTCTGGTGTGCCCCAACCCATAGTGGGGTCTCCAGTTGCTAGTATTCCTTAGTCTGTATGCTCCCATTCTAGCCTCTCCCATGATAAAGATATCGAGGGGAGGCAAGTTTAACATGGTTTCCATAGCAGCCGTCGGAATACTCTTGATAGCTGATACCATACTCAGTGAGCCATTTAAAATGAGGAGTCCCTCCACCCTGTATTTCATTTAAATTTTGATACTATACTGCTTTTTAGCGTCAATTGTTGAAACTAAGTAGACATTTCACTTCAAGAATCCAGTACATATAATTAATAACCCCAAACTAGAACCTCTCTATTAAACTGATCATAAGGTGGCAGAGGGTGGCAGGAGAAGAAGCACACTTTAGAGCCGCACTATAGAAAGAGAAGGCAAAATATTAACAGCATCATTTAACATAGAAATAAGAACGTAGATACTGGATAGTAGATCCATCGACTACCTACCTCTTTTTAGTTGATGAATTAAGAGGGTCTATACACATGCGCACTTAAACTTAAATATTAGATTTCTATGTTTTAATTTAAGAAATGGAAATCACTATTATCGTGCTGTCTATGGTTGATTTTAAAATTTAAAAAGACTCTATCGAAATAACTAGTAAATATAGTAATAAATTGTACATGTAACGGTAAGGTTTCATTTTCTTGGTATTCTTGGGTCTATTTAATCATTACCTTGACTGCATTTGTGTTAGTTCGTTTGTGCTAGCTAATGTGAAATGAAACTCTTGAAAAATTTTGAAATTTGCTTTAACCTCACGAAGTCCTGAATATTTCATTTTGCAATTTAAAATTTCATATATTTTTCATTAAGTTGTTTATGTGACCTGTACGTTTCCTTTCCTGAGAATCTTGCGATTATTAAATTACCTAGAAAAGCGTTTGTATGTAATATTTTCTTCAATTAGACCGAAAAATATTATGAAAAAAATCTATTATCTTCCTAACGGTAATGTTCTGTAGCAGTCATTCGTCACCCAGACAGCACAAAGATATCTTATAGACGTCATAAGATGTCTGAATCCGATATTCGGGACGTCTTATGGATGTCTGTTTACACCTGAAGGACGTCCATAAATGTCGTATAGACATCCATTGTTACAAATGTCAACGTTTATAAGACATCGTTTTACAACGTCTTATGGACATCTATTTTGGACATATGTCAGACATAATCATCTAGGCTTTTAATGTATTCAAAATAATACACTGAATAGCACATGTTTAAGTCAACAGTACTGATACATATACCTACAGTCGTCTTATGAATGACTTGGTATTTCAATTGGGATACATAGTACACACGAGAAGTATTCGATATTAACTGGAACTTTTTCTTATATATATATTGTGACGTAGCAAAATAAAAACTTTCTCTTTATAAAAGTGTTTATAAGATTGAATTTACATGATCAAATTTTTCTTCTGAGCCATATTTGAATATGAACCTTTACATCCTTATTGTTCTTCGACAATAGTTAATGGTCTATACCAGAGGTCACCAAAGTGGTCTCCGGGGTCTATTTAACACAAGTAGGGGTCGATTTGAGCCAAGGAGTCGATTTGTGACAATTAGGAATAAAAGAAGAAGACTTGAAAATATAAACAAGTCATCTTTAAAAATTAAGCGAGAATTTTAAACTGCGCTTTGCTGATTTGATTTGGAAAACATTTACATCCCTGAGTGCATTATTACGCCATTTTCCGCTTAAATTGAAAACGTGGACGTCAACCTGCAACATGAGCTTGCTGAATTATTATCAGATCTTGAAGCAAAGACCCTTATGAAAAATTTTACAATAAATAAATTTTGGACAAATATAAATATAAAAATATGTAAAACTTTACGAAATAGCTCAGCCATTTATGCTAGCGTTTCCAATTCAATCTTAACCAAGTACAGGACAAATTAAATGTGGAGTTTCGAGGGGATTTAAGATTGAAGTTGACCAATTTCGAACCCAATATAACGAACGTTGCAAAGAAACACCAAGCACACCCATCCCATTATTTAATATCTTAAATCATCTTATTTAATAAAAATTAAGGTGTTTAAATTTCAACATTACTATTACATTACTGTTACACAATATAAAATTGCTTTAATAGATGTTTAAAATCGTAAAGTAAATCACAATATACAAATACTAATAGATAGTTTTTTCTTAATTAACTGAAAATTACTTTTGTTGGAGGTCGATGCAGATTTCAAAAAATGATATGGGGGTCGATGATCAAAAAAGTTTGGCGATCCCTGGTCTATACAAACACTTCTTAATACAAATGAAAAATTACTGGATATAACTATTCATCTCATAAAAAATTTAAATATCTAAACACTGACAGTATATCTCAACTACAAAGAAAGTAAAACTGAGTGGCTGTTAAACTAAAACTGTGAAATTGAAACCAGAATTAAACTCAAACGCTGTCAATAGTCAAACCAAGTCGATCGCCATTAAAATTATCGTATAGTTTCGAAGACGACGTGAGATGGCGCTGAAGTACGTGATCATCATATCATTTTTTTTTTTATTCATCATCATATTCTTTAGAAACATGAACACAATCTCAAATACACTAAAGTGCTTAACTTGTTTCACATTTTGTCGAATTTGTTATATATGTAAAACGTCTAAAATGTGGTTTTTAGACTTTTGAGAAACGTCTTATGAACGCCATAAATGAACATCATAGAGACGTCCTTAAAACTACGTCCATAAGATGTCTTTTTTATATCTTTAGGCGTTCAGACATAATACAGACCTATGTAAATAAGACATCCATAAGATGTCTTGTGCTGTCTGGGCAGTTAGAAATTAGCTAAGCTAGCACCAACATATATCAACAAAGGAGAACAGGTAGGGACTTTATTGGAATAGTGATCAAAAGGTTGTAAAATTCTTCAATAGATGGCCAACTTTCCTGTTTTGTGAAATATTTAAACACCGACTATCAGAGGATAGTTGTAGTTTTTGAGAAGGAACTCAATTTGAACCATAGTTCCAATTTAGTCGTTACTAAAATATAGCTCCTAAATAGTTAAACTCGTTGAATTATTCTAATTGTTGTTTATTTATGAACTTTGTATTCAGAATTATTGCGGTCTTTAAGCTGCTTTCTCAGATCATCTACAAAAGTAGTTTGTACACATTCCGACTTAGTTTTTGATCTTCATAGTTGTTGCGTATGGGTTTAACAAATTTAATTGAAATTTAAAAGTTAAAATGAATATGTTGGTTGATGCTATTATATGTGGTTCTAAGTTCTAAGTAAATGCCTTCGCCATAAATTGAAATAAATTAAGTTGAAGAAAAATACTAAAACATGCTGAAGGCTGGTTTGCTGTAAATAAACTTGAAGTAAATTAAGGCAAACCGCCTACCATAAATTTCTTAAATGGAGGAGACAGCTGTAGCTGCAGAATTAGTGACGGATATTTCCATTCACTGCAAAGAATTATACACCGTATTTCAGGAAATTAGTTACTACTATTTAATATTTTATGTGTAATACGTAAATCTGGATTGAAAAGACTAATTACACTTGAGTAAAAATAAATATATAATATAACCAGAAATGAGGATTCGAATTAATCTTAGTTTAATTTATAGGATTTCTATAACCCTGTATTACAGGATTACTTAAAGGCTCAACACAACGTTCCCTTTAAAATTCTCGTCTATTCCTTGTTTTGATGCTATGCATAAAGCGAGTTACATCTAACATATTCCATCCTTACAGCTTGCAAACACACGCGGCATCACCATGCCACGACTTATCTCTCATGTTTTGCACACAGCGCTCCCAAACTCGTGATTAATAGGACAAACAAGTACGGGTAACTAAATACCATTAATCAGTTTAAGGATAGATCACCTTCGCTAATAATTCACAAGTTCAGATTCGGTTCTAGAGAGCATTCCCCCTTGAATTTTAATTGCAACTGTTGGATTAGGAATTAATAATTTGGGGATTTAATTAGAATCTAATTAAAGTTTTATTAAAACTTCCCTATTTTAACGTTACAGAGATTATCAGTTAGGTGTAAGTTTTAATTTTATTCCTGTAGGTTTATAATTTTCCGTTAGATTTTATGTTTTGCGTTTCACATCGTATGAAATTCGGTTTACCACAAGCGTATATTTTATAAATTCCACATTTATATTGCCTAGGGATTGTTTAACAGTAACGAAACTAACTTTTACTGAAGTTTGCTCACTGCAATTTCAAACATAGTAACGTGATACTAATTAGAAAACTAAATGGAAACTAATGGTATGGGTATGTCAATGAGTAAAAAATTTGTCATCCTTATAATAATTCAAAACAGGTTTAAAATACGCAATCAGAGCGAGAGATCTACAATACGATAAAAATGAGCTTTATCTAACGAAAGGCCCCGAATTCTTCGGTTATACATTAAAATGGCGCAGACAATAGGATATCTACCCCAGCCGAGGTTTCGATTAGCGTGTTTCTTTAGGATTCGATATTCGGCCTTTAGAAATCTAACGCTTTCAAACTAATTCGACGTTTCTTTACAAATTATTACATAAAATGCCTCCTTATTATACGAAATTCAATAGAAGGGTAGTATATCCATCACGTGTGCTAATTATTGTCGCCTTATATATAGATCTACATAATTTTTATTGTATTTAGTGGCTGCCTCAGTTATTGATTCCTTTTGTTGTAACAAAGATTAACTAGAGATATTTACAAAAAATATAATCCACCTTAGATATTTTGCGTTTTATACATGTTCACATTGTGTTTTGGCGATGAGGTCACATCTGTCATATTAAGCAACGATGTTTTGATTTGCTACCATTTGTAAGAGGAAGCAAATAAGTTGATATGCAGGGGATGTCAAGAAAATTAATTACGTTGGCATCATCGGTTTTGGATCTTTAATCTCATCCACTGCTTCTTCATAAAGAACTTACCCCTGCAAATCGGTATACTTCAAAGTAGTATATTAGATTACATCGGTAAAGTTTATTATATGTGCCACTTTCGTGTGCTTTTAATCAACACTGTTTTAATTTAGTGGCTATCACTGTGACCTTCCATACCACTTTACATTTTCATAAAGACCTGCTTTCTTCCTGTTAATGCTCTCTAAGGTAGCAGAAAGATTCGTCTTGGATAGAATGCAATATGTACTTTCTTGAAGCAGTTGATTTGTAGATTTTGCAGCAATTTGACTTCAGAACATAGTTCCAACCAACAGGTTTCAAGCATTGTGGTAGATGCATTTAATTGACAGAACTACACAGTGCAGGTATTGATGGATATAGAGACGGCGTTCGATCCAGAGTAGGTTAAGCATCTTAAAATAATTTGCGATTACTTTCCAGCTCAATTGGTTTTTCTGAGATCTTATAAGAGAAGACTGTGAAGGTGGTTCCGCGTAATAATCTCTGACGACAGAACAATGGGCAAACACCAGCACTGCCAGCATTCTACACCATTCAAATAACCTCTTTCAAATTAGGTTTAGTTTAATGCCTCTGTAACTACTAATCTCTTACTACTTGATGCGATTTTGTAGCTTTTACTGTATTAATTGAAATAATTCTATACGATGCCTTTCTAAAGTATCGTATTATTTATTAACGATAGAATGTGTTTCAAAAAGAGGTAGTTTACCAAAATGTCTCTGTCACAGTAGAAGATAATTTCGTACTAACTTTATTTTAAACGGCCTGTAAAGAAGCGTATCAGAAATGATAGGTGAAAAAGTTTTACAAGTGTGTGTTTTTGGAACTTTAACTTGGCGTCTCCCTTCTAATTCTTCTTTACAAAGTATGAACAAAATAAAAAATATTTTAGTAGTTCGAGACAAGTGTAGAAGTCATGTGGAAGTTGCTGATATCATCCTGAATTGCTCAATATTTTGCAAGGAACCATTTCCAAAATTCATTCACAGTTTAAAGAACTTGGACATGTCCGACCGATAAAAGGAAAACACCATTTTGAGGAAGACGATATGAAAATAGATTTTTTATTAAGTGTTACAGAGAATCCCGCCAAATACTACTAAAACTAACATTAGCCACCAAGCCGTGTTAAAATATTTACATACATCAACCAAAGATTCATCCCTAGAGTACAGTTCTGCGAAGAAGTAATGAACCAACTGAACAGAAATGAGGTAACCATACTTTCTATCCTTTTTTTGGATGAATCAATTTCTATGTTTAACAGAGAAGTAAATCGGCAGAACTGTAGGTACCGGTCAGCAGAGAATTCTCGTTGGATGCGTAAGACTCGTACGCAATATCCCCAAAAAGGCAACGTCTGAGGGAACGTCCGATCCTACCAAACGAAAATGATTTTAGCAAGATAGAGCAACCTAAAACAAGCGGTTATTAAGAGGTCAACAGAAAGGCCTCCCACTGGCAGAATCTAGGGCATAAAATAATAATAAATGTGAAAATTATCGTCCAATTAGTGTTCTGCCAGCCATCTCACAGATATTTGAAGAAATCGCATCAAGACTGGGTTCTTATCTGGAAAGACATTTGCTGGAAAAGGCATTCCACAACAAGCGGGATATTACAAATGATTAACGATATATACAACTCACTGCAAAATGTATTCCAGAATGACATTATTGGATCTAACTAAAGCCTTTGATTTGGCGAGCTATTAGATTCTAGTGCAAAAATTGGAATATCATGGGATTTAAGTTTGCTCTTACCTCAGGAAAGAGTCCAACTAACATCTTGGAACGGTTCTCGGTCGAATCTAGGAAGCATCAAATATGGAGTTCCTCAACGATCAATAGTTGGGCCACTTCTATTTTTAATATATATTAATGATCTTCCGTATAACATGGGTGGAACCGAAATTTGTTTATATGCGGACGACACGTCGCTCTTGGTGCACGCTGAAAACTCTTAAAAAACTGATTGAAAAATCCCAAGCAGCAGTTGTGATTGCTGATAAATGGCTGACTGCAAACACATTAAAAATGAATGATGAGAAAACACAAAATATAACCTTCATCACCGACAGCAGTGTTTCATCACACGGAAAGTTCCTTCGTGTCGTAATTTACTCTAGACTTGGATGGACGCAGCATGTGGATGACTTGAGCAGTAGGTTGTCATTGGCGTTGTACGTCCTAAAGAAAATAAAACATGTAGCAACTTTGTAGGCTCCAAAAGTTGCGTACTTCTCATATTTCCATTCCTTCATGTCTTACGGAGTCATCTTCTGGGGACTGGCGACGGAAGCGCTGAAAGATAGCAGCGACTGTGATGTCTTAGGCGATCCGGATAACAGTGCCTTCGCCTGCATTTGTCCTGGCGTATTTTGCCAGTGGGAGACCTTCCTGTTGACCTCCATTTGTTGACTACTTGTTTTAGGTGGCTCTTTTGCAGCCCATAATAGGGATAGAGTCCAATGAAAGGCATTTTTGCTGCCTCTTTGGCAAGCTTATCTGCCTTTTCGTTCCCTTCGATCCCTTGATGGCTTGGTACCCACTGAAGGGTTACGTGGTTATTGCGCCCTAATTGCCTTAAATTGCATATACATTCATGCAACAGACTGGACTCGTATGTGTAGGCACTCATAGCCTTCAACGCCGCTTGGCTGTCCGTTGATATACAAATTGTTGCGCCACGTATCCCTGACTCGAGGTTCTTTACGGCGCATAAGTTGATAGCAGAAATCTCTGCTTGAAATGTGTTGGAGTGGAGTCCCATGGGCACTTTGAGGTAGTTGTTAGGCCCACTGACCCCGATGCCCGTCCCCACTCCTTCTATTCTAGAGCCGTCCGTGTACCATGTCAGGATTCCTCTTTTAAGTTGAGGCTCACCGGAGGCCCACTTAGTACGGCTTTCGATGACCACTTTGTAGGGTTGGTCGAAGTTGTATTGCATAGGAATCTTGTCCTTTGCAATCTAAACTAGGTAGTTGATGTTGGGATCATCAAGAAGTTTGAGATGTTCTCTAAAGTCCCCAGGTTTTAATTCCTTTAGTCTGTCCAGAGACAGGGCACTTAATATAGTCTGCTTTTGGATGTAAATGTGCAGCGGCGTGATTCCCAGCAGTACTTCAAGCGCTGCAGTGGGACAAGTTCGCATCACTCCTGTGACATTTAGACAAGTGAGTCTTTGGATTTGTTGAAGCTGTTGTTGTACAGTTTTCTGTGTTGTTTTTGGCCACCATGCCAAGGCGGCATAGGTGATCATGGGTCTTATAATTGCCGTATATGAGCATAGGATCATTTGAGCCTTGAGACCCCAGGACTTACCGAGTAACCTTCGGCAAATTAGCGATGCCTTTATGGTTTTTTTCCGTAAGTAGTTGATATGGGGGTTCCACGTCAATTTGCTGTCCAACATAACCGCCAAGTATTTAGCTTCATTGCTGAAGCTAATACTTTTTCCCTCTACGGAGGCAGATTTAAGATGAACTTTTCTTCACAAGGGACGATAGTAATCTTTTGGGGATTTATACGCAGATTACGATTTTTGCAGCAACTATGCGTGTAGTCGAGAGCTCTTTGCATAACCTGTGATATGATTTGATCATACTTACCACGGATCATGATTACCAGGTCGTCAGCGTACCCTTGCACCTCATGTCCGTCTTTGGTAAGGTTACTAATAAGATCATCAACAACAAGACACGAGAGCAGCGGTGACAAAACGTCTCCTTGGGGGCAGCCTCTGCCGGCATTGAATGTAGCGGTTTCTGATCCTTGCGTAGCGCTTATTCGTCGACTCTGTAACATGGCTTTCATCCATTCCGTAGTCGACGGGTGAAGACCTTTGGCAGAAGCCGCCCTTTCTATGCTCTCGAAGGAGGTGTTATCAAAAGCACCCTCTTCATCAAGAAAAGCGCAGTCTTCTTTTTATTTAATTTAATTTTATTTTATTTTGTGTTCGTTTACCATTCCGTATTATGTGTGTCATATACTCATTTATTTATTTACTTATTATTTATTCCTTTGTGTTTTTTTTATTTATACATATACTGCGATTGTTCTTATAGATAAGCAACATATTTATTTATTGACAAGTTCTGTAATGGTTATATTCCAAAAACAATACTACTACTACTACTACAACAGCAGGCGAAGGCACTGTTATCAGGATCGCCCAATACAGGAAAGTCGTTGCTAACTTTCAGCAAAGGGGATCTTGGACTGCTGGCAGGATTTCTCACAGGTCATGTGGCCCTAAACTACCACCTACATAAACTCTCGAAGAAAATCTGCCGTCTATCCTAAGAAGAGAGGCAGAATACATTTTGTGTAAATGTGTTACTCCCAGTCATATCTGACAACAATACTTCAGTAAGCCGTTTCTAACGCCTACTGACATCCAGAACGAAAATCCAAGACTAACTCTAAGGTTCATCAGAAGCCTCCAACTAGTCTAACAACTAGAAGGGCAATGTTACAATAGACCCATGCAGGTCGCTGTGACTAAAGGCAGCAGTGCCACTGCCCTCATATCTAATCTAATCTAAAATATAGTAACAGCCCATGTCGCTGTATTTGTAAGAAACTATTAATTCCTAATCAATAGAGAGGTGAAAAAGGTGCTATTAAGTGGCCAAGTAGATCGCTAGATCTTTCACCTTTGGATTTTTTTATGGGGAAATTTAATGTGTAAGCTACAAAGCCAGATAGCACTGATGATCTCAAACAAAAAAGACATTTGAACATTTAATACGCTAAAGTTTAACAGTAATTCTAATAAAATATTTCATAGTCTCATAGCCTTCACGCCTGTAATTAATGTAATCAACCAGTTAGGTCATAAGTGTTATAGGTCATTAAAATCAGTGCATTAAGGAAACTTCAAAAATTAATAAAATATACAAAGTATTCAATTTAGTTTTTAAAAAGAACATCTACTCTACTCTCTACATTTACAGGAATCACTTCTGTATACTTAAAATTTCAGATTGAGCTCACTGACTTTGTAAACTCAGAAATAGAAGCTAAATGCTTTATAGAAACAAGAGAGCCTGACGATGGAAATGAAAATAAATCACAAGAGCTACATTTTCCTACCTAACATTTCTTAATGCTACGAATGCTTGCATATACTTAAGAGTTTTCGTTCATGTTCTTGAAATATAACCGGATGTTTATTTTCCGAGATATATCTACGCTTTTCATATATCGAAAGTAAATAAAAAATCCATTAATTCTTTGAGTGCCTTCTATTTTAGGAAATTCCTTAAATACTCATACATTAAGCAAATAATCTGGTATATACAGAAGAATAAGTAGTACATACTTCAATATTTTGTTTAACATACATACACCCACAATGAAAAGAAAACAAGAGAATATTATAGAATGTTGTGTTATTATTTGACAAAGCGTTATCAAATAGAATGTGTGGATTCTGAGTAATTAATTCTAATTATCAGTGTTTGTTGATGAATGATGATACATCAACAGCTCTATTAAAAATAAGAAAACCTCAAGTGACAGCTAAAAGTAACCCACGTAGAAAGAGTATCAGAAACATGAATGAATGGAGGCAATATTATTTTGGTCAAAAATATTTTTCCAGCATGCAAAATGACAATGAGCAGAAAATGGTATGCAAAATAATGTTTTTGAACACATAAGCAGTATCTGAGGTGTACATTACAATTTATTTTTAATATATGTATGTGGATCCATCAGGAACAAATCAACAATGCACAAAAATTGATTAACATACATGAGCTCTCCGCACGTAACGAAATGCATTATTTTGAGACGACGTCCTACATAGAAGTAAACTGCACACCATTACGGAATATCGCATTTCAAAAGAATTAATATTATAGAGAATATATTCAGTACTCTACCTCTTTCAGAAAACTGAACTGCATACAATCTTCTGCTTCTGTTATACATATCCTTTCATGGAAACTACTGCAGGTATTCTGGTGATATTATTTAATTTGCATAGAGTAAAGGAGACATAAATACTGCACATGTTTCACGTAACCTCCCTTACGACTGCGCGGGGCGAGTTCCAATTTTAAATTTAAAGTACGACCCGTGTGCTTCGATTCATAATTTTTTATCTTATCAGGAACACGTACCGTGTCTGCGAAAAGGAAGACGTGCTGTGGAGCCGACACGTTCTGAAAATCTGTATTAGACGTTTATAAAAATAACATAGCGAAACTGTTGGTGAAATGAATTGTGGAGATAATCAAATAATTCAGTAATACCGCCTGCGGGTGACGGGGTTCAGCGAACCGTCGTTGGGAACTTAGGTGGCGTTGTAGGTCTCCCTCTCGCGTTTCCCACCGCAATAAATTTATTTCGCTGAATACAAACAAAATTCCCGGTATAAAGCATTAAAATATTTTTATGACGTCGTCGCCTCGAATAAATAAATCATATACCCGTTGACAATGCGAAAACGGTTCCGATCATTTACTTGTTATTTATGCGACGATATTTCTGAAATCGAGGACTATTGCCCCGGCCCTACAAAAGGATACGCCGCCGTCGTCTTAGAATTTATTCGGGAAATATTAAAATAACAAGACTGGTGAAGTGTTACCATTACGTACAAAAGGAGAAACTCATACCGTTGGCCTTTTGCGACGAGGACTCGAAGAGAATACTCAACTACATTGATAATTTATATCTCTAGTTAAGGCAGCGCGGAATTGGAAGTTATGTTCTCTTTTTTTGCTTAAATGAAGAGATAAGATAACCGCAGGTGTTTCCTTTAAAACTAAATTAAATCGTTTTAACGATGTCTTGTGAAATTATTGAAACTAAGTAATAGATGGGATAAGAAAACGTAGTCATTAAGCTCGAGTATCATTAAATTCTACATTGAATTAAATAAAGTCGCAATTTAATCGGCTTGTTGCATTTATTTACGTAAACTGTTGGCTAGGCGACCTACAACCAATGAAAGGTATTAAATTATTATAATTATTTTTCAATCAGAACGCCTTTTGTCCTCACAAAAATGCAGGTGTATCAATTAAAATTCTGACAAGGCGTACCACATCGTCAATAATGGTCTTTTCTGAATAAATAAGTTAATTATCACTTGCAGTAAGGATTTAAACGAAAAGTTAAGCCAACTTAGGAAGACAGGATCTCTTCGACACTTTACCAATGCAAAAGTTTCGGAAATGCCCATCTCAAAGTTCGAATTTCAAATTAGGATTAATTATTAACTATAATTTTTTTTTGTGGTGTAAATTGCGTTCAAATAGCTTTATGACAGTATTATATCGCCTTTTTATAATGCCGCGCTGTTAGTCACTTTGCTCTCAACATCGAATGGTAAGCCGATCTGGATTTCAACCCTCTGAAAAAATGTCACCGTCCCTCCAGAGAATGGAAACCCAGCTCCTATCATTCTGCCACAACGACAGTCAGCCGCCTAACCACTGCAGCTATCGACCCGTTAAATAATAACTACAATAATTATGGTTGAGGTCATTTCGATAAAGATTGTAACAATTGTGACCATTGTGATATCAAGGACTGTGTACTCATGGATACAGATAAAAAATTGATAACACCAACAGCACGACAACGTTTAATTCATTTACTCGGGACATGTATTTCGTTTGGTTTTTATTTTATTTACTCGTTGGGTATTCAGTTGATGATAAGCGTCCATGAGCTTTCGAAACACGTGTCCCGAGTTCATTAATTAAACGTTGTGGTATTGTGGGTGTTACCAATTTCTTATCTGTAATAACAGACTTTTTTATGGATAACCACGAGAGAGAGACATCAAACTGAACTTTTTTCTTGCTTCAGATCAGAAACTAATACCACAATGGGAATAGAATCATGTTGTTGAGGTTGCATACGAAGCATGACTAGTTGTGGTTATGTGAGTGATGCATACAGTGATAGCAGAACGCAAGATGTAGTTATAAATAAATTAGATGAGTTTTATTATCAAATTTACACGAATAAAGATTCAATAATTGTGTGATTCTACCTTTTTCGGACGACGCTGTTAATATTGCATTAAATTTGGGTAATTCTTGTATAAATAATGAATTTCACGTAATCATTATATTGAATACAAACGTATACGGAGTTTTAGGATCAGATAATTAATAATGAAAGCTAATAACACCCTTTCTGAACTTGGTAGCTTCCGGGTAGGCAGCTTAAGCTAAAAATATGTACATTGTATCAAACATAAATGATGTACACACTCGCTGGTACTCCAATTATTGTTTTGTTACCTGTGTTTACCAGAGTTTACTTGCTTTCTATAGTCCCCTTTATTACAGCATATTTTCGCACATGATATTTAAAATCTCTACAATAATTTTATTTAATTTATAAGCCAACGGTCGTTTAAGAGCCTTACGTAGGCTTGCCATAATTATTAAGGTACATATACAACTGTATATGATCACGTCAATTGTCTGCGTCTGATTAACTTGCTTCATTTGTTCGATCAATCTCCACTATACGTCGATGTTCACCACAATCTCTCCGTTATCTTCATAATAAATAAATATCGTATCGCTATCTAATACAGTTCATTTATATTAATATATAATCCTGTATTTGTCTTAGTAGGGGTGGATTAGTAAGGATTTGGGGCTGCTTAGGTGGCAACAACTTCGTCAAAATTAATGGTAAACAAGTGACAGAAGGAATTTAAAAAATTAAGGAATAAGATCTGACTTCTAGTCAATCAGCCTCAAAGCTCAAAGCTTTAGGCATGATGTGGGGGTGGATTACAATCACTTTAGAAGATAATAACTATAAACACGCTCAATCCGATTGCAAGAATGCCACGCCTCTATGCTGCAGTTATAAAATTAACAGGAGACCAATTTGGTCAAACGAAGATTTAATTTTTTTCTAAATATGGTTGATAGTGACTCCATAATAACTGTATTTAACATCCCTTTAATGATACTGATGTACTTTCACCACTTCTGTCTAACATTTTTTCCAATACACACGTGCTCATATACTTACAATTTTTATATACATTAACCAGTCACACATCATTTATCTTCAATCATTCAAATGTAATTAGAAGAAATTTCACACATATTCCATTATCCTTAAAGATATTTCTATATTTTTAAATATTCATTACTACTTTAATGTTTGATAGGTTAATGATTCACAAAAAATGATTTGATTCGAAAAATTTTTGTAAAATATTTTAAACAAACGACTTTTTACATTCATTTTAACAACCTAACATTTTTTATATACATACAGACACATATTGTCATGTTATTCCTTGTATTTTTACTCCACGCTTGGGGAAAATGATATTCATCGACACCGGTTGCTTTTATAGAACACAATACACAAGTTAATTAGGAAGTACACTTGAATTTTACTTTTCTAAATATGTTTCTTTTTTTCACATATATTGCATTATTTTGCTATCATTTATAACACAAATTTAGGGTGCCTAAATGATTATAACCGGTAGTATACATCTTCTGTTTGTTTTGTTGGTTTCTTGCGCCTTTAAATTTTTTTTCTGAACGCCAGAAGCGAAAGGGTTTTCTTAATTTTCATTCTTAATTGAACATTTCTCCGATTGACGGTGTGATATATTTTGTTGCGTGTGAAAGTTTTTAAACCACTTGTTACCTGTTATTTTACTTGCTTGCCATAGTTACAAACATAGTCGCTATAGATTATGGTATTACAAAGCATTGATAGTAACCATGTCTGTGTTAGTGGGCCGCCTTTCAGAACCGTGTGAACACAGTAAAAAGTGCTATTGTGTAAATTATCATAAAAATTATAATACAAAATTTATCTGTATTGGTCAGAGTGTATGATACTAAGAAAGATTTTAATTAATTTTTATCATTATTAGGAAAACTTTAACTTTTCTAGATTGTCTGAACTGTCATACTACTGTCATATTAGCGGTCAGGACAAATGCTTTACGAAAACAAAAAATAAATATATTGTATTTGTGTTTGTATATATTGTACTTATGTTTTGATCAAATGGAAATTGCTAGTTTTCTTTTGGTTTTTTGTTTTATCACTGGGAACGAGTCAGCTTTTTCTTTCATCTCCTGAACATCGCAGCCTGTGACCATCGGGCCGGTAGACGATTCGTTTGCAACTGTAAAAAGACAACAGTTGGAAACGAATCGCCTAGTGGCACGATGGTTTCGTGGGTATGTCACCCAAGCAAACTTAATGGTTTCATTCTATACATAGACACTATATTTTAAAAAATACAAATATCGCTTATTTAATTGGCGGTGGAAAATTACATTATATACATGTACATGCCAAGAAATACTTCGGTGTTAAAAGACCTATTGTATTATTCCGTGCCTAGTGAATTTCTTGACATAAACAGGTTAGTCCTTTTAACTAGATTTAGTAACCTGCGTGGTAAATCTTTTTCTGGCAGTCCTGTTTCTTGCTCCCAGCAGTGGCAGTTTCGGCCGTTCCAATGTAACGCAGTCAAAGAAAATGTGATAGTCTGTCTCCTCATCATCATTGCATAGTCTACAAATAAGCTCATCTTTAAAGTGTCCCTCACCGATTTAAATGAAACTTGGTGGGTTCGGAGACTGTTGCAGTGTAAGAACAACGGTAACTTTCATAGATGCTAAATCGCCCGTTTTCGGGGGTGAGGCGTCCTAAAGCCAACGCTACCTTTCGCTATTTGCTTTAATATCTCCAAAACTATAAGGCATATAAAAAAAATTAAGACAACTATATAACTGTGCTATGAGTACTAAAGAATAAGGACAATAGTTTGCCTGTCATAGTTCTTGTTTTCCAGAAACAACCTCCGCTGTACTCGGTTGAGGGCCAGCACCAGGGCTATTTAGATAAATATGCTGTTTTGAGGTTGTTTGAAAACTTTTTACCACAGCGATAGATGACGCTGGTCACTATATTCGATTGGAATTTAATTTTTTAAGGTTTCCACTATTGTTAAAGTCACAAAAAGAATTGGTAGTAGCAGTTTTCACCATATGGTTATCATTTGTCAATGGCGTGTGCAATTTCAGAATCGATTACCGTTATTAACAGTTATTTGTTATTTTGTTGTTATTAGCTGGTAGGCCTAGCTATGTCTTTGGGGGGTAAGTATACGTTATTTGTTGTAATTTGCTATGTTTTATATTAAATTGTGGTATTGAACAGCTGGGAATCCCACATAGCCTACCAAAACAATGCCGTCGAGATGTATTGTTCGCAACTGCCATATGAAAGGTGAGAAATTGAGGATATTTCGATTTGCCCATCCTAGACTGGAACCAGAAAGATTTATGAATTACACATTAAATCAAAAAAATTGTACTGAGAGCTATAATATACATATATGATAATTATAGAAAATTTTGTTTGGAATTATAAATTTGTGTTTTAATTCCAAGGAAATCCGTTAGCTTTATTAAGCTTCCGTTTTTGAACTATTATACTTTATAATATAAATGATATATTAATATTGATTTATATTTTACAATACAAAAAAAAACCACCACGCAATAGATGGCGCTATCACGACTTCAATATATTTCCATTAACCTTGCCACCCTTGGCCAGCACATATACTGCTAAATACCTTGATGGCTTGCTATGTATCTGCTCTTCAACTTTGTTCTAGTGTTGCTAGTTTAGTTCAGAAATATAATCAAAATACTGTAATTCAAATTGTGCAGGATGGACCACTAAGCGAGGTAAGTGGCTGTATCTCGGAAAGCATTTGTTCTAGGTTGTGTAGGAAAAAGTTTTGATAATAAAAGTGATCAAGAGAAATCGCTGGAAATTATTTTCAATTATATTTTATATTTTATCGCTAGGGGGCGTAAGTGCTATAAGTAAATCTAAAATTTCTGATGTCATTTACTTTTGTGACATTTCTTCATATCTGTTGTAATAAGGGAGAGAGAAAAGCCCATATATTTGTCAATTTGGTCAAGTTGATACAAAAAACTTGTTCTTGATATCCATTCAGTTATGCAGTTATTTTAATGGTCCAAACTATAACAACAATATAATAGTGATACCAAAAGGTTTAAAATATTAAACAACCATTGTTATTCTACCAAAGTTAGTTCGTCTTCGCTTACGAAAAATGGGAAGTCTTTATTAACCACTTTAGTAGACTTCACAAATGTAGCAGATTGTGTTAGAAATTAGCACTGTGAAATGAGAATACTTTTTCAATCATGGGAAGTAATATAAATATTCTAGCACTAAGAGCATTGAATATGAAATTCTGTTACCATCACATTAATTGTAACAATTCAGAACTTATACCTCTATGAATAGATCTTGAGAAACTATCGATGTAATTCGAGAGAATTTTCCATCAAACACGACTACTACAAAGAAATTCTACATATTATTATCTGTAAAAATTAGATGAAAGGTATAAGTAAATTGGCAGCAGGCTTAGATCTAGTTTGGTATTGTTTGTTTCACATGTAATAATCTGCTATAGTATTCTATATTTGAATTTTACAAAGTGATAAAAGCCATTTTAGAGATCGCCAAGGAATTCGTTGCGCAGTCTATGCCACTATGTTTAACCCTAATTTATTATAACTTAGATAGTGTTTATCAATGTAATTATGTAGCAAATTCATATCGAATACAATGTCGACAAACGACAGGAGCATTAATTACGTACAAAAAGATGAATGATGGATTTCGGCAACCTACAACAAGCGCTTTCCTACCTAATTACAGTACAAACAGTATCTGCTGTTCTGCTTACTTAGCATAACAATTTATCTATCTAAATGTAACCTAAATTAATCATCAATCATTGTATCGAAATTTGATGGAATATGTGACAAAATTTTGATTTGATTTTTTTGTAGCATCACGTTCAGAGTTAAACACATTTAATGCTAAAAATTACGAAACAACTTTTTTAGTGGAGGTGCTGGCGCGACAATTAAAGAATTGAAGACATTTTTGCGCTTATTTATGTCCTTTTTCGCTTACTCGCGTATTCATGCAAGCACAATAGACGTAAATTTGATAATAACAACAATCTTCCGCCAGAATGTTTTGGTAACGGTAATTAGTTATCCTGGAAAATTATATGAACGCCAGAAGCTTGGTAGAAGATATGCAAATAATGCTGTTGGGGTTGTTACGTAGTAGACAGGTAGGTAACTGTCGACAACGACAACCCAATGAATATCCTGTTGTATCGCGTATCTCGAAGAATTTGTATCTAATTATGTTAACCAAGATGTTGATGAAAGCCTCCGAAAGCTAATGTTATTATCGCTCTAATTAAAATTGATTCTTCCGGTTACGTTCTTGATGCCAAAATTACCATTTTTCGTGTTCTATGTTTATTAAGCTTGATTGCTGAAAAGTTTTAAATTCAAATTTCTTTTTTTAACTTTGTGTTTTAATACAGTTCTTCTCGTTGCTGTTGCTCAATTTTACTACACGATAAAAAAACAAAATCTTTAATAAGGTTAATAGAAATGGAAGTAAAAATTCGTTTTCTGGTTGAAATTGATTAGAAAATGGCACATACATTACAAAATGGTTTAAATTTGAAGCAACAATTTCAGAGGGAACAGCAATTACAGCAGAAACAAAATTAAACATTTAACTGTGTATTCACGTAACTAAAATTGTCCTTGATTTTTTGAGTCAATATATTATAGACTACTATTATAAACCAATCATAAATTAGTTCTAGCAGTGATAGTAAGTGCTCTTGCGAAATAAGTGTTTAGAAAAAAAGTAAAATCATATATTAAAGAGTATTCTATATATCGAAGTAAAATGCATATCGGCACAAATAGGAAATTGAGCTTTTATCATTCGATCACAAAAACTTCTTACACAGTAGTAAAATCCAACGAAAAAGCTATATTAACTTTTTCCCTCACGGACAGAATAGATAGCGGTAAGGCTTGGCGGTTTTGTCTTCACATGTGCACTTCTAACTGAGAAAACTTGTCAGATAATAGATAGGATGACCTAAGCAGAATCATACAGTCCTGCGTACCACATTTTCCCCGATAAAATGAAACGTATAAAAATGAAACTCAGAATATTACATAATTACAAAATCCTTTCAGATGTTTCAATTCTCAATTATATAAATATTGCAGTGCACGGAAGTTTAATACTAGATGAAATTAATTCTCTATAGTTTTCATTATGGGATTATTAAAATATTCAAATTAAAATTGTCTGTGGTATAGGTACGGTTTCCCTATTTAGTTTCAATTGAAAAGGGTGAAACCTTTTCACGGATAATATTAAATTCGTGAATAAACTGGTAATATTGGATGGTATCTATTGGGATTACATTTTATTGAAAATTTCTATCGGTCTACATTAATTCTAATTCAGATAATGGAAAGGATACCCTGTAGATTAAAACTTTCTGCAGTTTGTGTTCGTTCGTATTACATTAAAAGTTGAATAAGTAAATCTGGTAAAAATTGAAAGCATTCTTTTGTCGCATAATAAAAGTTTTATGAAGATATATGACCTTTTCATTCGATTTTTAGGATACCATAGATATGAATTTTCCAACAGATAATGTTTAACTAATTCTCATCTTTGATTTAAGCGATTTAAATGAACCATTTTGTAGTAGTTAGAGTTTGAGGGTAACAGTAAAGCGTGTTTATATGGATATCTCATAACAAGCGATTAACTTGTTTCCTATTGGCAGAGAAATAGCTGGTAAGTTGAAGTTTTCAAATATCTCTGTATTTGTTGAAGTTTAAGAAAAAATCTGTCGAACACATTGATTCTAATTATTAAGGGATAGTACGCTGGTTTTATGAGGTTTAAATTGATGGAGGTGGTGATGATCAAGATGTAGAAAATATGAATGTGATAATGGTGAAATTAAGAATGAGATGGACACATTGCTTCGTTATATCACAATACATTTCATATACTAGTCTCAGAAGTTTATGCTGACAATTCATTTTTATGTAATTTAATTTGAATTCAAATTTTCAATCTCATTCTAATTATATTTTTAAAATTAATTGAAAAAAAATCCCTGTTATGACTTAACGCATTTGCTCTTTCAGTTTCAATACCTAAAACTTTTGGCTTTTATCTTCAGAAATGCTAAATTATAATAGATTTAAAGTATTCCCATTATCTTATAATTTCGGCTTGTTTCGACGATACGAAGCTTCAAGTGATAAATACAGAATGGATTGGTATAGAGGCGCGAGTGTGGCAGCGATCTTTGCTAAGGCCTACGCTTTGGATTATTCTTTCTGATGATATACATATTTCAAATTAAATTAACAAGTGGTAGCACTTTAGGATATGCAGATCATCTAGCATTAACGATAAATGCAAAAAATGACCATGATCTATTGGCAAACACCAACGTAGGATAAATACATGGCTAAACCAAACTCATCTGAAACTTGCCCTGCCGAGTACAAAGCGACAATTGTTAAAGAAAAGAGAGATAGAGAGCATGTGCGTTTTGAATTGACGATACCCAAAAAAGACGTTAAATATTTAAGCACAGTTCTAGATCAGAGGCCATATAACGTAGACCACAAAAAAAGCTGAAGAAATGGCCCCCATGTTGTGAAAGATGATGTCAAACATCGATAGCCACAGTAGTCTCAAGTACAAGGTGTTTAAGGAAGTGTCACATTCCACAGTACTATATGGCTCTACCATCTAGGTTGGCATACTAGAAAAATGTCTACAGAAATATAATGTAAAGGTTTCAGAGAAAGATGCTCATTAGGGTAGCATCGTCCTTTCGCACAACTTCTAGACTGGCGTTACCATTAATAACAGGAATTTTTCCAATAGATTTTCTACCTCATAGAAGAAAGCATATCCATACGGTTCGAAGCCGGAATTGCAATAGAAGTAATAGTAAGCAAGTCGCAAAATTCTTGATATCAAACCCTTGGTAGAACTTTTAAAAAGATACAGTACAGGTTTATGATGGGCTTTTGGTATCAGTTTTTTTAAGATCAATAATAATACTTCTACATAGTGTGGTGAAGAGGAACACGTATTCCAACGCCAGTATATTATGAGTTGGACATAGAGTTCATGTAAGAACATCTAGTCTAGATAATGCTAGCAGCTAAATATAAATGAAAGACATTACAAAATATGTTCAGAACTTTTGTGAAGAGGTGAGAAAGACAAGTTTGTGGAGCAACTGAAAGATATCCTTACAGAAGCACGTAGCAAAGGAGAAGTATTTTGCCAGTTCGTGAGCTGGCTACGTCCATATAAATAGAAAAGAAGTATTTACTTCAAAGTATAGTCGTTTCCAATACCTTATTACAGATTAAAGGCCAAAGAAAAATTTTATTATCATATCTGGTAATGAGTTGGTTATTTGTAGTTTAAACTACATCCTGCCATAAGTTGTTTGATTGTAACAGACGCCTCTGTGGCACAATAAGCCTGAAGGCTGCGGTGCCTTATCGGTGACCATGGGTCGGAAGGGTCTGATTTTAGGGAAAAGAAGACGTCTCTACTCTTATAAAAAGGTAATTCAAGTTATTGAAATGACGAAGACATTGTTCAAGTTTTGAAGAGACTATTTCTGTTTCTGAAGGGCAAGATCATCATGAAAGCGTCGGTGTTATTAACTAAGCTATGAGATAACAATGCTGTCATATCCAAATCTTAGAAAATGTCGTGCTGACTAGGGCGACTGCATCGAACAGCAACCGAGCTGTGAACTAATCCTGAAATGACTAAACCATAAAACAATGTTGAGTCAATTCTAACAAAGTTTTAGTCGTCCAGTTAGTCATATGCACGTTATGAATTTATATCATCATACACTCGTAGCTCGTAACTGTAGAGCATGCAAGAGACATATTCAAAAATTACTAGTCTAAGTCAACTATGCTATTTAGACATCAGAGTAAATAATAGAATACGTTAATTAAAGAATTAATTAAGCTATGTCCGACAGTAGCCATATTTTCTTAGAAATTCGTGTGTACACTTGCATCCAAAAATTTTGCCTTCACCAACAAGTGAATTGAATTAGCATTCGTTATAATACGCCACGTAATGTAGCTGCGGTTTATTAAATAGATTAGTTTTAGTAGGAAGGATCCAATTCAACCACATCCTGAGATGTTACTAAAACCAGGTTAAATATCCTCAGAAAGGAGGTATGACTTCTATATGTCATAACACAAACATGGGAAAATAACACATGTTACTTAGAAATAAATGAAGGGCGTCAGCACCGACTTCTAGACCAAATAATGCAACTCATCCAGCTATTGCAACTGCATTCGAGTTTTAGGACGTGGAACGTGGTAAAATGAAATGTCGCAATTCGCTCGGCGAAGTAAATGTGGAAAGAGAGCCAGCGATAATAGGTCGAGAAGACTCCTCACTGCTAGAGTTTCGTTGATTTTCAGTTTAACTGGAACGAATTTACTGTAATACGTCCAAGATTGGTAGTGCGTGACAGAAATTTTCTACAGCTGCCGGCGAAAACCAATAAACACATTCTCAATGAATTGGCGTACGATATTAATGAGAATCTCTGCTGAATGTCGATACTTAATTTAACTTCAGGGTAATATATTTTTGGAATGCTGTGTCAAGTTGGTTTTATTAAGTTAGCGAATGTTTTCTCCAAATCCTAGTTGTAACTGTATCGTATTATATTTCGCGAATAATTTGGAAATTTAGATTTAATTACTAGTCTTGTCTTAATAATGTTCAAAAAAAAATTGAATCAGTTCGAAGTTATACCACATGAGTAGTAGGATCAAAATTCAGCTCTCTTGATCAGTTGACCAATTTCATTCAATCTGATAATTGCAAATGTGGTCAATGGTTTATGATCAGTTTGTAGTCAAAGACAATTAGCAGTTATGTAGAAATCAATCTCAATGCTTTTAGATAAATACCGGTTAAAGTACATAGATTGGTAATGATTAAATGCTGAAAAAAAATAAAGATGTTTATCTTGAGCAAGTGTAGACTTTCCTATTTTCCTGGCAGAAAGGAGGATAGTCGCGATAGAAAGAGTCTTTCTAGGTCGTCACACAGAAGGAGATACTGTGATATGATACTGACACATTCAAGTATAAAGCCATTGGATCGATGAATAAATAATTGATAATTTTGATTTGCTAATTTTGCTCTAATACATTTTTCATAATCTTGTCTTATTTTTGAAAAATTTGTACCAAGCAATGGTTTCTTATTACAAAAATATGTACTTGCTGATATAATAAAGATGTGTTTGCGGAATATATTAAATGGAATAATAAATAGAAAAATATTATATTTTCTGAGTCAAGTGCAGTCATAAAATGTCTGCATTTTATTTCTATATAAATCAATTGCTCTGTTTACAGTAAGTTTTGGAAACTATTCTAAGGCAATTTGATGAAGAAGAATCCATTATTTATGTATTTATCGTATGGTATATATAAATAAGACGTATTGATCTTAAAATCTGATGACCTGACTCTTGGTCCAGCTTATTTCCTCTACATTAACTTGGCACATATTGAGGCATGCTCCAAGATTTCTAATCAGAAGATCCTGTGAAGGACCAGTTGAGTTCGCTGTCATTTCAGGTATCAGGTGTTTTAGCCAGGATATCCAAGGATTGTTTGGATATCAGTTAGGATATCAGCTCTTTAACACGACCCAGGGGAGGCAAGCTAACTTTCCACTTTGCCTATGAGCACTTCACAATTGTAGCTAGTTCTATTATAAACGCACGGATCAAATTTCGAATAGAAAAAAGATAGAATATAGAAATATAAAAGATGTCTCCCTAGTAGGGTTTGGAGAATAAATTCTTTAGACGCCACTATACAAATTATTGGGATGTACAGTCCCCATAAAAAGCTCTATGTCAGAGAAATGAAGGAAAACAAGATAAGATTAACAATATCTGTTACGAAACAATTTTAAAATGTATAAACAATTAAAAAAGAAAGTTAAACTGCTACTAAAAATTATTTAGTGAAATTCTATATATCCCAAAAGATAGTAAAATTAGTTAAAAGCCTTTTTATAATTTATTGTACCAGCACAATTGAATAAAAACTTCAAATTTACGAACCATATTTAAAACACAAACACTTGAATGAATTTAATAAAATTTGGATCGCATATGTAAACAACTTGACCTTGAAAGACTTAAAACTAAGTAATAGACCAACACGATGAATGATAGATAGAATTTTAAATATTGTACGTTCATCTTAATTAGCGTTTAATTTTAAATATTGTAACCAAATAATTCCGTTATTAAAGAAAGAAAATCAAATTAGAGTTAAGTTAAGTTAATTAAAGTTTCGGTTCGACCGGGTGATCAAAAATTGCCTCTTCTTCTTGTAAACGAATTGTTCAAATCCGGCCAGCCAATATCACTCACAGTGTTTGATCTTCCTATTAATTGAAAAACAGTAATCAGCAGGAAATGCTCCACACTAGACATTTGTAGACATAAAAATCCACCTAACAAGAAATAAATGAAAACTCGTCCAAACCTTGCCGAACAGACAAATGTATGTACAGGATGTCTCTCTAGTGCGTCCAAGTACCATATCTCCCCTTGTAGATATTTTTTCTGAAAGACAATTATACGGAGGGTACTTGAATTGATATGGCACATGTTCTAAAATTTCTTTCACTTATACGGGCTGTTCCATTTTCACTGAACAAAACACAACTTTGTTATTTTAAATGCAATGGTATAATTTTTTTCAATGTAATAGATTCTACGTATTATTTGCAAATATTTTGTATTTGGGTGCCCTATACCTGAATTCAACTGTTTAGAAGATATTCACAATTTTCCGTAATATTTTCCTATTGCACCATCTTAAAAAATAATTAATATTGTAAAGCCCTTTGAAGCGTAAGGTACCAAACTTTTACAAACGAAAGTAAAGGGTTATAGATACCGAGACCGGTCATAACTTTCAACAAAATTAAGCTAATTAAAATAGGTATATGAGACCTTAATACGAATCGATATAGAATTTAAAAAAAAAAGAATTTTTAATGTTTAAAAATATCTTAATTGGTTGCTAGTTTTTGCACACCCTGTATAAATTTTGTTGAAAGTAACGACAGTTTACTTCCGTTTGCAGAAGTTTGGTACCTTACGCTTCAGAGGACTTCACAATATTAATTTTTCTTTAAGATGGTGCACTAAGAAATTATTAAGGAAAGTCGTTAATATCTTCGAAACAATTGAATTTAGGGATAGAAAATAGTAATACAAAAACATTTGCAAATAATGCGTAGAATCGATTGCATTGAAAAAAATTATATCATTGTATTTAAAATAACAAAGTTGTATTTTGTTCAGTGAAAATGGAACAAGCTGTATAAGTGAAAGTAATTTTAGAACATGTGCCATATCAATTCAAGTAACCTCCGCGTAATTGTTTTTCAGAAAAAATATTTACAAGGGAAGGTACTTGGACGCACTAGAGAGACATCCTGTATGTATGTACTCGTGATAGATGCTGACAACGCACGAGAAGGTGATCGAACATAATCTTCCGATTTGGAAAAAATCGTTTGTGACAGCCCTGAGTTTGCTAAATCGTTCATGCGCTCTTATTTATGAGCTAATCGATTGGATATACACTACCGTTCAAACATAACAAACAGAACGTTACAGTATATATTTCCGGGCTGATAAGGTGTGGTCTTGAACTGATAGTAGTTGACGTTTCACCAAACACTTCGGTTGGCATTTTCACGACGATGTTGATCCAACCATGAACCAAAAACAAATTAAATAATACCCCAGCAGTCGTTTGGTGAAAATGTCAAGCGCAGTGTTTGTTGCAATATCGACCACTACAAGTCCACGACCACGGCCCATAATTCCGGAAACATATAACTAGTACCAAAGCTGATACTGGCTGTGCAAGCTATATTATTTATTTTTCATGTTTTTTACCGAAGATTGTCACTCATAATCACAGCACTTATACATATAATGAAAAAATATCATTAACATTATTTATCGATACTTTCCCATTAATTCAGTATCATGGTACATACATTTGACATTTTCGACCATTTTTACTATAAGGTATTTTCTGCGCTAGAAAATTCAGTGTCAGGAAAAGCAAGTCACCCTAGCTATTATCTCCGGCGAAAGAGAAGAATTTCAATATACGCATGTCTCTTGACGAAATTCCAGAAGTGAATTATATCGGTAAAAAGACTTTCATCGGCCTTTTGTTTTCCCAACACACAAAGTGCATATACGTATAATTCATCCGTTAATTCACTAGGTATCTACTTCTTCAAGAATGAAAGGCCAAGTAAATAACGGAAATTTATACGAAACCTACATGAAATAACTTCTACAATTCTTCTTTTCGATTATTTTATGGTACAACTTTAACCCCCAAGTTTATGTCGGTGACCTATATGGGAAAGAATAAACATAAATTAAAACCACTCTATTGATTATCGCGGGTCAGATAATCAATAAGACGATGCGGTATATGTATTTATGTTATCGTATACAGTCTCAAGAAGTGTCTAAGATTGTTTGGGAGTAAAGAGCCGATGTGGAATTAATTGAATTAAATAAAACGAGTAAAGTAAGAGTTATGCATTTGATTTATTACATTTTATAAATAATATCGATAATTTCAAGTTATTTTGATGCACGGCATACTTTCCAGTACTTGCAGTATATTACTATTATGCCTATTATAAGATTTCTATTCTTTTCTCAATGCACTCCAACCGAATCTCGTTCGTTTTAATTCTGCACCATTTACTCCGTTAATAAAATTTCCAAGATTGCTTAAAAGAATAGAAATTCATTTATCATTTATGAAACAATTCTTTTCTTTATACAATGTAGAAAAATTGCTTTCTTATTCGAAAGATCTGATATTACAGAAACAATATAGCTCGCATATTATAATTAGACAGAGGAAAACGTATTTCAAATAATTTTGATTATTTTTACTTTTCTCGTGCAATTAAGTATACACCGTCAGGTTATATTTATTTTGCTGCATTGTCCATCCTTGATTCGGTTCAATTTCAATGCATTATATAGTGGCTGGTATACTTTTATCGTATTTGTTGTTCATACTTGAATGGATGTGTACACAAAGACTTTTGTATTTTCTTTTGGTCGACATAGTATTTTAGATTGTTTTTTTAAAGCTACTAGGGTCTTAGGCTCGTTGGTTTCTAGTGTTGTAGTCTAAAAATAATTAATATAGTATTAACGCTTGATACTCCAAGTAATCTTAAGCAAGCTGAAAAGGCCTAGATTGACAAGTTCTTAAGAACTTAATCAATAAAATCTAGGCCTTTCTATCTTGCCTAAGATTACTTGGAGTATCAAGCGTTAATACTATATTAGTTACCAGTACTCCGTTACTGTCTTCCAATTACATTCTAAAGACAATTTGTAGCTAATTCTTGCTGTCTTTGTCTCAAGGTTAGTGGGATTTGTGAAAATTGGTAAACTGATAAAGTAGTTGACGTAATCGGTAGCAAACATATGGAGATTTTTGAAGCCTAGGGAGTTTTGCCTTCCAGCACTCCAGATACTATTCTTGGACACTCGTATTTTGTTCCTTCTTTCAGGTATTAATGATGGAATTGAATTTGTAAGTCGAAACAACACAAAATTAATTTTAAAAACAATCTTCTTCTTTAACGTTCCAGTATTCTTGGAGGCTGTGCTTGGTACGTATGCTTTTAATTTTATTTGCTTTTGAACAAAGATGACAGATATATTGGTAAGTTGACTTGATTTTGGGTCAATTTATCGTTTTAAATGATCTGTCGCATCTTATCAAGTATTGAAACAAAATTTGGAATAAATATTTGCTTATTAAGGTTGGTTATATATTACTGGAGAGATATTCATCGATAGTGCTCTCCGCTTTAACGTTTATCACCTTTGGAAGTCAAATTTTGTTAACTCAAACTTTTAAAATTTAGGATGCATGGCATTGAAGACCACCCAAATATCATGCCTTCAATCTTGCACGTTTCTTGCATATTTGTGAATCGAATGGATTTGGTTTTACTGATCAATACTTCAATCCATTTGAAATTTTGTATATAATAAAAAGTTATTGTGTCTATTACTGGACATTTTTCGAAAGTTTACACACATGGCTAAATTTACTGAGGGTGTACATAAAGCTAAAATAGATCAGGCATGAGTACTCGTATCCCTGGATATAATTCTGATACTGTAAAAATAATTGTTTTTTACAGATTAACAGAATTATAGTAACTGTCAAAATTAGAAAGCAAAATAAGTACCATACTTGGATAACTTGACAGATCGGAAACATTCCAGTGGACGCAACTTTAAAACATATTCTCACTCTTCCAAATAACGTAAAAAAGTACAACTAAAAAATCTCACGAAGGGTAGGAGGACGTGGTAGTAATTTAGTTTCAAATGGTGGTTAACAGTGTATAGGTTAATAACTGTCAGAAATGTTTTGACAATGGCAAATAAAAAAAGTGTTTCTCTAGTTTGCTATCTCTTGAAAATATTCTAATACATGCCACTGCTGAAAATATCAATTAGTTTTAGAGCACGACCAGTTCTATTTCATCGGCCGAAAATATGTGAACTATTACAGAGCTCCTGTTCGCTTCTCCTCCTTGGCCAATATACTTGACCAGTACCGTTTGATACAATAATACGTACATACCTATTGTACCGCCATATTGACATCATTGCTTGAGTTTGATTCATTTGGTATTTCTTGCAATTTTTGTAGGTTATCGAGTTTATTTTTCCGCTTTTACTTTTATCCTGTTTAGTTTTATATTCATTATCACTAGTTAAGCATCTTTCCGTTCGATTTTTCCTCAGAGGGTACCTTATAAAACGACGGTGCTGCGCCAGCGGTCGCGTTAGATCCAACACCTAGACTCCGACCAATCTAACGCGATCGCTGTGTTGATAGGATTCAATATTTTCACAAATACAATATTTTCATCAATGATCTACTGGTACACCGGAAGTACATACCAACTAGTTTATTTTAAATAGAACATGGTATTTTTTTTATTTATTTTTGAATTCTATTGTTTTCAAGTTTTGAGTAAATATTATGCACCATCTCCTGTACCAAAAGTTAATAGTTTTTGAGATATTTTAATTTTTCTAGAAAAACAAATAAATCACGATTTTGCTGCAAAGAAAACGCTACTGACTTAAAATTTGACATGGCGAATTGCAAGATATCACTAAAGTGTCTCGTCCTTTAAAATGTTAAATTTTTTATACAGGGCGTTTTCTACATACCACTCAATTCCAACAAATTCAAACAATTATAACTCGCTTATTTCAAATACAACACCTTATATATTATTTCATATTTTAATTTCTATCTTCATTCTTATTTCATTCGTACTAGAATTCCCTATAACTAAATCTAACCGGATTAAGGATGTGTTACGAGTATTTGTCGAATTTATGGGTGTTTGATGATTGGATCTCATTTTCTTAATTCATCGTCATCAAGCTCCAAAATGCAGTGACATTTTTCTGGTCATTATTTGTACAAACGTCAAATATCTTCGAAGTTCTTCACTGGATCTCTTGGTGCAGAAGTTGAACACTAAACACTTTAACCCACTGAACACCAAACAAGTTTTAACTAAAACACCGACGCGTTTCAACAGCAATGCTGTCATTATCAAGGCGATAATAAAACTCATGGTAAAAGTTCTGATCCTTGGATCTGGTAGCCATATTGCGAAGTTCTTCACTGGATCTCTTGGTGCAGAAGTAGAACACTAAACACTTTAACCCACTTTAACTAAAACACCGACGCGTTTCAACAGCAATACTGTCATTATCAAGGCGATAATAAAACTGTGGTATAAGTTCTGATCCTTGGACCTGGTAGCCATATTGCGAAGTTCTTCACTGGATGGATATGGCTACATTTTTAATAATATAAATAGTTTTATAATAAAACTATAGTGCAATGCTGTCATTATCAAGGCGATAATAAAACTATAGTTTTATAATAAAACTATAGTTTTATTATCGCCTTGTCGCCCCTTTATAATAAAACTATAGTTTTATTATCGCCTTGATAATGACAGCATTGCACTATAGTTTTATTATAAAACTATTATAATAATAAATAAATAAAATAATAATAAAACTATAGTTTTATTATCGCCTTGATAATGACAGCATTGCTGTTGAAACGCGTCGGTGTTTTAGTTTAAACTTGTTTGGTGTTCAGTGGGTTAGTGTTTAGTGGTCAAATATCTTATTAAAAATGTCAGGTCCTCAATCGCGAAATGAATGCCAAACAACAAATTATAAAAAAATTAGCTGCAAATGCTAGAGACTCACTTTTACCTAATAAATCTAAGTTCCAGTATGCGATATGGAGCAACTATTTCGCTCACTTAACGCTACATAAGATTGAATTCCTAATATTTTAATTTATGCTATGTCTACGTATATGCGTTTATGTAATGCAATGTTATTGTAAGAGCGACAAACTACTCTTTGGAATAAAGTATTGAGCATAAGGTATGTCTCTATCTAGTCGTGTCCGGATATCTTTAAAAGTCACTGTACATATATGTATGTACAGTCTGTTCCAAAATTAATGTCGCTCCCAAGGCTAAACAAACCCATAAAAATGATGTTTCCCATAATCCAGTACGATTTTTCGTTAGTGAATACTAATCTTATAAATGCGGTGCAGACCAAATATCGATTAAACTTCATGCATCTAATTTGCATTAGCAGTTATAACGTGTTTTTCGGCACAGGGGGTGACATTAATTTTGGAACAGACTGTACATATAGTCTTACTATTCAGAATCTGTCGAAATAATGCTTGAGAAATAAGTAAATAAACACAAATTTGCATAAAATCAGTTGCCGTGTTTAAGTGCAATACTTCTACAGTTGTGTATCGATTTCTCATACATTTTAGGACTAATATTGTTCTTTTCCTTCTTTGCTAGGGTTTATTTATTATAAACTTTCATTTCTCTAAAAACTATTTCAAAATAGGATACTGCCGTTTATTTAATGGCGTATTGAAAGCGAAAAAAAAACGATCAATATCATTAATGACATCGCTTTTTTAACCCGGTATTGCAAATGTTACGGTTCAATCGATCGAGTTCTGAGTACAGAGTACATAGAAGAAGAGTACGAGTTGGTAGTTGGAGTTTTTCTCTTAATCTGATTTTAAAAAATAGCAATTTCTCAGGCACAAAATATGATTCATCCAACATTATATTGATAACTATGCTACAATACAATGGAACAAATTTCTAATGGCTGAGAGAACAAAAATTAGTAATCATTAAATTTTCCAGAAAAATGCAGATCCAAAGGGCGTGTTGGAAACGAAAGATGTTTCATTTCCAGATGCCTTTATTAAAAACATCGGTAGACTTTACTAATCTATATATTCAAATTGCGAATTACAAACGTAATGAAGGCTGTCTTTGGATCACTGTTATATTTGGCAGCAGACACGAAACGGCCCATCTAGGTCAAAGAATTAATTGAAGCTATACTAGACACGGGCGTAAATGTGGGTTGTGATAGCTGGTTGACTTCATTTCCTTATCCGTATGAAAAACACAGTCTGTTCCAAAATAATCCCAACCTTTTGCCACAGGTGCATTGCATAGCTCTTTATTAAACCTATTTGAAGCTTTCTTATTGTGAAATTATGCCAATATTTTTTAAAATGCATCAACCAAAGCAATTCCAAAGCAAAATTCAGCCTGCTTAGATAGTTTTTTGTGTATATGTGACCGTTGAATTTCTTTAGCTGGCAGTCCAATTTCAATCGTTGCACGTAAGTTTTTCTCTCTAAACAATAGATAGTTTATTGAGATCCGTTTTAAAACGAAATATGTATATGATGTGCGTGTTATATTTTACATAAAAATAAAATGACATTCTGTTTACTAACACACCATTATATATTTAACAGCACATCTTTCAATAATAGCCTAAGCGTAAATGCTAAATTTTGAAACTAATACACAACAAACGCCGCGTTTCAATTTACAATCTTTCTAATATCACGTTATGCTGTATTGCGTAATAAGCAAAAAGTACACACAGGCAACTATTGTAGCTGCCTTCATCATTTGCAGGCTTCGTGCCACAATGCTGCTTTGTCGCATCGTGTTTCAGCAAAGACAAAGCGTTAAACTAATTACATTTCCATAATTCACTTAATATGCAAATCGTGCGTTGCTTTTTGAGTTTTAACTACACCGGCTACTATTGTAGCCTGTCCACTTTATCAGTTGATGTTGTGCACGACTTCTCGATTTGCAGCAAATACTATATGCTGACCGACTGTTAAACAGCTTTCAAACAGCTTCCGTACATACGGAAAAGCCGACGAATGGAATTATTAAATGTAATTGAGAATGTGCGAAATGCAACCTGCACTAGTTTTGTGAGCTTTCAGTTCTTGTTTATTGATATGAATGTGTATTATGTATGTACAACGTGTACATTTCGTAACCAACTCGACTCATTAATGTTTTGTATGCTAGACAAATAAATTTTTGTATAGCTGGATATTTCAAATTGGAAATTTGTAAACTAGGATTAATATGCAAATAATAATAAGTCAATTGTTGCCGGATAAAGAAAAACTTTAACTTATAAAGTTTCATCTTCTGTATTGATGACACAATGAGGAAATTTTCAATATATTAGCTATCTTGCAGTAATTCCACATTCAATTATGTAAATGCTACGTGATCATAGTTTAGAACTGTATACTTTACACCGTTGTGAAGTAGTTGCTGTTGTACCTACGGTTTCAATTTTGCCAAGTCCTATACAATTTCTATGTATGGTGAATAAACTGATATTTAAAAAAGCTGGTAAATAATGAATAAATTTTACACCAAGCAACCATATTTTAATTCTTAAGAAATGATTACTGTTACTTCAGCGTAGCGTAGAGATATAAAATTGAATTTTTAAATTACTTCGAGATCTTTGCCTTTAAATTCAGGGTATTTTATGTAGTTATTCTAAATCAAAAACCTTACTTTTAATTAAAAATTGCATTATCATGTAAACACTCTCGAAGAAAGTTTTGTGGCGAAGTTTTCATATTCCGTGAGAGATTTATTAAAGCTGCGCAAAGCTAACTAGATGAAAATGCTTACCTTTCTGCAAGTACGTCTAAAGATCAAACTTATGCCGCATTGGCGTCAAAGAATTAACTTTAGAAGATGTTTATTTTTACATACAAAGGCTTGTTGCCGCCGCTGTGATATTTAATTAACTAGCTATAAAGGCAACCTAGTTGGCAGAGATATAATATGTATGCTTATCTAGTGGAAGGCTTTCATAAATATATAGCTACGTTACAAATTCATTGCTCATTGATCAATAATTGTACTGCGTTCATGTAGATGCCGCTCAATTAATACATTATGATCTGAGTAATATTGCAGTTTGTTAAAAATTTATGTATGAAGAACTATGTAGAAGAAACTACTAGAAAGATTTACTTTTAAAATGGTAATCAAGGCTAATGACTCACGGTTACTCCGAGGAAGGAGCTGATGACCGCATACAAATATTGAAATGTAATGTTTCAATTTACATACAGCGCTATACGCTTAGCCCAACAAGATGTATCAAATAAATAATTGACATCAAAACCAAAAACAAATTAAATAATACCCGAACTAACACGAAAGGAATGTGATATCAAGGACTGTGGGCTCGTGAATGCAAATAAAAAATCGGTAACACCAACAACAACACAACGTTTAATTCATTCAATTCGGAAAAATTAAGCCAAACTATAATAAGGAATTAAGGGAGGCAACGATGAAGCCCATACCTTTATATGATAAGACCTGTACACATATCGTTGATCCAAGATATTCTTGTGACCACACGTAGACCTAGTATACTACACAAGTCACAAATCAGGTTCTGTCGCAGCGTAACAAGGAAATAAAAAAAAACAATAATACAAACTTGACAATAATGAAAGTAAACAGTGATATGATAAAAAAGAAAGATAACGAACCAACAAAAGGTGGTGAATAGTAGCAATGAATAACGGATTAGATTCTGAATACCGACCTTGACAATGTTGAAGTCAATAAAATGCTGATCAAAGGGGAAGCTTTAGTTCCATGTGCCGTAATAATTTAGAAATTATCTGAAGACTTGCATCAAAATCAAATTTAACATATGTATGTGCAATAAATTCGTTGCTTCTGGGGAGATATCTAAATGCTAGTTAAGTACTTGTTCTTCAAAATCATCTGAATTAATCATTATCTATGTTATATTTATCTAGTGATGAAGCCATAAACATGAAAGTATAGGATTCAGTATGCATTCTCAAATCGATTCCAGTATTATAGCAGAATCTAGAGTCTTGAAGAAAAAAAAAGAACCTTTTAACCACAACATGAAATGAGAAAGTGATTTTTTTTGCTCTAGGATATTATAAAAACATCAACATTGAGTCATCTATATGAAAGTTGCTTAGAAGTGGAGAATAACCAAAACCAAAGAAGGCAAAGATAACTTTGGTGATTATAATAAATACAAAAATAGAAAATGTACCTAGAACTAAACCGGATGGAATAGAGCAAAATTATGTAGGTAAATAAGGAACGAAGAACTTTTACTAGGGGGCAGAAATGAGAACGGAAAAGTCATAGGAAAATTCTCAAAAGTACTGTAATTAAACAATATTACGAAAAATTGTTTAAAGACAAGGGAGAATGGAGACGGGGAAAGATTATAAGCAAACAAAGGAAACAAAGTGATAGGGAATAGGAAAAAGAGCGAAGCAAACAAGGAAAAAGGAAGGAATAAGACTTAATCAAATGGTAATCAGTCGCGTAATAAAAGGGCGGAAAATGCCTTATTCATAAAGGTAATTAGCGCCGTTAGATGAGATGGAATATTGGCATATAAGTATATGTAATAGACTGAGGGTGTCACAAGAATAGGTATAAATCGATCAGAATGTCGTGGCAGTGATTACGTGTTCTGAGCATATAGGTGGCGCGCATACGACAATATAACAAGCGTGAATGAGCGCTCTCGGTACCTCTTCGATTTAAGCGCAACTGCCACGGGATTCTGGTCGATGTATTCAAAGAAAACATCAAGGACATTTTAAGGAAGAACGAGATGCTACAGACTAGATGTTTTCTGTAAACGTGACTTACAATTAGCACAATAGTTCGGACCATAATATGATACAGTAATTGCTTAACAAAGCTCTGAAAAATTTAGTACTTTAGCGAAACGTTTAGTATTTTTTAGTAAAAACAATTACCCTAACGGCGACCAATTACGAAATCCTAATATAACGGTGAATTTTGTAGGAACTCTATGGGCAAGAGAAGGGCACCTATTGACAAACGGTACATACATATATACCGACAATCTAACCATGCCTAAAAGAGTAAGAAATAATCGGAATTGGAATTTGGTAAACTGGAAAGTACAGCCAAAACATATAAGTCAACAGAAATGAAAAGAAAACCAAAGACATATAGATGAGCCAAAATTTCAATGAAAATACATATATGTAACTTTTAAGGCGGAAAATGGCACTAGGAATTTAAGAAACAATATAATTCAAAATACCACGGAGGAACAATTACTGCAATTGAAAATTTGAAAGGCTAACAGTGAGTTACAAAAACTTCCTATTTGGATAACCGTAGGTACTTGTACTTGAACCACTTTGCTTTAATCGTCAATGTTTGCATGTCTGTCTAAATTACCTCCATGGTATTGGTAATTTGTGTTTTTCTTTTAAAGAAGAAACACAAGATAAGTACTAACAAATATTCTACTCTATCTTATATCACCGAAAGTTTTGTTTTGAACCATACCATTAGTTTGGATTTTGAAACATCCTTTCTATTTTGGATCATACGAGTAATAGACCAATTATTTGAAGAGATTTTAGTTCCAGCGTATACTTTACAAACTGGAACAAATTTCTCTTGTTGAATATTGGTAGGCATAGTTAAAAATATTCGAACAGGAATCTGCTAGAGAGACTTACGAACGTCTCTTTTGATACCCGGATCGTAGATAGCCGTAGTTTTGCTTGTACAGGCAAAGTTATAACGACAAAAAATTCGCGGATTTTTAACAAAGACATTGGCAAATGATTTGCGAAAAAATGAGGGACTAGATCTTTTTAATATTCATAGTTTTGAGTTCCTTGTAGTATGTATAAAACATATATACCTTGATATTGGAAAATTTTACATCACCTTTTTTATAGTATAGAAGAGAAACAAATATCAGAAATTGGCCAAAGTCACCCAAGTTTACAGTACATATACTTTCATTTTTTACATTTTGAATGATAGACGCTTCCTCGGAGCTACAAGAAAATTTTCAATTACAATACCAAATAGGTTCTCGATTTCAACTAAACGTCAGTGTCCTTCTATTGCTAAAGTATATCAGTTAATCAAAAGTACAATTAAGTCTCCTCCATGGGATGGCAAGGAAATCCCCGAAGACTTTCCATTCAACAGTTTATATCTAAATTTTATTAAACAATGCTTCATGTAAATCAGGCTGGTCACAATTTCCTTCACAGACTGTATTTACAGTGCTAGATTACGTTTAAATTACGTCGCGTCTCGGATCCTCCAATACAGGAACTCGTGGTAGACATAATGACAAATACAAAACGCACTTCCGGTTGCCATATAAATTTGATTAAATTTCCGAAATGTATAGACCACGTTATTTACAGTTTCCTCTCTGGCGAGTACGCATGAGGGCTAGGGCGAGAGGCTTTTACGAGTGTGGTATTGTCACCAGGAAAGAGTTAGCAGTAAATTTTCGAATGGAATTACAAGTATTTAAACATGATTCCAGATGGCGGCACATCGGTGCTACGACACCGTACGGGACGGCGACACTACTCGTGCAAAAGCGTCTGCAAAACCACCACCACCACCACACGCAGTTCTGGCTCCTTCTTTCGGCACTTCCTTAAACATTGTTTCCGGTACATTTCCCGCCTTTTCCGAACCATATTCTCGCCGTACAGGCCCCCGTCTTATCTCAACCGCTTATCACTTCCTCTCCGATTATCGCACCATCCTGATGTTGTTTGCCAATTCTACGGTTCACTCTTTTTTATTTTCTCCTTCTTCTGCTCATATACCGAAACTAATCTAATAGATAGAAGGTTGGATAAAGGTAGATTTATTACATCCGTTTTGGTGAGTTTCGAAAATAAGTTATTAATATTTCATGAGTGATTAACAGCATATTTTTGTGAGAATATAAAAGTTACGTGATTTAGTAACAGAATAATAGCAAGTAAAACGAAATCTATAAAGCACATTGAAAATAATTAAACCTTTAAACCTGATATTCTCTATACGGTTTGCATGTTTAAACACTTAAATTTTGATTATTATATTTTCTATACGGCATACGCTTCTAGTGATTTAAAAAAACTGCATCTGGGTTGATTATCACAAATATGTTATCATTAAGTGTTTCCGAATGAGTCTAGTCGCTTACTTTTTACGTATATTACATTATATGTAATTTCTTAATACTGTGTAATGCTTCTATACTGCTCCATGATTTGGTTAATGTTAATGGATGCTCCAAATTCTACATTAGAGATGAATGTGACGTTAGGATTGCAAACGATTTGCATTATCTCAGGATGCATTAATATCCATTTCCAAAAATTATTTTCTAAAGTTAATTATCAATTTCAGTGAAGTCTTAAATATAGTTACTGATTCTCGTTAAAATTAAAGTTTTGTATGTTTGAAGCGACTTCTCGACAAAATGTCTGCAGCGAAGTTTAACCAAAAATTTTTTTTTTGTCATATCTAATGTCATGTTGATTGAAGGACATTTGCTGAATTGTTTCTTAAACTTCGATTGTCGTAGAAATCTAGTTTATCCGAACAACACCCTAGTGTATACATCTTTAATATCTGATGTTTTAATTTGCATTCGGCTGCACATAGCAGTCAATAGATGTGTTGAGTGGTCCCTCAATTAGCGTCCATAAATCGGGATAAATGTATCGCTATTGTTGCCGAAAAGCATTACTTTCGTGGATAAGATTTACATGAATGACGTTCATCTGATGTGGAACTCGAACGTTAAATACATTGAACTGACATTGGACTTTGAATTTACACTCCCACTTCAATAAGATGTCTGATAAAATCTTCGTCGCTCGAACTGGTTTAATGCCTAACAGAACCAGCCAAGTTATAAGTTCGTGCTGGCATCAAATCTACCACAACCTTCGAATTCCAAATTTGTTCGAGTTCGTAGTCGGGATCACTGAGAGGTCACAGCAACGTGGTTCATGATAGTCCGACTTTGTAGTGGTCCAAGTATTTTCTCTGTACAATCTGTCACTTACTTAGAGCCATCTATATAGGTAGGTACATACAATTTTTTCCACGACCCATCGACCAATATTTTGGTTCGTATTGTCAACAAATTTTATGTAATTCCTATGTGGACTAACTAGCTGGTTTGCAACCATGATCATACCTCAGCAGTCTGAGTAAGAGTATTTTCTGCTGTGCGATAGCACACCGTACAATATCGAAGCTGGTTTCACAAAAGTGTTATCTACCAATTGCACAGATGCACAATTGTAATTATTTCAAAGAAACATATCTCCACAAGGTGGTTAGGACAACGTCTAGTTAGAATCAGTAAATGCTGTGTATTATCACAAAGCAGAGCCTATATGTATACCTTATGTGTGCAATGAAAGGTCGACACCGCTACGTAGCTGAGCTCGAGAGGGCAAAATTGGCGGGGTGCATCTGATTGGTCTTCCGAAATAATGCACAAGATGTGGAATAGTAGCTGAATAATTTCCAGCAAAGAATAGCAAAAGTAGAATATCAACAGACTAATGAAAGCGAAATTAAGCGCAGATTAAGAGGCTTAATATTCTCCAAAACAGGTGGTCTGGTTTCTGAGCAAGGTTCAAACTCAGCGAGATTTGGAATTTCAACCTTTAAGCGAGTATACGAGGGTTCTTTGGTCCAGTATCTTGGAGAACTGGATCCCTAAAGACCGCGACCTCATGTCGATTCAAAGAGTACTATGGAAACGAAGGACTAATCGAGTTCCATGAGCTGATCATCCTTCTAAATCCGCTACAACCACTATTAAAGATCCTACGGATTTTTTGCCTAGCCTTGGTAAATAGCGAAGACTTCAAAATACGGCATCATTCTCCTGGTTAGTACAAGCTATAGTGTGCGTGCTCAAGTGCTCGTAAATTACTTTCAGCAGTTTAGTTTCTAATTTTGAATCAAATCTTTTTTGAAACTAATAAACTTCACTAATTTTATCAAATGAGATTTCATTATTGGTATGAGTTTTAGTTTCAGCATGTCTTATGGACGCTATGGATACTTGAGCAGTAACACCTACCTTGTAATTTCAGCAAAAAACGGACTATTATTTACGGAAAGAAAACTGTACCTATTAGTTAAATATTGGCCGAGAATTGTTACATTGCTGCCATTTGCGTTCTAGAAACTAAGATTGTGGAATAACAAAAGATGTACATATATATTTGTAATTAACGTGGAGCTCTTACTTAGGTACGCCACTAGAGTAAAATATGGTTATTAACTTAATTAATTTTGTGAAGACAAATGTATGTACTCGTATATTCAGGTGTATTGATACATCAACATATATGTACTTACACACTTAGCATCGATAATACATAAAGCTTATTGAAATTAATATCGACCAACAAAATATTATTTTTAATCTAACTCCTTTAGAAATGAATTCGGCAGATTCCGATCATAGTCCTGCGATCGGTTCGCGCACATGTAAGCGGGATTGTAGCCTTAGGTCCATTGTTTGTGACTAACTAGAGCGAGCGGTGTTATATTATTACCGGCAGCAACCATGCATGTTTAATCCCTGCTAATTGTCCGAACCTATCTCACTGGAAATTAATGGTCATTATGACGTTTCTGTCTCGTGCTTTCGGAATATTAGCGCAAAATTCGGGTTCCTATCTGTACAGAATTGCCGCGAATAGGTTGATAATCCGCGGTGATATTTACTTTTATGTATATCCTTTGGGAATCATCTTTTGTGTTAAATGTTATATTGGGATTACAGGTCAAGAGATTCCAAAACGGTAATATGTAGGTATATATCAGTATACGAGTATGAAATTCTATACCCTATACTTTTGGAGAGATATCGAACGTATATAGCGCCAACCTTATACAATTTATTTTATTTATATTTTATTTCTCTTGAATAGAGAGAAAATAGACAGAAAATATTGAAATTTGTTTGATATACGCTGGTTTTATATGGATACATTAGGCTTTTACAATCATACTCAGGTGTATTCTTTGTCAAGACTACCGCTAAACCTGGAATCGACTGGTCGATGGTTTATTAAAACGACACGAAGATAAAGTTACTAATCGACTAGCTGTCAACATAAAACTACCACAACCCAGCGTAAGCAAATAAACTCATAACAATATATTCAAAATTTAGAGAGTGCCTTAGAAAACGTCCCAGCATCTCACGTATTTAATTACGATTAAACGAACTTCTGTGATCGACGTATATTATACAGTGTGTCCAATATCTTGGTTGATAAGAGGGATAATTAAAACTTTTTTTATTTCACGTGTTTAGTTTTCACAAGATCTACAAACCTAAAATAATACCGATTATACAGAGTGTTCCATTTCCTCTGCACAGACATCAACTTTGTTTTTTTAAATACAAACCTATATTTTTTATAATTTATTTTGAATCTACATGAAAAATAAAAGGGACTTTATGCATAGTATTTATATGAAAAAACTGACGGTCTTTGAGATATTTGGCTTACTATGTTTTTCTAGTAAATTTTTATCAATCATAATATCGCAAATTTTACGTTAATTAACACAAAAGCTATTTTTGGACCAAATGTTAGGTAATAATGATTCTTCAAAACACCATGTCAGAAACTGACCTGCAGTATAAGGGGTACCTAGAAAATGTTGTCAAATTTGACGAAGCTAAATACGAAAAATCTCCGTTAATTGAAATGGAACACCCTGTATATTATTGATCACTATAACGCAGAATTAAGTATTCTACACGTTTGCTACGGCATTCCCTACACCTAAGTTCAACATTCGAGGTAAAAAACGCAGTATTATAGTAAAAAGTGAGTAAATGTGTGTGAGTATGTTACTTCAAGTTTACTCCATTAAAAAAAAACAAAAAACTTCAAAAATTAAAAAATTAAAGGGAACAATGTCCAACATTCGTTTCTTCAAACAATCTCTTTAATTTTTTTGAGTTTTTATTAAGTTTATAATAATTACTTGAGTGGCCTACAAAAATATTCGCATTCAATACGATTTCACAACAAATAGTAATGCAAAGATGTTTGAGTTTGTGCAGAAACAAACCTTCATCAATAAAAGAACTACTGCAAAATGCATAAGGACCTAATAATAATAAAACTTATTATAAACTGGTTGGATTATTTTTTGCACAGGAAACATTTCGAACAAATTTTTAATTGTATTTTTAATGGTTGAAGATTTTTGTTTTTCTTTTAATGGAGTAAATTTGAAGTAATGCATAAAATTTACTCACTTTTTACTATAATACTGCCTTTTTTACCTAAAATGTTGAACTTAGCTATAGGGAATGCTGTAGCAAAGTTGTAGAATATTTAATTCTGCGTTTCACTGATCAATAATACACAGGCTGTTCCATTTGAATTAACGGAGATTTTTCGTATTTTACTTCGTTAAATTTGACATTTTCTGGGCACCCCTTATACTGCAGGTCAGTTTCTGACATGGTATTTTGAAGAACCATTATTGTCTAACAATTGGTCTAAAAATAGCTTTTCTGTTAATTAGCGTAACCGCAAAATTTGCGATATTGTAATTGATAAAAATTTGCTAGAAAAACATAGTAAGCGAAATATTTCAAAGACCGTTAGTTTTTTCATATGAATACCATACATAAAGTCCCTTTTATTTTTCATGTAGATTCAAAATAAATTATAAAAAATATAGGTTTGTATTTAAAAAAGCAAAGTTGCTATCTGTGCAGAGGAAATGGAACACTCTGTATAATACGCATTATTTTAGGTTTATAGATCCTGAGAAAACTAGATACGTAAAATAAAAAAAGTTTTAATTATCCCTCTTATCAACCAAGATATTGGACTTCTGCGTACTAGGATATACAGGGTATACCGATCAGAAGAAAAAGTGGACTACTGGAATCCGAAATGGTTCAAAGGGTGAGCCCTGTTCCAACCAACGTTGTTGTAGATGTGGTCTACAGACTGGTTTACTACAGTTTTTCTGTCACATGCTAACGAGTTAGAACGCCAGAAAGGAGTTAGTGTGAACTAGCATCACATTTAAAACGTGTGTGTTGAAATGTGTTAGAACTATGCCATGAACATAATATTTTGTTTACATATTTACCAGCCAATACCAGCCATCTAACTCAACCCCTGGACGTGTCTATCTTTCGTGCTATGAAAATTGCTTGGACACTCTACTTTAATGGAAAATCCATTATGTGTTTCTGTAGCAAAAGATGAATTTCCAAATTTATTAAGCAAAACTCTGATTTGTGATGGACCATAAGACAATTAAATGCGAAGAGTTAAATGGAGGAGCCATAAAGCTATAAAAACATAATTAGTGGTTTTGATGCCTCTGGCATAGTGCCATTTAATCCGTAAAGATCTTCACTTGAGGGCGGACACTAAAAAGGTTAGAATATTTTAATGTTAATTGGAAGCTTCACAAGAACGATTGGTTTACGCTAGCTGGCCAGCAGGTTTGTAAATGGTTTCTTTAATGCTCTCGCATTTGAGGGTCGTGGTACCTAACATTTCAATGATATTTTTTTTTAAATTGTGTGTAGAAAATATATTTGACAGCACATTGCTGTAGTATTCTGTAATGTATTTCGTATTTACTTTACTTTCCAATTAGATAAGATCTCAATAGTTACTTCTCTGAAGCAATCCTGTAATCTTACTCCATGTTAGCCTCATATATTTGTGTTATATTAATACATTTTCCGTACTTCGTACTTCTTCGAAGTTCATATATGTGTCCTCATTTACTTAATGTCTTAATCATCAAATTGCATACTCAGACGAAATTATTTTCTAGCGAGTACGTATATAGAAGCAATGCATTTGAATAGAAGCAATATTCTGAATTTATTCGGGAGGCGACGGAATTAAAAAACGCATTAGTGTTCGCTGTCCAACGCGTTCATTTCGACGACTTCCCATGCATTACTGCTTATGTGTATGCAACGGCATTGTGCTCTCAGATATCTAATAGTACGTTGTATACACGTGCGGTCGTTCTGAATATCAAGATTAGCATTTCATATTTTCATTATCGTTTTTATGCTCGCCGGTATTGCAAAAAGTAATTTAAAACGAAAATTTTCCCATCATGATTACGTTCCTTTTATTTTCGGTCGATTCCATGCATAGTAATGAACCTTCTGTTTCTGTTCTACAACGTATACGTTTTCATGCAAAACGTACAAAAATACTGAGATATGATGTCATGCTAGAAGGTGTTCTACACGGTTGTTTCTAGTTCTCTCTAGCATTACATAAATCAATGCCTAGATTTGCATATTATGATGGATTTGTTAGAACTTAAACGGGCAAAACGGCTTGCACTATTCAAATTAATATGGATAGTGATGCACCTGTTTTATTCTATTATTTTAACATTAGATGCACTATCTTGTCGGCGAGTACCTAGTTCTGTCATATCATCCTGTTTGTTCGTACCTGTTGAATAGTTAACGCTGTAATGTTTTAAATGACTCTACGAGTTTGTACAACAACGAAAAGATTTTTTAGTAGCTTGTTCAAAATTATCATCATCATGGGTGATACAGCATCGTTAAGAAAAATTTATCTGAGAAAACTAGAGCTACTAGAGTGACTTTTTGAACCACCAAAATATAATCCAATGTTTGCTATACTGTCGTTTTTGGGTTGGTAACAATTCACATTTAGATGTTGCATCTCACACTCATGGAGCGACTTCAAGTAAAATCCAGAAATCGTTAGCAATAATTTAGCTGTAGCCTACCTGAGATGTAGCTTTTGCATTTAGGTTGTTATTGGGTAGAATATATAGAATTAGCAAAGAAGTTGGATAATATGCTGACGTTAGACCCAAAACTTACAGAATTTGATATAACTGGTTTTGCCTAAAGAAAGTTTTTTTTTGCTCTCATAAAGAGAAAATTTACAATCTAAAATGTATTGTGTCATTAGTTAATGCTAACGAGTTTATAGGGAATCGAATCAGTAGGAGACGCATACACACATATGCATATGCTCATTTTATTAAAAATATATTACGCGGAGCTACAAATCGTGAGAGCTACTTTAGGATGGACATGTCGAATGATGCTACTTCCTTTTCATAGCAACAATTTTATGGTTCAAGAATGGAAAGTTTTTATCAGCCCATAAAATTAGGGTCACAAAAGTTTAAACTTCAAGCAAAATCTTCAGACATGGCCTCTAAAAGGAGGTACAATTCTGGCAACAATGTGATGTAGAAGTTGGATTTGTGTACGACTTCAAAATCGATTTAGCGAGTAAAAAATGGTCTATAATTCAGTAAAAAAATTAGGATTTTCTTTGGTTTAGTGAGATCATATCTGAAAGGTTACAAAAATACTCGTTTTCTCATCGACAAACGAAAAGGATGCTGTTAACTGGAGGTGTACGAAGGACATTTCAAATGCAACGGAAACTCTAAAAATGGCCAGAAGGAAAAGCTGCAGATAATTTCATTTCTATTTCTTTTTTCGGAGTAAAGAATGATGACGAAGCTATATGTGGGCCAAGATCCAAAAGCTTGACAAAAGTAATTGTCAACGTGGATGACCTTTGATACCATCTAGGTTTGTACTCAAGTGATACATATTAAATGTAATGAGAACGCAGACATGGTTTAATAGTTATCATCAAGGATTAGAATTAAGTCAGAAAGCATTTCTAGGTCAAAATGCTAGATTTGTGGGGCTGAAAGCAGTACCATTTGTATCTACATCACAACATTTAGGGGCGTTTTATATTTATCTCCCCAAAAACAAGCAAACCTCCTTCATCATAACTTGCTATATAAATTAAATTGACGTGGATCAACAAGGTACTCATTATTGGTTTAGTTTAGGCGTAGATAAGGATAATCAGAACATGTATTTGACATTTTGGCGATTTATAGGTTTGGGCGCTTTGTGCATGTTAAAAAAATCGGGATATTAAAGAAACATATGGAAGGATGAGATCTCTGTTCTTTTAATTGGGAAATGAATTTTTGTCTTTTTTTAAATAGGCTTCGCGAATTTATAAAACAATCTTCTAAAACCACTCATCCTCCTAATCATATTAGAGCGTCAAAATATGGATAATAACTACCAAAATCGTTGAATTTTGTGTTGTGTGCCTTGCAATGTCTTGCAAAGCTTAATTGGAAATCAGTCTTTCTTTTCTAATCGGTAAAGCATCGTGCTGCTATTGTAAAAGGAACTTTGTGAGTCTGAGCAGGATTAGTGTTTTTTGCAAAAAAACGTTTGTGACTGGTATTTTAATAATCCTGCTTTTGATTCCTTTCATGTTTTCTTGGATTCTGTTTATTTTCTCCTGTTACACCATGTCTAGCTGCTTCTTATTTCGTAGAAGCAGTGACTGGAAATGGAGATTTAAGGATTTAATTTTTTTAGTTCGGTTTCACTTTTTAGTAAGTACTTATTGGTAACCAAACGATATCGGAGGGTAAAACAAAATTTTCTTTCGAACATTTCGAGATTTCTAGAATTTGTCAAAATATATTCATCTGGAAGATTATCAGCTTTTTCAAAATGATCACATGTTTAATTGTTGCTCTGTTGTGGTATGTTCCTTTCAAAAATTATGTCTTCCCGCACAATGTTGTTATATACTTCATTTTATAGTGCTTTTTCTTGTTTTATTGCTGACGCAGATAGAACATTGTCATTAAAAATATTTTCGTCTAAAGAGTGAAGCGCAACCGTCTTAAAGATATTAACGGACTTTTCGATAGTAATTGTTTTTCTTTTGCACTCCGAGGTCGTGGTATCGTGTTCAATGTTTATTATGTAGTGGTATAAGAAATGTCGGCATCAAAAGTAGTAATTTCCTTCCAAAGTCTTTGAATTTGTATTCCTTCGAAGTTAGTACAGGGGCTACAATGCTTCTAAAACAAAATTTTTGTGTTTTAACATGAGGACAGCAATAGATCCATTTATCTCCTGGCCGTCCTTCCACTCATACTCTGCTTTTGTTTCCTGTAACCTTCCCTCCCTCCCCCACGAAAGTGCTTCTAATAATTGAAATTTAGAATTTTATACAACCAGAATCGTAACATTTTGCGGTTTGAGTGTAAAAATGTAGAAGCAGGATACATATTATCTCCAATCATCTCTCTTATTCCAATCAGCCGCTCAAAAGGTCATCACTGATATCCCTAATGTGAAATTAGAAAGCAAAATACAGTCTAACTCTAAATCGATTTTCGTTTTCCCGTTTACGAATACTGAAGTTCAGAACGTCATACATCGATTAAGAAATAATAAATCTACAGGACCTGATGGTATAGCAACAACAGTCGTTAAAGATTATAGCGAATATTTTACTGACATTATGACACATTTGGTTAATTGTTCTTTTACCGAGGGAGTTTTTCCTGATGTTCTAAAGCGATCAGAGATTACTCCGTTACACAAGAAAGGAAGTACTGTAGATTTGAGTAACTACTGCCCTATCGCCTTAACCTCAGTCTTCTCTAAAATTCTGGAATATTGTATGCTTGAAAGGTTAAACTCTTTTCTTCGAAAGCATAAATTCTTACTGACTGTCAGCACGGTTTTCGCAAAATCAGATCTACCAATACTGCTCTAATCGCTTTTTACAACACCTTGTTGCAAAACATTGATGAATATAAATCGGTGGTGGGTATTCTGCGATTTGACGAAGGCTGATTGCGTGCAACACTCAAAGCTACTAACCAAGCTTGAGATGTACGTGGATTAGAGGAACTGCTGCAGACTGGTTCGCATCCTATCTAAAACACCGAATTCAATTGGTCAGATTGAGAGTTTTGGATACACCTGGAGTGTTGCAACTAATAAGATCATATTGGCTACCGATAGAAAACGGCGTATTCCAGGGTTCAGTACTTGGGCCTGTCTTATTTTCTCTGTATATTAATGATATTGTTTTATTTCTGTCACAAGTTTACCTCACAATATATGCAGATGACATTTCTATGCTCATTACTGACAGCGCCAATAGTGACACCGCTGAAACTATAGCTAACGACCTACTTGATATTTTGTTAGCATGGTTTAGTGAAAATAAACTATCATTAAGTTTAGAAAAAACTAAATATATGGTATTCCATACTCGGCAGAGAAATGTTTCGTTGCCACATTTGAGAATTGGTGCTTATCCATTAACGGCATGTAATTCAACTAAGTTCCTTGGTGTACATTTAGAATCTGTTTTACGTTGGGACGAGCACTGCGACGTTTTATCGAAAAAGTTACGTAGTAGTTGTTATGCATTCAGATGTCTTAGAGCGCAGATATCAGAATCATGTTTAATTTCTTTATATTATGCTGAAATATACTCCAGAATACAATATGGAATATTACTCTGGGGAACTTCCTCCGGAGCGCAGAAAGTGTTTATTTCTCAGAAAACTGTCATTAGAACTATTGGTGCTCTAAAGTTCACAGAATCTTGCCGACCACTGTTTAAGAGACTTCAACTACTACCATTATATATATTTTAGAAGCAGCATCCTACATCTACCAGTATAAAGGCAATATTATCACAAATGCAGAAATACATAGTTATAACACGAGAACCAAAGATGATTTCCATATACCACCTTCTACAATGACAATAACTAGCCTCTCTGCTGACAAATTGGGGATCCGTATATTTAATCATTTACCTCGTCATATTAAAGATACAGCGACTTATAAAGGTTTTAGAAAGGCCCTTAAGGCGTTACTGCTAAATTATATATTTTACAGTATAGATGATTTCTTTATGCTTTCATTAAATTGAATGTTTGTTTTACCTCTTATTATTTAATTTACATAATTAGATTAGTTTTGGATTAGGAAGCATAGGTACATTATTTTCTTTTTATTTTTGGTGATGGGTTATTTGACAATTTATATACACTTTGTGTCAACATACTGAATAAATTATTTTTATTATTATTATTATTATTATCTTATTTCGGGCATGTATGCATAACATGCCACTCACAAATTTTCACTGCTCAGCAACTAGATTTCTCGATACTTTTCTTTTGTCAATAGGAGCTATATGTTTACATAATTTATTTGCAATTGTCTGGAAACCATTTTCATCCGTATTTTAGACTCTGTTGATTGAGGATTTATATTTCTCATGTACTGTATTTAAATTTAGAAAATGTAACGATTGTTGCTTTTTGAAAGCGAATTTATTTCATAAATTAGTTCGATCTGTTCCTAATAATTTCGCTTCTTTGGTTGCAGAATTTTTTTTCGTGTAAGTCCTGAAAAAAATTGTGACTGAATAGCAAATATTTGATAGAATTAACCACAATTAGTGCACCAGCGCTTTGCTCCTTTCTTCCAATAACCTAGATAAAAGCATTCAAATTGTTTCTTTAACGAATGTATTTTATCAGTTGGAAATGAAAAAAAAATGAGCTGATAACAATCGATAGATGTATCTGATGTAATACACGAGAAGGTTATCCGAACAACTTGGCAACAATCCTAACTTTATCTAAGGGTAGCTGTATCCAGGCCTCTACTGAATTCTAAAATTTCGATGTTGAAAGAACTATAGTAGTATTTGTTTAAAGACAAAGCCGCTTACTAACGCACACACATTTTTCAGTTTCTTTGATGTTGTTTAACATACATACACAGTAAACATTAAACTTACTATTTTGATTAATTTGTATATGCTTGGTGCTGTTTTAAACACGTACCCGCTAAATCTATAGTGCAAATTTACATTATGATTACTCTCTTAAGTAAACATACAAAATACGAAATTATGTCGGCATTTAGCAAACCCAACAACAATATTTTTCAATTACAATTGGAAATGTAGTTCTACAACAGCGGTTTAACAATTAAATACGTAAAGGTGTATTTATTAATCATACGATTT
>CM043018.1:123086804-123129573 GCA_023690525.1 Holotrichia oblita
ACCCTCTCTAAAATAACGGGAAAAGTAATTTGTATTTTGATTAACTATGATTTACGTTTTTTACTTAAAAATGGGAATAAGAACTTTACTTCTAGAGATTAATAAATACCACTACAAAAACGTGAGTATAAATCATATTTAAAGAAATAAAAACTTACGACATAAAAACAATACACCAACGCAGATAGCTTTCTCTCTCAAATCAGTCATGAATTCGCATTGAAGACGTCACGTGCCTGATGTCACGACATAATAAAAAGTTTGTTAAAGTGTACACGTATCTGTGTGGGCAGGTAGTATTAAAATGTAGTTTTGAACTTAGCAGTTTTTTATTAAAATATTTACATTTTAATTGAAGCTGAAATTTCTATTCGCCACGGTATGCGGTACATTATAAAGTTTTGTATGGATGTTTTATTTATAGCTACTTGGGGAATAAAACACATCTCAAAGCTTTCTCGTATAATATCACGTCCTTGAAAAAAGAAGCTTATAATTGTCTGTTGAGTACTTTAGTGAGGTTGATAGTATACACTGAGAAAATGTAGGTGACCTATTAAAATGATAATAAATAAGATGAGAGAACCTTGCTTAAAAATATGTCATCAAATCATTAAAAGAATACATAATAAAATTAACTCACTGGAATTAAGAGAAGAAGTAATACGTTTAGTTTACCGCAGATAAATAGTACAGAAACCACTGAAAGCAAATATTCGACAAACACGATTCAAGAGAAGATGAAGATACAAGTTACGGCAGAAAATTGTGTACATAGTAGCATTTGCAGCGGCGACTTTACGACTCTAGTCTAGTCTTATATTTAATGTAAGAATGGTTAAAGCGAATGCGAAAATTACAAGTACGCTACATTTGTAACGGGACGCGATATTTTATATTATTTTATCTTTCAGTCGCATTAACCTGACAAGGAAAACAGGTATTTATTAAATGTAGTAAAGAATGTTATTTATGATTTAAGAAATGAAATGCACCTATTCGAATATATTCCGTAATCATATATAAGTTCCATATGTTAAAACATTCATATAATTATAATAGTTTGAAATTGTAATAGTTTTAACCGTCAACTGTAAAACATGTGACTTATGGTGTAAGCTGTACCTGCGTAGGGATTCGCATCGCTTCCTCCGCTAAAAAATAACACTCTTCGCTAGGCCACCACAGAGAGTAGTTCGCTTCGCAGTTATACATATTTGCCAGTTCAGGGCTAGTTAGTGTACCAGTGTTATTACGTTTGTTAAATTAATCAGTACAAAAAGGCCGTGTTTACGGGGATACCCTGCACGAAGTCACAAATAAAAATACTGATAAGCAGCAAACAAGAAAGGACACGCCCGAAGCCCATAGACTAGGCGAAGAAGGAAGCGGACATCTTGGTGAATCGAATCAACGCCAGCAAGTATACGCAGACAAGCGAAGTATACGTATGTACGTACAGGTATTTGGCCAATAAACTATTATATGCTACGAATACGAGCTCGTAATAAATAGAATCATTTGTATTAAAGTTAAATTGATTCCGCGTTCGTTGTTAAGTTCACTATTACGTATATATATATATATTTTTCCGTTGTAATTATTTAGAAATTAAACGCGTGCGTAGTTATAGTAAGAGTAAGATAGGTGCATCGTTAATGTTAAGATTCTGTTCAATATTTTCTAACTTTTGTATTTACATATTTATTCAGTTATTTGATTTAATATATTTGTTATTCGTTCATTTGTTGCATTTTCATTTATTCAGTGGTAAATCAGATTGCATGTTTTGTTATTAATTATTGTTTAAATACTGTAAATCCTCCATTTACCGCACGCACCTGAGAACGTATAAGGAAAAGATTATAGAAAGTTTGTAAAGTAAGTATCTGTTTTCTTGATTACGTTAGAGCGATTGCTACCGACATTTTGCTAGTCAGGGGAATTAGTTTATTCATTTCGGTATCAGTAACGTCCGTCGTTGTGGGTTCACAGGGGGATTTGTTAACTTACCGTGGCGCCCAAGGTTATAAACACATATTATCACAAAATAAGTCTGTGCTGCTACACATTAGAGAGAAATTGAAATCGGTGGATAAAGAGAGTAGGAATTAAAATATTTTTCATTACATTTCAAACATTAAAATAGAAAAAATAAACCAAGTTGATTGGGGTGGAGACAAATCTTTTCAAAAAATTTTTGTGTTATCCGGGCTCTTAGACACAGCATTTGTTTTCGACGATTTGATGTAAAGATTTAATCTGGTTTGTGAACCAGTGGGTAATGTCTACGTAGGTTTAAATCATGGGGTTTATTAAACGCTTAATGCTGAATCATTTAAGAGTCTAAGATCGTAACGAAACTTCTATGGTTTTTGAGGTCTCATTATTGCATCATTGTAAGTGAATTTGCTGCATATTCCACAATGGAAAGACTTTTACAACCAAAGGTTTTTTGTTTGGCAAATATAATATTTCGGTTGTTTTTTGAGATCTAGGCAGCTAAGGCCGTCAATTAGTCAATTGTCATGGTTGTATTTTAGTGAAATTTCTTCTAGATGATTTCCCAATTACATAGTTAATTAATTAATTAATTAACAATTTGACAAATATTTTCAAAGAACTTTTTAAAGTAATGTATTGTGTTACGTCCTCCAATACAAGAATAAGAAATATTTTTTATTTAAAAATATGCATCTATGCATGGAATCGAACCATGAAACTTCGTTTGCTGGACGGACACACGAACACATCGTGCTAGCAAGACATAGTTCGATGCCTATTAATTTCATTAAAAATGCATGTGATACGAGATGAAAAGACCATGTGTAGGCAATGTTTTTAAAACATTTATTAGGTTGTTGAGTAATTGACTTTTTTGTAGGTAATACATTAATTTAAAGATTTTGACTATTATTATCCCAAGAGTCAATAAGTAATAGAAATATTCACATAGAGACAAAAGCCACGGTTAAATAATGTAAATCTTGCATATTTATTCAGGATATTGGATTACTAATGCTTGAATTTTGCGCTCGAAAGCAAAAGTGTATCCAAAATTAAAAAATACAGAAGCACGTTTAAAGATGGAAGATATAAACTTTCCACAGAAGCCAGCAGTTTAGAACCAATAGAAAGCACTGTATTCTCATTGTAGAGAATTCTAAGCTATTTTTCACCAATTCTAGTACAGTGCTACCTAAAACTGTGTGCAATCCCTAAGTACGTTTTTGAAGATTGAACCAGTGATTTTGTAGTAAGTATTCATTTGAGAAACAATCTTTGCACAGTAAAGTTTATTGCTGGTTTCTATGTAATATTGAGGATTTCAGTTTCATTATTAACATTCCCGTACTGATAAAGCTGAATATATGTAGAGTTTTAATTTCTACAGTATCCAACTTATGGGTCCACCTATCTCTTTATTGCATTATGTTATCCCCAAACTATGTACCTTTTTCATCTGTGAACAGAAACATCTGGGCACTACATTACCAAGTTGGTCTGACTAAACTGATTAACAGATGAAAATGAGGCAAAAAATGTGGTTCCAGCACAATGGCGTTTCACCACACATTTCGGTTGCCTTTCAAAAGACTTTACACTGAATGTTTCGCTGTAGATGCCTAACAGTTAGAATCATACCATGGTTTGCAACAATTAGTTTCTGTTGTGAAACGGAAGGAGATTTCAAACATACCATTTGAATTTTTGCCTGCGTTATATTCTTAGCAATTACATTGTATTTTTTATATACCGTGCGTCCATAAAGTAACGCATAAATTCATTATTAGCTAAATAAACGCTAAATTTAGAAATTCCCAAAACAGGTCGATTTTTGATTTTAATTTACTGTTTTTTCAAATTATAATCTAATATACAGGGTGATCCACCTTCGGGTGATGATGTCATCACAATTTTTGTTAAATAGAACACCCCGTTTGTTTTCAATTTCCGGATTTCCTTCATGAGCTGATTCAAAACGTAAAACGTATAACACGTTGCTTTAGATTGACACAGGGTTGCAAAAATACAAAAATGTCAAGTTACTTACAAAATAATAAAGAATAAACCTAATACATACATTAAATGAAATTACGTATTGTTCTACAACTACTTTGCTAAACTATTAAAAGACACCACGTATAATTTTTAACACTGTATGTAAGAGATTTTATTAGTGATCCAAGCCGAGTATTTGACGTTAAAAACAGTATCAGAAACATTAAAGTACATTTCTGTATTATTAACGCTTTAAAAAGAAGGTAAGTGTACGTGCAAGTTATCTAAGCAATTTATCCTATCATATTTTGTAACTTTTTTTTTCAAGACGCCTTTAACCGAAAGTGAGAGGATTGAAATATTAATGATGATTGGTATTGGCGACAGAATGTGGACAACCCTATTTCACAGTCTACGGTAAGCAGAATAGAGCGAAAATACAGAGAATTAGGACATGTGAGGGATGCAGCAAAGCAAAGTAGATCAAAAATTAATGCAAATATTCAACAAGACATAATTTTGTCGCCAGTAGAAAATCCACACTGTACCGCGCGAGGATTATCTTGGGATTTTGGTATTGGGACGTCTGCAGTATCAAATATTTTTAAAAAGGTGAAATACCATCCTTATAAACTGCGACTTATCCATGAATTAGCTGAAGACGACTTTGACCGAAGATCTGAATTCTGCGAGTATATGACAAATCAAAACAATAATTTCATTGATAACGTTTTATTTCCGGACGAGGCAACGTTTTATTTGAACCGCCATGTTAACCGACAAAACACCTGTTATTGGTCTGACGAAAATCCACACTGGATGCAAGAATGCCATACGGTATTGTGAGAAATACAATTATTGGTCCATATTTTTTTGACGAAAATTTAACAGCAGCATTATATCTAGATTTCCTACGAAATAAATTAATTCCAGATCTGGTCCAACTTTTTCCTGATATTCCCACTAATCTCGACCGCAGAATCTGGTTTCAACAGGATGGTGTACCGCCACATTTCGCCATAACTGTGCGCGATTGTTTAGTAAACAAAACCTTTCTACAACAGTGGATAGGAAGAAGGGGAATAGTGGAATGGCCCGCTAAATCATCTGATCTAATTAGACGTTTTTTATAGGGTTATTTAAAATCTAAAGTCTACACTAACAGACCTGGAAATATCCGTCAGCTAAAAGATCGAATAAGGGAAGAAATGCAGAACATGACACCTGCTATGCTACAGAATGCTAGAGAAGAATGTAATCGCCGGTGCTATCATTGTCTAGCGGTCAATGGAGAACAATTTGAACATTAAATTTAAATTTTCTTTTGTTTGTTTTTGGTAGTGAATCATAGTAATTGCATAACTACGTAATTTAGTTAAATTTGTTTATTACATTCAGTAACGTAATACCTTTCCATAAACAATTATCATAAAGAATTTTTGTATTTTTGCCCACCCTGTATCAATCTGAAGCAACGTGTTATACATTTTTAGAATCAGCTCATTAAGGTAAATCGGGAAATTAAAAAAAAATGGCGTGTTCTATTTAAAAAAAATGGTGATAAAGTCATTACACGAAGGTGGATCATCCTGTGTATTAGATTATAATTTGAAAAAACAGTAAATTAAAATCAAAAATGGACCTGTTTCGGGAATTTCTAATATTAGTGTTTATTTAGTTAATAATGAATTTATGTGTTACTTTATGGATGCACTGTATAACAAGAATGCAGATGCAAAGTATTCGATAAGTTCAAAGTCATTGACTTGGGGATTTATGTTCATTAAATCTTCGGCATATTCTGGGTCTTTGTTTTAAATCGTTTGTCACTATAATATTTATTTTTGTCTTTGAGATTTCCTCCTACGTGTCAGAAATAATTCCTGGAATGGTTCCAACAATAATTAATTACAATTAAATTAATTAATTCCTAAATAATTTAATTACTTGCTTGATGTGGAATAAACTGATTCCTCTAGTTTACTTCTTAGGATTCGGCTGCCCATACTGCCAGAGGCAATTAGGTTTGCCTGGTTTGTAGTAGTTTCTTAATAAGATTAGGAGGTATTAATTATTACGGTAATTATATCCTCCAACAATAATGCGTAGGCATGTTGTTTGACGCAAATATGTACATGCTCCTGTACAATTAGATAAACATTTACTTTTATGTCTTTACGTCATTACGTCATTATAGATCATTTAACGTTGGCTCTAGATTGAATAATTATACACCATAGTAGTCCAAAGATGGTTACGCAATATTTAAGAGAATGGACGTAAACGTTTAATCATCGATTTAAATAGGAAGGTGATAATGATATAATCGAGTTAATTGAATCGAATAATTTCTATGTATTCATTGTCGTTGTTTATAAATAATTTTACCAAAATAATAATAATTCCTAAATATTTTCCGAAATGTATAAATTGAATTACTTAACTTCAATTTGCAATAAAGAAAGCCGACAGGCACATTCGAGTGTTTAAATTAAACCTCTTATTTCTAAACCGAAATTTGATAGTAGCGAGTACAAAAACTGACGCTTGGTATCGATCGTGATGAAAGCTATCTGTCGAATTCGCGTAACTGGGAAAATCTAAGAAGATGCGTAATATCCACTCTCCACGCTTTCTCAATCCGGTTTCTTATTTACCTACATTCGCACTTTAGTTAGAGAAAGATACACAGAGAAAAGATTATGGAACAATAGACTGCAGATGTCGCATAAATACTTTTCTGTTTTCATAGAAAAAAAAGTTGTCTGTCTGTCTCGTTCACATCTTTATCTTTATTTATATAAATTGCTTTTCCCAAGATCATATTTTCGCGTTGGTGATTATAGACATAAATAAATTAGAAACGAGGAGGGGAGTTTAGAGGTGTCAGATTAACTTGGGGTCTGATAGACGGGAGATTATTTTTGTAATAGATTTATGAAAACGCCGCAGGCGAGACTGTAGTGATTCTAGAGTTAAATGACAATGTTGTATACAGTTTTCTAGCCCTTTTCCTTCATTAAATTATAATTTTAGTTTTACTTGTTGTCTTAGATCCAATACAAAATATAGCCCTTTCGTCCTACATTTAGTCGTGTCTCTATTGATTGATTGATTGCTATCAAGGCAGGGCAGTCTCTGTTGTATTATTCCTGCCTTGATTCTATTTTACTTAAACAGGTTAGTTCCCTCGATCAGGTCTAGAAACCTATTTGGTAAATCTTTCTCCGCTGGTAGATCAAACGTGCTTTGCAAAGCAACCCTACGTTGACTTAGTGCCACGCATTCGAAGGTCATGTCTCTATAGTATAATGTAATTTCTTACGGATATTTTGGATCACGATCGACAGGCAGATGCAATACTCTACTCGAAACAATTAAAATATATTATATTTCGTTTCAATTTGCTTAATCACACTCTAGAATTAATTCATGGCTTCTATTAAATTTTAACAGCATTTAATAGCAAAACCATCATGCAACACAAGGAGAAATCAAAAAAATTGAAAATGAAAGGGTTGAGCAATTTTTATCCAAAAGTAATAGTTATATTGTGATGCTAACCGATCTTGGAGATAGGTAATAAACCTATCAAACAAATTCAAACCACTCCTTTGTCAGGCCATACTCTGTCTTGATTCTTTGTCAAGAAAATTTGATAAATTGTAGATCTTGCAGATTAATAGAAGTATGTATACCTGTAGGCAGCTAACTAATTCAGTATTTATAATTCAACAGAGGGTGGTAAAATCATATGTCAGAGATTCTTTTCATAAGTGAAGGAAAGTAAGATGGAAGATAACTGTAATCTGAAAATTATCTCCCCTCTTGATGTGCTGTAAGATAAAAACTTGTGGTCGATTACACAAATGACAAACACACAAAACAGAAATTAAATTATCCAGGTATCATTAAAATACTTTTTTTCACTTGTGTAATGTAGAGGAGGAAGAACTGAGTAATTACTCTAATCCTTACAAATTATTTATACATACCCGAGCACGAAATAAGTAAAAAAACTTTTGGAGTGAACTCAAATGCGTAATGTAATTCAACTCTGTCCTGATATACTTAAAGACACACTCAAATAAAGTGAAAGTAGGAGGGTACAAGATTATCGTCATTATTTTGTTTTACATTTCTTTCTTTTCCCTTTCAAACCAGCTTTTGCTGATTTCGTATTTCGCCTTGTTAGAAACGTCAAACTCTCTTCGACATGCTTGAAATAGGCAGGAGGATAATTGTTAGCTTGCAAGTGGACGAATGATTTCTTTTCAACAAGCACAGGAATGCGGCTAGCTCCACAAAGACCGTATGAAAGTAAAAAATATTCTCTCGGAAAGGATATTCGGTTAGCAATATAGAGCGCTAGCGTGGAACTTAACGACTAAAATCGCTGAAGGAGAGGTCTTTTACTGAGTAGAGAGACAAGTTTCCCGTTTATTGCCAGAGCAATAAAGTTTATTTCCGTAAATTATTTGATACTGTTACGACCTTTAATGGCTTCTTAGATATTTATAGTGTTCTGTCACGCTGTATTTACAATATGGTTCGTCGGAAATTTTTCAACGTGTCAAATAATGTTTAACAACTCAGAAAAGTCTGATAATTGTTTGATTTATTTATACAGTTTAAAAAAAAATACATCAATTTATCCTTATTAACACTTTATTACTTGCATAGTGGAGTAACCACCAGACTACTATTTAACAACCGCTTATATTATTATGCATAAATATGTAACGATTAAGCGAATGCCTATTTTTGCATATTTATAATACAAGGCACAGAATGCGAATTTGCAATTAAATCTTCCTCATGTATATTCAACAGCAAATTTCCACTGATTGAGAGTAGGATAGTGCTAAACAAGGATTGTATTAATACATATGATAACTCAGAATGTAAAGTCATCTTCGTGTATCGTAAATCCGACAAATTCAGTTCAAGTTAATAAATAATTGAAGCTCTCTAAAACTTTAACAACAACTATAATTGAAGTTGCAATGAAGCTGCTCAATTATCAATAATTCACTGTAGTATGGAATATTTATGGAAAAACTTCAATTGGCAGTTGGTGTCTGTTTTCTTGGCCGCTGTATAAATAGTGCAGTCCAAGAAAGCAATAGTTATAAGTACTTTACATTCAACTGTTTACAACAATGATAGAGGTGTACCTTTGCAAAGGCTTCAATGAATTGAAATTCGAAGAATTAAAAGATTCAAGAGCAGGTCTAGGATAATTGTTGGGTTTATTCAGATTGGACAACTCTTAAGCTATGTACTCACTTGGGCAAATTTACGCGCACGAACGCTGTGCGCACACAAATCCTTTGATAAAGGTGAAGAAACCGACAAGCGATGGATAGCGTTCGTGCGCATATTGGGTGTTTCGTGCGCGTAAATTTGCTCAAGTGAGTACATAGCTTTAGGTTATAAGGTGGAGATAACGGGTTCAAATCTGGTGTCAATTATGGGTTTACCATCACTATCAATAAATACTGAATATTGGACTGTAGTATAACATAATTTTGTCGGCGTGATGTTATGAATTTGATATAAATGTAGAAGAAGCAAACCGTGGGGTAGCATAGTTAGGAAATAATGAAAAGAAGCAGTATGGTGACGATAACTTTTGACCAGGTAGACATAGGCAATCGGGCTCGTTAGCTGGTATGAATGATGAGATTGTCACTTTTCAATATGCTGTGGATTGCTGAATAACATGTGGACGTTCCAAATTCGTGAGAACAGCTCTAAATATTGCCACTGGACACGACTGCTGTATTGCTCTGGCGTCAAGAGAAGAATCTCCAACTCATGTTGCTCGAAAATATGTCACTGCACCCTAGACATTAGCTCGAACCCTTGCAAAGGTATCATTGCTCAAGAATTGAGTCCAACAAATTGATGAATACCTAGAGATTGCCATACGATTCCTACAGCTATCTCTTCTTACGTTATTATGTACATCAGCGACGTAGTGACGTAGCGAATTTTTAGAACAGCTGAAGATCGCAGAGATTTACACTAACGATCTCTTTACTGTTCAAAAGCTACCGTTTCGTATGCTTTGTCGTCTGTAGGCATCGTGGGTCCTTTGTTTTGAAGAGAATGGCATCACTATTATTGCGATTTCTGACTGATACTGTGACATGCTGAAAGAATATGATATAGATGACTCTTCGTTTCAACAGAATGGAGCCGCAGCTCATACAGCCTGTTGTTATTGCGTCATTTTGTAAGAGATATTTTGCGACTAATCTCCTCATGAGAAGTCATTGTATCTTAATGCAGAAATTGGTGGGGGGTGGAGGTGAGAGTTGGAGATAATAATTTCAAGGAAAGACTCCAAATGTTCAACCTAAAAAAAATTCTTTATTCTGAAATAAATAAGGAGTCTATTCCATATATGCATTTGATTGTGTTCCCCATTCACTTCTACTTGGAAAACTTGAAAGGTACGGCTTTAGGGGCAAAGTAAACGACTGGTTCCGCTCATATTTAGCGAACCGTCGCCAATTTGTAAGGCTGCGGGTTGGGGGTGGTACCGTAGATTCAACACTTGGCCGGGTAGTGTGTGGTGTGGCGCAGGGCTCGGTGCTTGGACCTACGTTATTTTTAATATTTATTAACGACCTGGCACATGTGACTCGTCAGTCTAACACGATTCTCTTCGCCGACGATACATCACTGACTTGGCATGCTTCGGAGTATGGCGTTTTGGAAGAACAAATCAACGCCGACATCTCTAGAGTTTGTGAGTGGTTTAAAGCTAATGAAATTATTCTCAGCGCTAGAAATACTAAATTATTAATTTACAAAAAACGTACCAGCCTCAATATCGTGATTGATAACAACCTTTTGTCCCCGTCGACTAATGTTAAATTCTTAGGTGTTACCGTGGATACTGGCTTGGGGTGGACCGAGCATGTCCAGCTGTTGTCGAGGAGCTTGTCATCAGCCTGCTATGCCCCAAGAATCATAAAACAAAATCTTGGGGAGCATACGGCCAGAAGGGTATACTTCGCACTATTTGAGTCTCGCATGAGATATTGCATTTACTCATGGGGTTTCACTACGGCGACCAATTTATCTGAAATTCTAAAATTACAGAAGAGGGCCGTGAGGGTGATTGGCGGCGAAGACAACAGAGCCCACTGTCGTCCTCTTTTTATTTCTCAGGTGATACTGACACTATATTCATTGATTATCTATGAGTCGGTGAGTATGGTGTTTAAACATAGAAGCAAATATACCTACCGAGCGGACATTCACTCTTAGAACACTCGTAACTGCAATAGTATAAATCTTCCAAAAACTGACACCTCTCTCTGCAAAAATTCTCTATACTTTATGGGTTTTTCTTTCTTCAATAAATTGCCTCGGTTTATATTGGATTCCTCTAATTTAACTACATTTAGACGCAAATTAAAGAACATTTTATTAGAACAACCTGTTTAAGAAGTTGAGAAGAGTTCACTCTGACAGTCTAGATAGTCGTTCGGCTGCACCGCGATTGCTAATCTGCCTGTTAGATAAACAGAACATTGAAGTACGAAACAGGATGGTGTCCCAACAACTTGCTTAAACCACACGCTGTTAACTTCATCAATGAACGGGACCCTAGTTTTCGGAACAACAGTATTTTCTCGAATGTCACTTCACATAAAATTCTCTTAAGAAATCTAGAATCATTATTGTAGCTTTCGATGATAATTTCCCAAATTGTTGCACTTTAGATCTTAGAAAAATTGCGTTTATTTACTTCTGAAACCTCTTTCTCAGACTTTCTTAAATATCCAAATTTTGGAGTAAAATTCGAGTTACTCAGGGGCTTTACTATGAGCAATACTCTTTTTGTTGTACCACATCCTGCTGCATTGCTAATGGATTCATTTACATGAAATCTTGTAATAATATATAGAATGTCGATATTGACAAGCAAGTTTGTGTGCGTATAGCGTGTCATGGCTGTGTTACAGAATTACTTCACCCTAAGTGATGCTGTGATATTAGTTGTAAGTACCTACTATTTAAAATTAATATAGACATATCACTGTTTTGTTATATTATATTCGAAATTGTGTTGATCTCACTTATTAGGATAATTTGACTAAATAGAGTTTATTTACGTATGGAGCGAATGTAATTTAACTAGACATTATAATTGTCTATTATAAATTATAAAATGCAATGTGGGAAGCGTGTAGTACATTTGACTTTAAAACCGCAATAGCAAGAAATAAATGATTCACCAGCGACATTGTATGTAGGTGACATCACCTTATCTTTATCGCACACAGATCGTATCCATAAAACTATCTCCAGACCTATAAGGCGAATTTCTTAGCTGTCGTAGAGCGGGAGATATTGAGTCGTTCTGGGACATTGTTTCGCACTGTGCATTATTTCCAGCTTGACACAAACACTTTACCTGTCTTGATTTTCGATTTATCACACAAATACGACCCTATATTTCCTGGATTTTTGCAACATCTTCGTAGATGGCATTTCTACTTAATGGTAAAATAAACAGGCTGACATGATCCTATTTTCGTTATTTATTGCAGCTTAGAGAAGTGCAGGAGAATTATACAACGTTTTGAGACCTTAGCGGCGGCAATTCCTTTATGAATAACGTAGCGTAAAAATGAGATATTGAGGGAACGGTAGCTTAAATAACAGGAAATCCCAAATTAAATTAAGAGATAAAAAATTGGACCGTCTTCAAGATAAAATATCTCGTAATTTTGTGAGGTGTTCGAGTCGGAAATATGTATGTGCGTTTTTTAGCATTCAGGACACGGAAGTGGGAAGTAATCAAGTCCGAATAAGAAAAAATTACAAGAAAAATATGACCGCAAATGCGTCACTTGTGACCCTAATGGAAGAAAGATAAAAAATGTGCTGGATTTATAACGCCGTATAAACAGCGAACATGTAACGAATGGGATTGGTTGTAGTTTTCTCGCGGAAAAATAGAACTACATGACAAAAGGGATATTATTTATAATCGAGAATAAAACAGTAAAATATACAAACAGTGTTTTGATCAATACCAAGGCATGATACTCAATGATGTAGTTTTAAAAAGGGTGACGTTTATATATGAGGTAATATATATCAAATCAAATTCTCTGAGTTTCCGAGTTTTGATACAATTCTATCTATATATCAAATTATATATTTTTTTATGAACTGATATACATATGTCTATATAAATGTAAATATTTGGAACATCTTTTTGGTATATAGGAAATAAATGGTAAACTCGGAAAAAACAAGTCTTGTGTTACATTATACAGGTTGTCTAACTTTTGTTACATTTACATTTAGCCTATACAATGACATTAGAAAATCATGGCATAGCATCGATAATTAATCAAATTATCAATTTTCCACAGTTAATTGCGGTAATTACATTCCATTCAATAACTTGAGTGAAATAAAGACAGAAATTGGGCTCAATTGGGCTGCTATCATCGCAGCAAGTGAGAAATTTGTTTCTTCTAAAAGAAACTATTTAGTAATTCATTCCAAAGGCAGTGAATCGTATGATAATGCATGTTAGACATTCAAAAGATTTACTCAGAAGATACACTGTTGGAAAAAGTGACGAGCACACTCTGTATAACCTGAATGCATAAAAATGCATGCTAGCTGATGCAACAGTTTCGATTTTTTCTATAGTTGCATGTTTTACTGAGCGTCTACGACAGATGCAACCTTCTGTCAGTGCCAGCGCCAGTGGGTCGAGGCAAGACATCGGTAGGTTGCCGAGTGGAGGCACATTTTCTTTTCAGACGAATTCAGATTCGAATTGAGCGTTGGTGATGCGCATGGTCATGGTCTCGTTATTCAGATCTGAATCTGATCGAACATCTCTGGGATATGAGCGATTGGACACTTCGACCTTATCTGGTTCCTCCGGCTAACGTTGATGATGAGCTATCAAGGCGAGTTGAGGCAGCATAGTTGGCCAACCCTCCCGCTACCATACAACGATTTATTGACTCCGTGCCTTATCACATCGCAATGGTACGCGCTGCTCGTGGAAGATACTCCCGCATTGATGCATCCTCTCCCAGCAGGGCTGCGTCGCTCTTTAGCTCAATTTTTTCGCTATACTTTAAGAAGATGATATCCACGATTATTAGCATGATTATATATTATTATATATTGAAGCTATGATTTGGAACTACCAGTAACCATACAAAAGTGTCGTACCCTCAAGTCAGCAAGAGATTATTTCCTGTCTTCCTGCAATTTCTTAGTTTGTCAGTTTGCTTTCGTCTGACATGCTTATTTATAACACCTGCTATAACTTCATTGGATCCTAGTTCGAAGAAAAATAAATATATACAAATACAATTTCCTTGTCCTTGGTGGAAAATGACCTTTATAATATAAGAAAAAATCACCCGTGTCATAGTTTGCTATTCGATTGTATTGGACTCGTTATATTTTCACTTTAGTGCTTACAGTGATCAGTCCCCATGTAAAAACACTGAGTCCAGGATATAAAAGAAACAGACTAAATTTAACAATGGTTATTATATATGAGGTTTTAAAGCAAAAGAAAAACAAAAGACAATTTAAAGGGCTGGTTAAACAAACAAGAGGTGAATGTGGTTAGTGCAATGTTTTGAATAGAACTGACGGACTTTGTTCCAATGCACTATGAATGTGAGTGCAGCCCTCGAACTTGGATTTCTCTTGTATGGTAGGTCTTATGGCTGACACCAAGAATGTTCCTCACTGAAGGCCGCTCGGTGGTAGCTGTCCTGGTATCCTTTTCTTTGTCACAAGCAGAAAAACCGCTGCATGCTCACAAAATGATTCGGCGGATGATACCCCTAAATAAAAAAAATATATTAATATTCATAAGTATCATGAAATTGAAAAGGTCTTGACCAGCCTTAATTAATGAGAAAAATTCAGATCGTAATTACGGATTATCTTCCATTGTGCGAAATGCCCTCTTTCAATATACGTGCAATCCTCCCAAATATTAAATCCTTTTTCCCTAAAAGATACAAAAACAACAGCAGCTGATCTCTGAATTAAAATGAAATAATTAATTAAGCAGACATTTAAAATGCGATGCTCTATATCTATAACCACGTGGAAAATCAGAATGAAGGCAAAAAGTCAAACAAAAATTAACTGAAAAAAACTAAACAGTACCCGGAACGGAAAATAATGCACTAATTACAAAGCTAATGTAATTAAGTATATATGTATAACGAAAATGTACCAACCTTATATCAGGTTGCTCATCGAAGTTAATGCAAAGCATATGATATCGCCGAAGGCCTGAAGGGGTGGAAGTATTTTTCTGGAACGAAAATTATCTCTTCACGTGGGCAGTTGACCCGTTAGGATTAAAACGTTGCAAAAGAAATAAAAGACGTTTAGTTTGTTGTGTCTTGAAGACCGATTATTAGTTGTGCAGTTTTGGTATCAAATTAATTAGTTGTGCTGTTGACAGCAACAACAAAGCGGATATGTTATTTTCAAACTTGATACGAGTTCATGTAAAATTTGGTGGAATTATATGTCGTTGATAAACTTTTTGAAAATTATGGTGGTAGTCCAATTTACGAAATAATTGACGGATCAGTGACTAAACGACGCCATCTAAGAGCCAGCTCCAGATACATGAATTGGCATTGCAACTAAATCTCTCTTCATTCATTCATTTTTTATTTAGTGGAACACGTTTCTCCTTCATGACAAAAAGCTTCAATAATATTTCACTGACAGAAATCCAGACTTGAAATTACATTACGGATTCACGAGGAATTTCTCAAGAACTTTTCAAGTATTAAGAGCTAACATATGGCATATTACAGTTTCTATAAATGACTAGAATATATCTTGTAAGCGAGTGCTCACGTATAAAAGATTAAACAGTAAACGTGACGTGGAAATGTTCTGCATTTAAACGTTTTGAAATGAATTATTTAGGTAACGGAATGCTAACGAATAGCCGTTGTTTCGAAGCTTGGAAAAACCCTCCGTGTCTGCTTCCTTTTAACAATTCTCATGTACAAGTCTCAAAGCGCGAAAAATGTTACTTTTAACGTAATGACAACTGGGTAAAAACAAATTCGTAAGCTCGAATTCTATTTTACTGATTAGTGCGTAACCACTGTTGCAGAAAGATGATTCGGATGATGAAAATTCGGTAGGTAGATTTTAGATACAGTAGAGTATTGATTTTGCTGTTGCGTTATAAATGAATATCACATTATTAAATAAGTTAATAAGGTGTATTGTATTTTGTAAATGAAAGTTTGTCCCTGGAGATGCATAAATTATTAAATTACCTCAATTTAGATTATTTTAACGGAATCTTCTGGAGAATCATTTATAACTTATCTGTAAGGTATCATTAGATACACATTATTTCTCTCGAGTTAAGCGGTTTATTTGACCATCTGGGCCTGATCTTGTTTTTGTAAAGGTGAGATATTGTGAAAGTTGCAAATACGAGGAGCTACCGCTATTGACGCAAAATTGTCTGTTAAAGGCGAACTCTTATTGTAAATTTGACACACCTTTGATGTTATACACCGAAAACCGTCTAGCCAGGTTGCGCGCTTTGTGCTAAATTTCTTAAGAAATACGTACCTGCCAGTGCTTATTCTAAAGGATGTAATTTTTTGTACTTTTTTTTGCAAGGATTCCAAATTTGGTGGCGTATTTGCTACCGTACATCATCAACATTTATATTGACAAAAAGGATTTAATGTTAACTGCAGAAATAGGCGTGAACCAAACTAAGTAGGTAATTGATGATGGGAGCGCTTCCAAATGTCTGGAAACAAATCAATGTCGCCATGTTACACAAATGTGATCAGTAAACTATTTAGTTGAGGCTGGGACTGAAGAGTGCTTTCGGCCTTCCTGCCCCATTGAAGAAGACCTGTTTGACTTTGTTGAACTTCTAAGCGTTTGCTGAGTCTTACGGCATGGATCAATCTTTACCAAGCACTTTGAGCTATCTCGAGTATTCGTCTAGCCCCAACACGGGGTGAGAGACAAGCGTGGTAAAAATCCTTTTACTTACAGGCCGAAAAGTGTTCTATGCAAGATCCTTTATGACAGGTTTCTATTTTTAAAGTGCAGCATCTGGGTATCAATCTGTAGCTGCTCACTCTAATGTGACTGTTACCTATGGAACTATGAGTCTTGACGAATTCTCGACTTCCGTCCTGTGGGTGAAGACTAGCAGTGTATGCAGATGATATCGCTATCTATGGTTGTTCGAATATTGACCACTCTTTAGATGATAGCTAGGAGTGGGCTCGCTTTGGGACCCCCAAATTGTGACTGAAATCCATTCCAAGACAATGTAAGGAACCTCCGGTCACTATTATCATTGGAAGAAGTTATCACGTAGAACATAAGACAGATAGCTTATTGTCATCTGATGTATGGTCCTGATATGATGATGGTGATGTTACAACGTTTTTGGGCTGAGTTCGCCTCTGGATGTCCTAATAAAAAATGCTTCCTTATAATTTATACAGCCAGGATTTTCTCCTGTATACAGGGTGTTTCATAATATATGCGCAGGACTTCAAGATGTGATAGCTTGTTCAAAAATTTGAAAAAAGTTTCTATCAACTTACCCTCTAAAACGCATCATTTTCGGGGTGTTGAAATTTAATTAAAAAAAATTGTTTTTGCAAACATCTCCGGAACGGTTTATCGTAAAAAAAACCGCTTTTGTAAACGTAAAGGTAATGAATGTATTTCGCACATTTCAGCGTTTGTGTAATTCATGTTTAATTTTGTATTTACAAGTTTACATTTTGTAGGTACAAACTAATTGTTATTTTGACAGGAGGTAGATTTTGTTATAAAATTTAAAGCGTACTTGTTAATAATAAATTATACAGTCAATATAACCACACACACCGCACAAAAATTCAATTTTTACAATTTTTTACGCATTGTTGTATTTTGCGACATAATTCGGAAGTGTTAAGCTATGTACTCACTTGAGCAAATTTACGCGCACGAAACACCCAATATGCGCACGAACGCTATCCATCGCTTGTCGGTTTCTTCACCTTTATCAAAGGATTTGTGTGCGCACAGCGTTCGTGCGCGTAAATTTGCTCAAGTGAGTACATAGCTTTAGATAGTGAATACGTCGAACATTACGGACATTTCCACATTTTTTATTATACAATTATGAAGTTAACGTTTGCGTTCCTTACTTGTTCTAACGTTTTAGTAAAATAAAATTTTTATTTCAAAAAATCGACCATATTTTTCAACATAAAAGTTGATTTTTCTCGAAAACGATCAATTTTAGAGCTTATGACCAACAGTATCTCTTTTGTCTAGGAAAGATTGGCGGTTCAAATGGGCGTCTCAAAACCGTACTTTCTCCACGGTTCCGGAGATATTTGCAAAAAACGACTTTTTTGATTAAATTTCAACACCCTGTACCTCGATAACGGTGCATTTTAGAGTGTAAGTTGATAGAAACTTTTTTCAAATTTTTTGACAAGCTATCACATCCTAAAGTTCTGCGCATATATTATGAAACACCCTGTATACCTCGTAATTGCAATCCTATAGAACTGAGTGCAGCATATTATATTTTGAGCGATCCACAAACTCATGAAGCTACTGTGGAGAGGGTGTCTCGTTCAATGAATTCTGCTTTTGACTACGACTGAACTACTGTGGTTAGAGGAATCATTACCACAATGTCATGCAGATTAGAGGACTAGAGGGCCTCTTGGTCGTGCTTTAGAAGCAACAGAATTGTTACAGAATGCAAAAGCAGGTGTCTAAATGACATTGTTGTTGTTGAATTGTTGTTTCAATTAATTATGCAACACATGTTTAGAATGAGCGTTTGAAAGAACAATAAGTTCGATTGTTGCAACTAAATGCAATCTTGTGCTCACACTCTGTAGTCGTCTTATGTAATAATATAACTGTTAACATCTAGCAGTGCATTGATTTAAAGGCTTTTTTTATTCTCACAATGTAGAAAACGTAATTTTGTAGAAGAAGCCATCAATTTTGAAAAAGATTGTATCTATGTATGTACATGTGGCTGTTGCAACCACTCACAAATAGATGTGTATACATTATATTAGTCGAGCACGTTCATTATTCGTAAATAGAACTTGCCGTGAGGTAACAAATACCCAACGGCATTAATTTGATTTACCCTACGTATTTGTCGTCTGTTAGTAAACGCTTATAAATGTTAAAATTAACAGCTTGGTAATTTGTCTAATGGTTTTGTCAGAGTGGAAGCCACTATTCCAAATATATACGTGTTGATTTTATTCTTGTAACTGTGTACATATTCAAGTTTACGTATCGTGAGAAGTATACATTGTGCCTTATTTTGTAAATAAATTACAATTATGAAGAGCTGACGTTTAAATAGATGATGTATTTATTCATATTAGCACTCCACTAGTTAATTTTAGAAATTATCAATACCCTTAACTCGGTGTAACTTAGCGCATTCATCTCAAAGGTTTTCGATGAGATTCAGATTGGGTAAGCAGGCCATTGCAATAAATTGCTGTACTTTTTTGCAGAAATATCCAGCTTTGCGTCGGCAATTGTTCATTAAAATCTATCAGAACCATTTATCGTTATGGATAAAAGCCGCCCAAATCATTACACTACCTCCACCAAAATTCAGTGTTCTTGTACAAATCGTGGCAATAATATTTTAAACCATCAGACCTGTTCGTGTTGAATTTCTTCTAGTAATATATCTATTTTGTGACCTTTATGTACTTACCTTTCAATTCCTGAAATATTTCCACTTATATGTCAATAAAGCAACAATTAATTAAATACCAATTTATTCCAGAACATATAATATAATGTTTTCGTTAAAAAGACTTCTTCAGTGGAAGTGCCTATCAACAAAAATATCTAAAAAACAAAGAATTCATTGATATATCGAATTACATATATTGGTTTTACAACTAATTAACTAATTACTAATTAAAATGATTTGAATTATTATTATTAGTATTTTGACACATATTAAATGTCAATTTCTTTCACTGAAGAAGTCTTTTGAACAAAAACATAATATTATATGTTCTGGAATAAAGTGGTATTCAATTAATTGTTGTTTTATTGAGCTATAACTGGAAATGTTTCAGGCATTGAAAGATTTCTTCTAGTCAGAAATTATGAGGTTGTTTCATTCATCATCCCACCTCACATGATCTTGCGCAAATTTTAATCTTGCCTGATGTTGTGTCTCTTTTAAAGTTGGTTTTGGAATCCCTTTTAAAAGCATAAACGTTTGAAGATGTTTAGAGGCTAATGTCTCTGCTATTTCTTTACGTTCAGAAATTCTAGGTGATTTTCAATTTATACCGTTGCTAAATGTTTATAGGGGAGCTTTTAGATAAAGCTATATAAATTTCGCTGAGTGTATTACCGCCAGCGCGGCATTGGTCTCTTCGTACTTGAATGAACATGGCATGAACTTATTAGCTTGTTCCTAATTACATTTGTTGTAGTGTTACACTTTCTTAAGCTTTGCTTGTGAAAGCAAAATGTACGAAAAGTAATGTTACATTGCGTATTAGATCTTGTTTGAAGATAAAAGGTGCTATTTATTTCATGTTTGTAAATATTGTGACGTAACGCTTGATTTTGCCGCAAAATTAGTGATAAATGAAAGGAAATATGCGTCAGATGCCAGTAGTAATAAGGAAATCTCTGCCATAATTGCATTAAATCTCCAGAGTAACATCGACGTTATTCGCTTACAGATTACTTAAAATTAACAACAATAAATGTTTTAGTGATAATATTTAGTAAGAGGTACACTGGAGAGCTTCTAAATCGGCACCACTGCAAGCTAACGTCGACCTTATCTACTAATAATAATACCTACTATAAATCCATACTGAAGGTCACACAACGTAACCCCCTCTACATTGCTATTAAGGTTTAGGAAATTTCGTAACGGTGTCGATTTAGAAGCTCTCTACTGTACGTTTTTGATTGCATTTATTTTTTTTTTGGGGCGCCATGTTCCCAGTTCCCAGCTTCCTTTTTTTTGTTTTATGTGTGCTGGTTGCTTAGTTGCAGTGACTCCGTAAGCTGTATTACTTGTCTGGATACTATTGCAACTCGTGTGTAGTGTAGTTTTGTGTGTGTAAATTGTGTTCAAATGGCTTTGCGACAGCATCATATCGCCTTTTATGATGCCGCGCTGTTAATCACTTTGATCCCAACGGCAAAGGGTAAGTCGATACGGATTTCAACCCTCTGAAAAAATGTCTCTCTAGAGAATCAAAACCCGACTCCTATCATCCTGCTACAACGATAGTCGGCCACCTAACCACTGCGGCTATCGACCCGTTAAAACGATTATATTTCTTTGATGTGTTAGCTTGGTTGTGTGCAGCAATCTCCAATTCCAAACTCCATGCTTATTCTTAATTACTTGCTGGTATTATTTTCTCATCTAGTTGATTATTCCGAAAATTTAGCGAGTATGTTACAATGTTTGTCTAAATACGCTTTAAACAATAAATACAAATAAATACGGGGGTGCACTTAATTGCACTTATTCGGTGGCTATTCTATCTTCTTAAGAGCATTTGATCCACCATATTTCACTTGTTAGGGCGCAGCTCTTATGAAGTTTACTAGTATTTGAAGGGTATACACTTTATCAAGTTGTCTAGTTTCTCAAACCTTTTTCCAACTTATATCTTAATTTTGGCGATTTCCTAAAAATCTGGAAGATTGCTTCAGATGCATGCAACCACACCACTCTTTTGAAAGCTTTCGATCGTACAAGTCGCTAATAACTTTTCTGATATAGGAGTCCCATGTATATTCAAAACTCATCTGGAAGATCAAAGTTAATATGCATTACTCAAACATTATTATGCCGACATCTTCACCCTTATATCGGATATGTTAATACCAGTGACGTTATTAAAGACTTTGGTGTCATCTTCGAAGTAAGGCACAAATTCAACATCCACGTTCCAAATGCTGCCCCTGTATATTAGAATCATTTTGGGTTAATTGTGCGTCATATTTCAAATTTCTTACCTTACTACAACGTCGACATAGAAGTGCTCCAATTTATCTGAAAGGTGATAAAGAGGCTTAAGGGTCAATTGATTAACCAGTCCTTTTTATTGAGGTGTGGGCAAAAAATTTTCTACCTCAAGAGAAAATGATAGACTTTACCGATTCTCTCTACCATATTCCATAGTGGGAGATTAATACGCTGGAAAGGATAGAAAAGAGACAGGAGGGACACCACGGTGGAATTATGAAAGAACGGAAAGGTACCCTAACCAAACGGTATCACAAACAAATCTCTGAGAATGTCCTACAGAGTTATGTAGAGATTGTCAAAGGTGCTACAGGCAGTGATAAGATCCAGAGCGATTATCATCTCTGGCAATTGAACTCCAGAGCGTTTGAATAATTAAACCAGTCGGAGAGGGCTTTGACTGCCAAAAAAAATGACGGACATAGACAATGATTTATTATATCTACAAGATGGCTAGGGCAGACATGAACTCAGGTTTGATTGTCATTTTGAATACCTATATCCGTAAAAAGGTGGTGGAGATAAGGATGGAGAGGAGCCTTTAGGATGCAAGCATACTCAGTTGTTGTGCTTCCAAAGTACGCTCCTTGGCCCGTATCTATTTAACATATTTATCCACTACGTCCTTCAAACTACGGTTCTCAAGAAATCCCCAAGGAAGCATAGACAGATTGGTGGAATAGGGTAATCGGGTATATGGAGTCTTATCAGTCCTACTCAGTTTTCGTTATCAAAATTTAGCTTAATAATCCCAAAAGTTTAAAAGCGTCTTTCGACATTATCCAAATGTTTCATTTTATATAACCCGTAAATAATGTAGGATATACAACTTCAGTAATTCTTGTTGAAGGACAAATACGACGTTGTATTATTGCCACTAATTTATAAGTCCAAGACAAAAGTCCTGCTGAAAGTGCTATAACTCTTTTATACTGACTTATTCTGACAGCTTCACAAATGTACAATGCAGCTGCAATCTCAGAGGTGAATTATCAGCTGCACATTCAATCGTTTAATTTCCATACCAAACAACTTCCCCGTGATAAATTATGCATTCCTTGCATTGTCAGGGACATCAGTAGTGAGATAAGTAAGGATTAATTACATCCATAATTCTATGATATAATATCTATGATTTAATTCTGTAAAATATTCACATTCAATTGTATTTATAATTAATTTGTCGTGCACTCACAAGATTATGATAGAATTAGAAATCAAAGAAAACAAATCATTTTGAGTCGTGTTAATTGCTCATCTCAATTTCAATTAAAATATAACTTCTTCAGTGGAACTAATTTAAATATTCCTTCAACTATTATTTAACTAACCGGAAGAGTATTCGTGGGAGAGCACTTTAATTATGGACTCTGAGACCATTTCGGTGGCCATTAATCTAACTGAATTAAATAGTAGGTCTCGAAATTTGAAGTTAATTTAATACACTAGTTCTGGGCAGTAGTTTAATTGAGAACTAAGTATATCTGTTAGAGAGAATAAAATGAGCAATACGTACTAGAACTTATCTTTTCTGTTTTGGTCGTTTCATTTAGTTGTAAATAGATCAGTGCTTTATTATAGTTTGTAATTGCTATCTAATTAAAAAGTTTTAATTATGTCAATTATTTCAAGTTTGTAGCAAAGAAATAACAATTTGAAAGTGACATTGTCGGAACACAATCTAAAAGTTATATACGTACTCCGATTATACAATGTAAGGTACCCTTATCCAATTTATATCAAAAGTTTTCCTCAACTATGAGACGAATTTCAGCATTCATACCGCACATATGATTTATACAATACGCTTACGCACAATCTTCATGTGTTTTATGTTAGGTTGTTTAAGGTGCTTTCTCATTAAAAGTAATTTAATTATATAAATCTTTAACTTTAACAAGAAATTTAGGCAATTTATGTCATAAAAAGCCCCCTTTATAATAATATGAGAATATAACGATGAAGGTTACGCTTTTAAATATAGAACGTGAAGCACGACGCATAGGCACATTATTCTAATGGAGTTTCCAAGCAAACAAAACACTGATGATATAAATTTAACCCAAGAACCTTTAAACTTAAACCTAACGTAAAATTTTAGATCTTTATCCGTAAAGTAAAATATTTACCTGTTTTAAATGGTGTACAACTTTAAATGGGAGCTATTAAACAAAAAAGTTCTTAAAACAGCGAAATTTTAACTTACTAAGGTCACATTGTCCGTTGGAACAAAGTATCATTATCCTGCGTTTTGTCAACATTATAAAACCGGACGAATACTGATTTAACCTTTTTGTCTGGCTCATAAAAATCGTGTGACCCACGATTAAATATAGCACACAATGGTTTCCACTTTAGTCCCAACCGAAGTCGTTTTTTTAAATTTTTTTCGTGGAAATTTTGTTTTACTAAATTAATGAAAGAAGTAATAGAAGAAGACTAGCTTAACGTTTATTTCAGAATGGTTCACATGTCGAGAATTTGTTTTTTTCTCTATTTTATATTTGTTTTCTTTTGTGTTTGTGTATATTTACTTGTAGACGTTTCTCTTAAAAATAAATTGGATTAGATTAGTAGTGGGTTGTGTACCCAATATCATCTCTCTTCACTGCGACCTATAAGATTTATTGTCGGGTATTTTAGTCCCAAATGATCTCCAAACCGAGGAAGTGGTGCCTTTACCGAGCCAATGCCTCGTAGTTGCACATAATGTGTTCCATCGCCTCACAATGATTCTAACAAAATCGGCATTTATCACAGTCCACCTTGCCTATCTCCTATCTTCGTGAGATGATATCTCAGAGGACCGTGGACATTGAGTAAAACCGTCATGGTGTTGAGGTCTCTTCTGTCGAGCTCCAGCAGAGACTTCGCCTTATTGGCTGAAAAAGTAATACATTTCTTCGATTGTCTTAGTTTTGGAGTGTAGGTTCAGTACGAGATTATTTGTTCACTTTCTCAATTTTGGAGATGAGCTCTTTGGTGAAACCACAGAATGGATCTGGTCCAATATATCGGAATGACGCACCTTTCTTTGCAAAACCATCGACAGCTTTGTTGCCTTCACATTTCTCAGTGATCTGATACCCACATCAGTGTAACTGATGAATTAAATTAGTATTCATCCATATATAACGGGTGATACATTTTGTGTTAATAATACTTTCCATTTATTGCATAGCTTGTTCTTGATACATTCCTGTGTGTAAATGACTGGTCTTCGCTTCCTTTTATTCCTAGTTATTTACGTCTAATTAAGTGCTATAATGAAAACTACTGGGTGCCACTTGAAAGAAACAGCATTTTTAATGATTGAAGATATTTTAGTTGGGTGTTAATCTCTGCAAATCCTGTATAAATATATTTTTTTTAATGTGTGGTGGGTGCTTAGTTGCTATAAGTTATGACAGTTGTGCAGTGTTTATATTTTATTCTAGCTGCGAATCACTTTCTTATTGAAGAATAATTATTATATTGTTTTTTTTTTTCATTTGGTATGCGCGAATGTCTAGGAGACCAAACAAGCTTGTTGATGTCTACAATATCACGAGGTACCGTAGAATGGGGTGAATCGGATCGCTGGGGTGAATAGGATCAAAAAGTCGGAGTTTGTTTAAAGAAATCGCCAAAGCCAAAATAACCAATAAAACCCATTGTATTTGACCTCGATGAACTCCGAATAGCATAGTAAGAAAAAGTTGATAATACATAGTCACTCGCAGTTTATTAGTGTTGACAATCAGTATATAACCTAAAAACGTTGTTAGTAGCTGTTTTCGCAGGTGTCAAAACTTTGTTTGAAATTCCGAAATTTAGTGAGATATAATCGACGTACTTCGTGTTCGTGACCCCAACAGGTTACTAGTTAAGGCACATAAAACAGTTTTAGTCAAATTTCATGCAAAAATAATTTGGAAATTTAATTGCAATTTGATGATTTTTTTTGGTTAATGGGGTGAATCGGATCAATACTTGGAGTGAATGGAATCAGGTGTTGGGGTCATATTCTACTAATGACAAAAGAGAAGGTACATCTGGGTCTTTCAGTAGATTTTATATAGCACAAGCTTTAAAAGCAAATAAAGAGCGACACGAAAGCAATTTTTTACGCGAAAAAGATACCAGAGTTTATTCTGGTTATGTTTATACATTTCCCGATGTAAAAGATGAGTATAATTTTACGTTCCAACAAACTGTAGCAAATCTAGAATCTACCGAAAAATATGGACGCGGACTTTTCAGATTTAGGTATAAAATAAATGTACAAGAACACAATAAATAAAAATATAAATAAAATTGTGGTTAAATATATAGTATTTTCTTGTAATTATAATAATAAACGTTCATACTTCATATTAATTTGAATAAATTGAGATCTACATGTTTTAAAGTTATATCTAACGAAATTGAGATGAATATGATTAAACATTGTAAACACATAGCTGAGCCTATTCACCCCAATGGCGGGTGAATAGGATCAATGAATAAAAAAAAAGTTTCTGGTACGCCACTGGTCTTAAAAACATTTCGAGATTTCAAATCAATAGATCGGGTGTAAACTGTTGTTTTGATGTGTATACCAAAATTGTATGCCTATTAGTTAAAACGTTACACAGTTTCAAAGTCCAAAAGTGATCCTATTCACCCCATTCTACGGTACTCGATATCCCTCCCTCCCCCTCTCCCGAAAATCCCAAATATCTATAATAAAAATTAATGCCTTAATATGCTTTATTTTTTATTACTTTACTTCAGTGGTGTCGTTATGACTTCTTACGTCTTTAAGTGTAATTCCAAAGCGAATGGAAGCCAGTTATGTAGCAAACGGTAAACATAAAAATTCAGTACAATACTCAAGCGTACAACAACTATTCAAGTTGGTGGGAAAATTGAAACGGTTCTCTCGTTTTTAGCTCGTTCCCGAACAGACGCCTCTCGCTGGACGCTATGTAAAACGGTTTATTGCAGAATCTGCCCACGTGCATGTTTGTATCAGTGCTACAGTTCCCCCGAACAGAGTCGAATGTAAAGGCGCAGCGGAAGTTTTCACCGCTTTGAAATTCTTAACGGCTGACACTTCAATCACAGCGTTGCTGTTGCAAAAAAGTTGTGGTCGACGTACATCCTAACATTTTATTAAAAACTCTTTTCAGAAAGATATCAATTCGTTCTTTGTTGTTCGTGTTTTGTTCTTACTGATAAAGTTCTCATGGTTTCATTTTAATTTTTTTACAAAGAAGAAGCAAAAGATATGCTGGTTAAAATTTTAGACTGAAGAAGATGTACTGAAATCGATAGTAAAATAGGAAAGTATGTAGTAGTTGTATTTCTCGTTTGACTTATCGCGTAAAAGCCTTTTTATTCTTTTAATTAGTTAATTAGGAAATGATTCCTGTACAAGTTACCCGGTAGCAACCCAATTCAGTTGTCATCAATCTATTAGAGGCTTAATTCCACCGAGTAGGGTACCAACTATATATCATGTTAACATCTTGAAGGATTAAGATGGTCAAGTTCGATATTTGATGAAAGCAGTAATGTCTCTTGTAGAGTTCAAGCAGCCAGATTCGGAGAGATTTATATCAGATTCCGAATTTCACGAACCAAGAGTTATTGATTTTCCATCAATCACTAGACTTTTTAATAAGAGGGAACCAGCGTACAGAAACATATTTATGTAAATGGAGTACCGATAAACGAAAGGTTACACTCCGTAAATGATCGAAACAAAATTTAAATTTTTCCAAATTCCACTGACGCAAATTTATTACTCTTTAGTATAATGGGCGTGGATCAACTAGTTAGATCTAGTTATACTTCTCGTAAAAATGATCTTACCGCAGCAGTGCAATAAGTAGAAAGAAGCTAAATGTTAATCAATATGGAGATTCTAAAATAGCTTCTTCGCAAATCAACGGTAAAACTCACCTGTATTCATCAATCACTTTGAAAATCTACAGATATATTCCAATACAGAATCAGAATAATATAATTGAGATTACATGTTTACAATAGAAGTTAAATTGAGTGAAATTATTGATTAAAATAAGTACTAAGAAATAAGAAAATATATAAATTAAAGGTGTTTATTATAAACAAAATTAATAACGACTCAGATGTTGTTAGGAAATATTCTCTATTCGTAATCGAATGAACACTTTATGTATACAAAAGTTGAAAGAAGTAACAGCTGTAGTTTGCCAGGCTATAGCAGTAGAGGACTCAAAATATATTTCTCCGTTCATATTATAGATGGTGTCTGTTATTTCATACACAAAAGAAACCGTTTCAATACTTATGAAAAGATTGCATTAAAAGAAATATTTGCCCATTTATTTTTAATGTTATGTATTGATAAATATGAATAGTATGAATCTTTCTTTTCTAGGAGATCAGCAGATTACAGCAATACATCATATAAAGTAACAGTTCCTTCACCTCTTTCAAGTTACGTGGGTAATACATAACCTACGCATATAAAAAATAGCCGAAGAGAGAAGATAGAAAGTTCAACAAACTTAGATATTAATTTTTTTACATTTCAGCAATAGAGCTGAACTTCATTAGACTGTCGTCTGGATACCTAATTCTGGTTATTTATGGCCCTTTGCGGTGTTGCTGTGCTTGTGGAACCTTTTCTGGTATTTCTTCGTTGTTGAGTTGAGTTATTGGTGAGTTTTGTTAGCTCTTCGTCCAACACCTTACTGAATGTAGATGACACAGTTTGAAAAGTTTCTAGTCAATGCATCCTTTTCCGTGTGTCAAGTTGTCTTCTTGCCATTTTTCAGGTGATATTGTATCTGGTATGCTGGTAAAGCATTGCTCTTTCTCCTACGTAGGTAGTCTATTCACTTTCCCGATCTTCAAGTAGGTTTCCGCTGGGTAGAGACGCCTATAAGTTGAGCGTAGGTTTTCACGATCATTTTTAATTGTATTGAAATCTTCTATGAGTTGTTGCGCAGAAACGTTTTTCCTTTTTCGCGTTTTGCTAATCATGTACTAATTTCCTTCAGAAAATTTCTAAAGACCCATCGTGCTTTTTTGCTCTCCCTTCTTATTTTAGAACAAAGATGGCTATTTTATTTGGAGAGTCCGCAATCACCACCTTACGGGTTATCAAAGATCTAGAAAGCAGGAAGTCATCTGAAACCGATCATCAGTTTGTATCAATTGCTTCCATACAAAATGAGGAGATACATTGCTAAACAACTATAGACAAAATTGTCAGTTATATATGGAATTTTGAGCATTTCACAAAAATACGCTTCGTAATCAGTTTCATCGTAGCCTCTCCAGTGTAGACGAAATATCGGAGATCATTAGACAATTAGCACCAGAAGAACTACGAGAAGTCCTGATAGAATATTCAAGGCTTTATTTGATGCCAACCCACCTCCCATAAAATGAGAACTTTTATTAACAAAATAGTAGTGCAGTATTATGATCACCCCTACTTTTTCATGGAAGCTGGTCATCACGAAGCTATACCAAGAACCTTACCATCGCAACCCAAACTCTTAGTACGAATAGATGTAGATAACTATCTTTGAAGGCCGAAACATATAGAGAATAAACAATTTTGTGAGAAACAACATTAATCTAATTTTTTCAAATCTTATAAATAAGAAAGCTGGCATTACTACTGGTGAGATCGCTAATGAAACTAAAATACGGCTAACACTATGATATACAGATGTCGTTAAATAGCCTTTGGTAAGCGGTTTAGAGGTACAGTATTTTTGTTTGCTTTTATTATATTGAAATCTATCGATTTTTCTTCACATCTATTTGTTGCTCCAGCATCTATTATTGCCAGAGCAGTTATCGTTATCATTTTTTCATTCATGTTGGTTTGAACGTAGCCCATTTTAAATACATACATCATTCTTTCCATTGTTATTCTTCTACGCTACATTACAGAATTAAATTGAATGGATAATAGCTTTTCAAATATAATTCTTTGCGTAAGACAAACGGTTCGAGATCTAAATCTGTAAGATCGCTTAACTGGTGATCTGAGGGGTTGCAGTTGAATGCGTTGGAAACGATTTTTTTCATTAATTTCAAGTGGGTCGTTGCAGTATTGATTTGCCATTTGTAATTGGGATGTAATTAATAGCGCAACATTACTTGTGGTTAGTTTATGTAGTAACAAACCCACAGAGCACTTTATTTACACAAAGATTACATAGCAGGAACTATAGTAATGACTTTGGCAGACAAGACAGTTTAGGAAGCGGATGGAATTACATCTATCACTAATGCAGAAACATCTCTATTGATTACACGATTATAAAGGGCAACAGAATTTTAATGATATTCGTTACCTACAAATTTTCAGCTTTTACCTAATGTATGAGAAACGTTATTTTGTTAAAACTTTCTCGTCAGCACTAGCGATTTCAAAAGGAGCAAGTAATGTAGGGAAGTTTTCTAATCTAGTTAAGCGCCTTTCAATGTTTCTTTTGTTTCTCGCGTGAAATTATCGCATTAGAGCCTTTCCTCATGCCTACATTTGCGTACCTTTTTGTAGCGAATGTTTGGTGTCCGAAAAATTTGCATCTCCTACAGCTTGGAACTATGTTTCGGAAACGAATAAGATAGGAGATATTTCTGCATGAATTGAATAATACAGCGATTAGAAAGGTAGCAACGGCATAACGAGTTGACTAAAACACGGCCATCGAGATTGTGAAAGTAAAAGCTTGTCGAGTTCCTTTCTCAAATTTATAATATAGAAGATATGTAGTTTATTAATGTTTTTGAGCATATATGGAATATTTAGGTTAATCAATAGATTATAGTGGATGTATGCACAAGAGAATGAATTTATTACAATAAATATTTCGTTAATATAACTTATAAGAATTTGAAATTAAATGATAACCGCCAATAACTATAAAAGGAAAACTGTCATCGAAGACATTGTTAAATTATTTCGCTGGTGCAGAAACCTGCAGCAAATTATTTGGAAAAATCAGGAACGAAGAGTATCTGGTGGAAGTTTCAATTTTATGGTGTACTATTCTGCGTGTCCTGGTAATAAGTTTGATAAAGTAACCTACCTATTTGTTGGCGCAACTAATTTGTATTAAATATTGGATTGTAATTAATGGTAAGTATGTTTTAATGGCCCGTCGAAATCATAATCTGAGTTGCCTAATTATGGCCAGAAAAAGTTCTAACGCCTATCCTTTAGATACCGCAAAATCAGCTTATAAGTTGAGCCATTCACTTGTAGCGGATAGCTTGTTGCTGAAGGTTTAATTTAATAAGATCCTAGTGACTTATCTTTAATGAAATGCACGATAACTTTCGTTAGAAGTTGGGTTGTCAGCAATCTTCGTCGTTGCGTTCTGAAAACTTTTCTTGGTTATAGTGGTAGCGTGTGCATGCAATTACATGAAGAAGGTCAAGCGATTGCTAAATTATATTTTTACACTGCAATGGTGACTTTAAGCTAAAAACCTAGGAAACCTAAAAACTTAGGAAGTATCATCGACTAAGAACAGCATTTTGCAGAAAGCAGCCTAAAAACCTTCAACTTACCAACGAAAATTCAAGGAGGTGAAAGTAACACCATTGATGCTTTTAGTACATTGCATACACCTGCAGAACCGTGCTATAAAATCTGTGTGTTTGTTTTGCAAGAAGTTTATAGAGAAAAATTTGGACAGCACCACCAATTGACCAGCGCAAAGTAAACATTAATATGGAATTTCAAACTTGTCAATAGTAAATACAATGAAAGGTTTTTAATTTCTTTATGCCGTCATAGAATATTTCCATCTCGAATATTTTTTACTTGATATCCCAATAAATTCATTTAAAACGATCAATTTTAATCATTCATCTTCTTTTTATTTATATTTATTCCCCACATGGGACAATTGGGTGGAATTGTTAAACTTCACAGGATTCTAGATAGATTTTGTTCGTAGACCTTACGTTCCACAAAAGAGTCGGATGTGGGCTCGTTCAAAGCCCGTTAGTTAATACTAGTATTATTGTTATTATGAATTATCTTGTAACCCTCTTTTGCTTGGTTTTTAAATTAATTTAAATTAATGTTTATAACTTTTGGCTTTTTTGGTCGTTGTCAAGATGCAGGAAGACAGAGCGTTAAATTAAGCTAACGTGCACCATTTTAACTGTATCCCCTTTAAAACTCAATCTAGGTTTTTCTATTTTATTGGTGTTTGCCATCTAGTGGTTAAGACGTGACCTACCAAGAAATGTAGTTAATTCATTAATTATTATTATTATAGAAAATGGAATCCGACTTTCTTTAAACTTTCCAGATAAGGAATAATCCTAAGGAGTAACCTATGCCTGTCGTATAAATGATCCATTACATTGAACTCCGCGTTTGTTATTGCACGTTGAACACCTTACACTTAGACCGTGCAGTCTCTGGATAATATCCTAACTTTCTACTATTTCTACTGCCCTTGGGGCGTAGACGATAAGAGGAAATATTAGGGTAGCCAAAACTGTTTGTCACTCTTAACAGTTTTTTTTTTTTTTTTTTTTTTTAATGTGTGGTGGGTGCTTAGTTGCAGTGACTCCGTAAGCTGTATTACTTGTCTGGCTATCACTGCAACTCTTGCGGTGTAGTTTAGTGTGTGTAAGTTGTGTTTAAATGGCACGAGCATTTTCAGAGCAAAATGGTTGGTAGCTATAAAAGGAAGCGTGGTCCCTTGCAGATAGCTATTCAGGATGTTGAATGACCATCTATAAAGCCGGAAAAACATATAAAATTCCATGCTATACAGCCGTTTAAAAAATCTTGAGGATGCAGAGAAACTAAATAAAGCCAGATCAATTGAATTGGATCATTGGTCATGAGCAAGCCCTAGAAAGAGGTATTACCACTTGAGGAAAGCGGATATTATCTATCCGAAAAGGAAGTTTCATATCTAATTTTCACGTTTGTAAAGCAGCCTAAACTTGTAAATACTCCATGTAAAGGTGGCATGCTAAGCAGTAACTGATTTCGTGGTCTTCTCCAATTTGAAACCATGACGTCAGTAGCTTTCTCATAGATCCAAGTTGTCGGCAAAAGAGGACTACCCTGCTTTCGTGTTACCAGTACATGAAAATATAGTTCTCATTGTTGGCTAATGCTTTAGGAAAACAAAATACCATCACTAAATCATTTCTAAAGACACCAGTGCGTATGAGCAAGGAGCAAGATCTTGCCGATATCTTCTCTGGAAAGATTTGATTATATATAACGTTGTTGTCACATCTAATTATGTATATTTTATACTTACAAATGGTTGTAATATCCAAATCAACGTAGATACAAAACAGAACAAATAAAGAGAAGTTAGGAGTCGTATAACCATCGAAGTTGATACAGTTCTTTATTATTTATACGCGTTCCTTATTTACTACCGTGCTAGTATATATATGTACCTATATCCTAAGCAAAACACTTCAACGAAATGATAGACAGAAAAATATCGCGAATACTTACACAGGCGTTCGACCCATTTCAGGAAATTTGTTCTCATATATTACATTCTTCATATGTTGGGTGTATCTAGCTGGCATATGGCTAGATGAAAATAGGTAAACGTAAGAGGCATTTGAGAAAGATAGTAAACATCTAAATGGTCGACTGTGATGTTTTGACCCTTAAGATAAAGTTCTCGCATCTGGGATATAGAATAACGTGTGTAACAGTCCGTATAGTAAACAAAATGTTATAACTTGTTTTATATTAAATTTCTCAAGTAGGTAATTAAATTACGAACTGATTCAAATTTGAAATTTATATATGTATCTAAAATTTTGTTGTAATATTTATGGCGGGAGGTGTACCATTAAATAACATGAGTCATTTTTTATTAAAAACAATGTGAAATAAATAAGAAATAATAAAAAATAAAATTGTCATCACGACTATACGACATGAAACTGCAATCTCTTACCAGGAAATACAGAAATAATAGTTCTATGGTCTCAAACAATTTTTGGCGACCAGAAAAAGCAATACATATGAAATAAATTTATTTTCTTTTTGACCACCGCAATTGTCGTATCAAACTATCAAATTCTGGTTATATGTACAGGGTGGGCAAATTTCGATGTTTTCATAGGGGATCTCGGTAACTATAAGAGGTATCAAAAAACGGACCACGCATCCTCGATCTGTTTTTTCGAGAAGAGGATGATGGTGAAAACCAAATTTGGCTATCGGCTTTCGGTTTCGAGTTACGAGGGAGCGTTTTTATATTCGCGGAATGAGCGGGTTGTAGAGGGGTGATTAGGCGCATTGGGGGCGTGGCCTGTGCAGCGACTCATAATTAGTACAAATACGAAGTTTCATTGTTATTAGACAGTTAGGAGACAGCAGGAGAATGAAAGACCATAGACTAGACAGTTAGTCTTTGAGCTATCGTCAACCAAGTAACATAATCAGGAGTGAAAAGTGAAATATGGAAAAAATCGAATATCGTGCCGTTATAAAGTTCCTTATCAGGCAAGGAAAATCAGTCGCGACCATAATGAATGAGATGTCATTGGTTTACGGCGACTGTTGTCCAGGAAAAACCATGGTGTACAAGTGGCATAGTTTATTTAAACAAGGAAGAGAATCCCTTGAAGACGTCCCGAGGCCGGGCAGGAGCATTGAGATGACCACTTAACTTATCCAAAAAGTTGAAAAAATTGTACTCGAAGATGCTCGACTAAAGAAGAAACAACTTGCAGGAATGGTTGGCATGTCTAAGGTCAGCGCAAGATGGGTACCGAGAATGCTCACGCCGCCGCAAAAACAACAGCGCGTAGAGTGTTCGCGTGCTTTTTTGGACCTCTGTAATGAAGACAAGGATGGTGTATTGAGTCGAATTGTTACTGGAGACGAAACTTGGGTTCATCATTATGAACCTGAGTCCAAACAAGACTCCATGCAGTGGCATAAAAAGGGCACAGCACCTCCCAAGAAATTTAAAGTGTCACAATCAGCTGGGAAACTCATGGCAACGGTAGTTTGGGACTCGGAAGGAATATTGTTGATTGATTATAAAGATAAAGGAGTTTCTATAACCGGAGAATATTACGCTTCAATATTAGAGCGACTAAAAGAAGCCATTAAAGAGAAAAGACGGGGAAAATTGACGAAAGGTGTGCTGCTTTTGCACGACAACGTCCACAAGAGCCGCGTTGCGTTAGATGCCCTGCATAAGGTGGGCTTCGAAATTGTGAATCACCCACCCTACAGCCCAGACCTGGCCCCGAGTGATTATTACCTGTTTCCGAAAATGAAAAAAGAGCTGCAGGGTAAAAAATTTACTGCCGATGATGAAGTCAAGGAGGCAGTTTCGGCGTATTTTGCAGATAAAGAGAAATTATTTTTTATGAGGGTATAAATAAATTAATTGAAAGATGTGAAAAATGTCCGTCTTGCAGGTGAATACTTATATTGAAAAAGAAAAATTATTTGGTTTTTTTATTTCCACCCCTTATCCCCCATTCCGCGAATATAAAAACACTCCCTCGTATCCCTGAAAATTCGATTTTTCCCATTTTCGTTTTATCACGATATCTCGGCTATTTATGAAAATTGACAAAAATGACTTTTACGTTCTTCAGGCACTTTTTTGATTAGAATACAATGGCGTTAGAGAACTTTTGAAAAAATTTTCGAAATTCGAGGTAGGACATAAAGTTGTATTTTTTTATATGGAACATATGTATAGTTGGCTATGATATCATTAAAAAGAGGATTTTTTGGCCATTTCAATGATATATATCATGCGGGGTGTATTCGTTCGTTTTCACTGTATTATAGCAAAAAATTAACATTTTCCATTGATTTTCATCATTTCATTGCTTTTTGTTAGTAGGCGTGTGTCATTCAACATACATGAATCTGTCAGTAGGTTTATAAATAGTATCAATAGTTTAAGTTCATTATTTGATTGTTGCTTCACCTTAAAATTATAAATTTGGCTGGCTTATGAAAATTACGAAAAGTATGATATGTTGGAATGCTTTATTCTCAATAATAATAATGCTGAAGCTGCATGTGAAACATATTTTAATCGTTACCCGGAAAGAAGGCAACCTAATAAATCTATTTTTGGAATATTGAAAGATAATCTCATTAATTTTGGAATTTTTAACAAATGAAGATCGACGAATCACACATATTTTAAATTTCATGTTGAGAATAAATTAAAACATGATTAAAAATTATTTACAATAGATGTTCGAACTAGCGCCCATTATTTACAATACATAATTCACACCGTCTCGAAACGCTCCGAAGTGCATTGTGAATATGAATACAAGTAACAGAATTAAGACACTGTATAAAGTTCTCTCTCAGTTCGTTAATGTTATTATGAGTTTGTTTGTATAACCGGTTTTTAAGATGTCCCCAGAAAAAGAAATCTAGGGGTGACAAATTCGGCGAACGTGGTGGCCATTGCATTCGAAACAAAAGAAGTGCCTGAAGAACGTAAAAGTCATTTTTGTCAATTTTCATAAATAGCCGAGATATCGTGATAAAACGAAAATGGGAAAAATCGAATTTTTAGGGATAACTCTAAACCGAAAGTCGATAGCCAAATTTGGTTTTCACCATCATCCTCTTCTGGAAAAAACAGATCGAGGATGCGTGGTTCGTTTTTTGATACCTCTTATAGTTACCGAGATCCCCTATTAAAACATGGAAATTTGCCCACCCTGTACATACGTGTTACCGTTATTTAAGAAATGATGCAAACAAGAAGCAAGTTTATTTGGATCCCTAGCCGTGAATTTTACACATTCATAGAAACATCAACACATTATTTATGTCCCATATGTCCACCCCGAAATTATCATTACAGATAACTGCGATAAATAAAACATATCTGAAGGTACAAGTTTTGGAACTATCATCACGCATCACTAGTTTCAAATTGATCAATATGCAGCAAATATTGCTTCCAATTTCTTAGTAGATCTAGCTTTCTGATCTTGCCGCTGACGGAGTGTCAACGCGATGTTTCCCCGATGCCTACGCAAATTATATGCAAAGAAAAACAATTCAAACACAATTTTAAACAAAAATTAAAGACTTCCAAACATTTAATCACATAGCGTGACGAAAGCATGTTCCTAAGGTACGAAGTCTTCACAATTTCCAATTTTGGATACTTGAAACTCCCAGACCTATTCGAGAATTTTGATACTGAAGAACTATCATAATGCCAGAATTAGGTACAAGAGCATGGTTGAACGAGTGTTTTCCAGATAGAATCTGGTGGTGTGGATCAATGTCAAGTTCAAATCAGAATCCGATTGACGTCTTAGTTTCGGATTTTTCGATTAAAAAGTGCATTCGACTCATTTTGGGAAATGAACAGGAAGTGATAAATGTAATTAACGCTACAATACAGATATGATGCAATGTATTATGCTACAGCTTTGTCTTCAAACTAATCACTAACAGTTTCAGCATTTACGTTAATTATCATTATTATTGTTATTTTTATTAGACTTAAATAAATTATTCTGTCGTACGACCCCTCTGACTTATAAATAGTTTTATACCATGTTGCCATGTTTACACTTCCTTTAAGCAATTTATATGGTTTAACTAATGACAATGCAACATTTCCATATTAAGATTGTCTATTCAGAATACAGGTAAGCGGTACCTATATATGGTATTTTTAGTAAACTGAGGTGTAAACACAAAGTCGAAAATTGTTGTAATGAAGGGAGTGCTTGCCACCCCCTCCCACATCTTTTTTGGGCACTGAAAACATGCACTATGTATACACATATAATTTCAAATTTTTACGAATTTTCTAGTTGGGTTTCTCTTCTTAGATTAATAATTGACTAAAAAATGATCAAATAAGAATGTACTTGAATGTTTTGGTTATTTAAATGCGCTTGCGAGAAATATTTGATGACTTGTTTGGCGTGTTAGACCATTTGCTACTAAACAAAATTATGTTGCGCAAACAATAAACTTTGTAAATGTACTAACACTGCTTTTAGTTAAACATAGAACTATTTGGGCAATATGTAATACGCAATTGGTTTGAAGTTGTCACTCTCTCTAGGTGAACTTGACATTCGTAAAAGGCAATGTATGTTTCTATTTTACTGAGTATTTCCGCATACCATCGGATGCTAAAAAGTGCTTTTAACGGAATATAAAGTATCTCTATTATATACGTTCCTGACACACATATGCGTAGAAGTACATTTTGTGCCTCTACCTTGTTACATCGAAACTTCGTTTGCATACAAGTGACAGCCTCTATAGAGTCAGTATAATATATGATTGCTCATCTGAGCACGAATATCGCAATTATATACGGGCACGTTGTATACACTTATAAAAGCAAAGATACGGTTTGTTAGGAAAATTTGTTACTGTGATTGCCAACAAAGCAAACATTATTATGTTGTACGGTATATCCACACATACAGAGGAGAACATACCAGAACTTCTTCGTGTGTAGGTTGGAAACATGTGCGGACATACATAATAATTAGTAAAGGTAACGATTATAAAGCCGGATACGTAGAATTTCTAAGTTGAAGTAAATTATTTGAGTGAGGGATAAATTAGTTATTAGTTGCTACAAAGTAGTTTGTGCGGCACTACTTGATTGATCCGGATTTAATTCGACCTAGGTAGCGTACTATAAATATTCAAGTTCTGTTAGATTACCGTCATAAATTTCATAGTAGAGATGTGAAGACTTATAAGGGTTCCTTAATTTTTAAAATTTAGTAACAGTGTTGCAAATTTTATAATAACCTAAATTGAATTTGACCGTCTGGAATGTGGTGTTTATAAAATGTTTCGAAATGCAAGATGCAAAGATGTCATATTTCATGGTAGGATTTTTTCAGTATGATATATAAAGATTAACTTTGTTCGAGTAGATAACTGCAGGACTTCTTCTATTTTTTTCCCGTTTATATGTCAGATCAAAAGCCGCAGGTTGAACTATCAATTTACATTCACAATACGCTGGTGCACTAGATGAAAGTTAAAACACACTTTGAATGAATGAAAACGCTGCAAAACAAACTTCTGATACTTATAGTGGAGGCATCATAGCTAATGAAAGAGGAGCAGCTTGACTAAGATATGAGGCTTTCTTTTCGCAAGCAATTAAACCACCATCCTCCCCCTCCCTCTCTCCCCCATCATCAATTGTTGGGTTTGATCTTGGCAGACCACCTCCCAACATCCACGACAAACTGATGGTCAGTTGAAAAGAACTCTGCTGCTATTGCTGAATTACTGCGAATATTTCAGCGGAAAATTTCCATTTAGTAAATAAAGGCTTTTAATTAAAGCGTATTTAACTTTTTTAAAACAGGGTATTGCTCAGATAAACTTCTTCAGAATAATTAAATTGCTTTCAGGCAGTACCTCTAAAAAATCAGGTCTGATAACCTTTAGATAGTCATTAAGAAATCTGGTAACTTCTTAGTGCAACTGCAAACTCGATTTTTTTGTCACTTTGTGAATCATTTACAATTTTAGATTTTTGGCAATAGTAGCCCTTACAGCAACAATATTTCCTTCTGATTGGACACGACGAAAATTAATATGTTGTAGTTGTATGTCTCACATAGAGCGCAACAATGAAATTACTAAATCTTCATCTTCCTAGAAGGTGGTGCCTTCCAAGTGAATCAGTTTTAAATAAAGCAGTTAATAGTATCACAGACACCATAGAAATGATTACAATCAAGCACTTGCGGCTGCACATGTTTGAACTTACAATTAGTAGAGGGTACACCGGTGATAGTGCTAAGACGCCCAGGCTGATAATGATTTTGCCTGGCTTTAAGTTCGTAATGAGATAAAACTATGAACATATATACCTTGCAATGTAAATATTAAGAACCTCTGTTATAATCAGTTTCGTGTTGAAGCAGAAATAACATAAGTGTTCCACATCATTGTCACTATGAAAAACAACGAAAAATAAGTTCAAAAGAAGCTAAGACAAAAAAAAGTATAGAACAAAATAAGACAGCAAAGAAGATTAAGAGCTCAATACTTTGCTTTTATAATAAGGATTTTTTTCAGAAGAAATGTACCAACGCTAAAGGTGAGACTACTGTTGTGGAGGGTCTCAGAACAGCATATCAACTCAATATATCAACGATGCATCAATGATTATTACAGAAACCTTTCAAGTGAAACATCGTGTGAAGATCCTTTTATCTCTTCCTTTTTTGTCTTGAATTTACTTAAAACAAATTGTGTTTTTTACTTTCTATTTTAATTTCTTTTCATTGTATATTGTTTTTTTAATTTACATAACGATCTAAATTAAAAATCTAAATTAAGACTTTATTGCTTGAAATAAAACAAATGATGTTTAAAATTTTGGAAGATAAACATGATTTACACCTCTCTGATTAAAATTCTTTGAAACTATATAAATCTGAACAGAAATAATTTGATTAATTAATACTAATTTGAATTAGATCTTCTTTACAACGTTATCAGTCGAATTTTGTTCACCGCCTCTTTAGAAACGTTACGTGAGAAATAATTAATATTCACATCGCCAGCCAGCATAAATATAGCTAGTTTGCCCTTATCTCTGTCACAGAATTATAATGCTCACTACATTAAAGCAAGATAAATGTCTATATTGTATTAATTCTTCTTCGGATTTCTGTGAGTGGATTGTGTTTTTATATATTTCGTAGTATAAGCATGTACATTATTTTTATTTTACTTGGCAAAATGGATTTTGTCAATCTTGGAACTACTATCGTGACTTTTTTCCATAACTTTATTGCACAATATAATTAGCAACCCAGCATAATCGATTTCGGTGAGACTTATACCCAGCTCCAAATAATAATCTTTACTTCAGAAAACCAAAGTAAGAATTGTGCTGATAACTGATTTTTCTACTTCCAGTTGCCTTCGAAAGTAAGAGAACTCGAGAAGAATCTTTTCATAAGCGGCATTTCCAGAGTAAAACTGATCACTACAACAAATGTCGTTATTTTGCAATAAGACGGGCTAGAATGTTATAGTCAGACAGTCAGGCCGAAACCTTTTATCGATATAAATAGCGTTGTCAACATATTTGATGAAATTAATCAAATGGCTTTCTTAAAGGTGTTATCTCTAAAGTAGTTTTTGTTACTAACGTTTATGATCGTGTATTGTATTTCTTTTTGTCTTTGGTCTTTTGGTAAAAATAAATGCCTTGGTATGTAGGTACGCCATGTCAGAACATCTGAAACAAATTCCTGTTACTGTTAGTTTTAGCAAGGAATTGAAAATAGAAAATGTCCAAAACAAATAGCTATGGTCGGCGAATGTTAAATGGGTATTGATAATGGTCTCCTGCCACCATATATAACAACTCTGGGATAATTCCGAAGGCAAAGTGGGTACGACATCATCCCGACAGCCATTAAAGGGATTAATATAATATATAATAATATTGTAAATTAGATTTAATAAAATTACTAAATTCTTTTTTGCGTTTATTGCGTAATTGCAAAATAATGAATCTCTATTTCAGAGAAATAGAGGACAGAAAGATTTCATTTTAGACAACGAAACAGATGTAAACATAGTAGCTTCATAAGGTCATACAATACTAGATACTGTACGCAATTCCAGCCCAAAAGCCTCTTTACACACAAGTGGATATAGAACTACGTCTACTAAGGCAGCTCATGTGACAGCAGGAGTACCACCGATTTACCCCCTGGCGAAGGAACAGCGAAGAATCCTCCTCTTTAAGCATGATCAACAGGTATTCTCCAGAACGCAGAAAGGAGACTGCACTATAAAAAGATGGCAGAGGAAATGGGAGAACCTCAAGTCCATAGTCTCCTGTAGCAAATCCGTAATAAGGGAAATAATACTATGGTTGAAAAGTATATTATTACTAAAGTCAGGTTGTCAGGACACGGCAACTTTGGAAGCCACTTAAAAAAATTAAGCTGGCAGAAGATGACCGTTGTCAAGATTGTGGAATGGAATATACATCTGAATACATGATTTTTATTATTAAAAGGTAAATCGAAGTGTTGGAGAGCGAGACCAACTGGAGGGTAGTGACCAACTATATCAGAAATGCCTTTAAAAAAGGTGAGAATAGAAAGAGGAAGTAAGGCTCATAAGAGTGAAAACTATCAATATATCGTAGCGAATTTGCTAGAAAACTATATATACGTATTTGAATTTCTTTCCTGGGAATTTAGGAAAGGCGAGTGATGAACAGGGGAAAAGATTCCAGTAAGATATTACAGAAATGGAAAAACAATATCGGAGTAGGTGGGATCCCATCATGATGGGAGATTATTGTTGGGAATAAATAAATCTAGTAAAAATTTGATGTATCAGCAATTTTTTTTGTATACAGTACCAGCTGAGCCAATTCACTAATTAAGGTAATTTTTTAGTGTTTTGTTCTAACTAAGTACTTTAATTACGTTTATCATCATCATTAAAAGTAGAATTTAATGAATTAAAGGAAACGATTTAGAAGTGATAAAAAAAAACAATAGATAGTCCGTTTACGTCCTCGATTTGTGTTGGAAAACGTTTTTTTTTTAAACATTATAGTTAAGTAATATGCAATATTGAAATATTCATCTGTTTACGGATCGTTACCGTATCCTACATTTACTGAATACTTTTTG
>CM043018.1:123130073-123183454 GCA_023690525.1 Holotrichia oblita
AGAAATTTCAAATGTTTGATGTTCATAGTTCTTTGAAAGATACATATAGCGACCGGACATTTTATTGTATATTGAGATTTCTTCCAAACTTTGCCAGAATTAATTAAGGTCTATTGTGTACGCAAACGAATTACAAATAAGTAATTAGAAATATCAGAATATATAGGACGATTGCCTCGGCCGGGTCAGTAGTGTATCCAGTCCTGTGCCTGTGCAAAACTTTGCTGTCGATGACAAATAATCTGCTCATTTACTTCTTGTTTCCTATAATAACATCCCACACCATGCTAATAGTAGATAAAGCACGGTCCCCTTGCACAGATAAAGAAAAATGACTTGTTTATCTAACTTTAATTTATTTATTGATTGCACTTAAGTATTTCCTAACCACAAAATAAAAATAATTTCTGTATAAGCGTTTTTCTTTTCTTTGAAGGCCCTCGTATTACCATCTTATAGATGCCTGATGAACGGCAAGTTGCTTCTGGTTTAAACTGTATAATACTAAATAAATTAGTCAAATTTCCAAGTAAATAAATGTTGTACTCATGGTAATGTTCGACAGAATTCCTTTCTACCACATACAGTAGCAGGACAGGTATTAGAACACTTTGGAGTTTATTCTTACGTATAGGTCTTAATCTATAGATTATGCTTCGTGAATGTTAGACCATTTCATATATCGCCTCCTTGAACCGAAATTCGACGCACGGAAAGGGTATTCTAAACCATTCATTATTACAAATTCTTGTTTACGTAAACTTCCAGAAATGTATTCGAACTTCCGCACGAGCATTATCGGAGAATTGCAGTCCGTACATGCCCTACTTCCTGGAATGTGCTTATTGGCGTAATTGAAAGGGATACAAGATCTCCGTTGAACTTGCCTTAAGTGTATACATAGTTAAATTTTATGGAATTTATACATTAAGATTTCAAATTTTCCCATTTAATTAGGTCGAGATTTTAACGAGTAACAACTCCTCAAAATTTTCGTAAAGGACTTAATTAAGTGATAGAAGAGAATTTACTGTTTAAAGGGAAAACATTTTATGCTTAATATCCTGCAAATATACCCAACCTAACACGAAATTATTAATACTGTAACGTCAATATAATCCGGAGTTCTAATGGGATCTCCGTAAGGAAAAATTCTCGTTTACATTTCTTTGTATGTTTACATCACTTAAAACTATTATTTCTGATTATATTAAAATGTATTTCAAGCGTTTTTGTAAGCACAAAACTCCAATGAGGCGTTAGCTCAGTCAATACGCTGATGTATTGTAAATATACAATATAATAATAAATTACACTGTACATAATTAACTTTGTACTTTGGTTATATATACGGAGGTTTCCTTCAAAGCGAGATTGCTACAGTATCGTCTATTGTTTCTACATGGCAAATAAGTGCTTACGTATATGTCTGTGTCAAACGAAACTGTATTTAGGAAAGAAGAAAGTTAAGAGATCAACTATTGAATGAAGACACAGACGAATATTATAAGTACGAATTTGCGAGATTCTATACTCATTTGTATTGCTAAAAATATTCTAAAATAGAATTATTAGAAAAACTTACTACCAGAAATAAACTGGAGTGATTCGTCGACGAAAAAGTTTTTTTCTTGTTTGATAAATAAAATTTCACGAAATCCCTCAATTTAATTATGTACATATACGACACCTTCCTCGAAAGTTTTGTTTCCTTTCACAAGTTCGCACTATATCCCGAAATTTTCCTGCTATATCTGTCCATGTCTAAAGTGAAGAAGACAAGTAATACACTGGATAATCCTCCTGTATCTAGATCTGAGTTTTTTTGAATCCAACTGTTTTTGGTGAATCTTCCCTCCTAACAATTTATCATGCCTACTACGAGGTAGTTTATATTGTTCTGTTAGAAAAAAGAGAACGGATATCTACCATACAAAAAGTATTCAGTCAATGTAGGATACGGTAACGATCCATAAACAGATGAATATTTCAATATTGTATATTACTTAACTAGAATGTTAAAAAAAAAACGTTTTCATACAAAAATCGAGGACGTAAACGGACTGTCTATTGTTTTCTTTTATCACTTCTAAATCGTTTCCTTTAATTAATTAAATTCTACTTGTAATGATGATAAACTTAATTAAAGTACTTAATTAGAAAAAAACACTAAAAAATTACCTTAATTAGTGAATTGGCTCAGCTGGTACTGTATACAAAAAAAAAATTGCTGATACATCAAATTTTTGCTAGATTTATTTATTCCCAATAATCTCCCATCAAGATGGGATCCCACCTACTCCGATATTGTTTTTCCATTTCTGTAATATCTTACTGGAATCTTTCCCCTGTTCATCACTCGCCTTTCCTAAATTACCAGGAAAAAAATTCAAATACGTATATATAGTTTTCTAGCAAATTCGCTACTATATATTGATAGTTTTCACTCTTATGAACCTTACTTCCTCTTTCTATTCTCATCTTCCTTAAAGGCATTTCTGATATAGTTGGTCACTACCCTCCAGTTGGTCTCGCTCTCCAACACTTCGATTTACCGTCCACCTTTTGCAATAAAAATCATGTATTCAGATCTATCTTCCATTCCACAATCTTGACAACGGTCATCTTCTGCCAGCTTAATTTTTTTAAGTGGCTTCCAAAGTTGTCGTGTCCTGACAAACTGACTTTAGTAATAATGTACTTTTCAACCATAGTATTATTTCCCTTATTAGGGATTTGCTCAGGAGGCTATGGACTTGAGGTTCTCCCATTTCCTCTGTCATCTTTTTATAGTGCAGTTTCCTTTCTGCGTTCTGGAGAATGTCTGTTGATCATGCTTAAAGAGGAGGATTCTTCACTGTTCCTTCGCCAGGGGTAAATCGGTGGTACTCCTGCTGTCACATGAGCTGCCTAAGTAGACATAGTTCTATATCCACTTGTGTGTAAAGAGGCTTTTGGGCTGGAATTGCGTACAGTATCTAGTATTGTATGACCTTATGAAGCTACTATGTTTACATCTGTTTCGTTGTCTAAAATGAAATCTTTCTGTCCTCTATTTCTCTGAAATAGAGATTCATTATTTTGCAATTTTCTGCATAAACGCAAAAAAGAATTTAGTAATTTTATTAAATCTAATTTACAATATTATTATATATTATATTAATCCCTTTAATGGCTGTCGGGATGATGTCGTACCCACTTTGCCTTCGGAATTATCCAGAGTTGTTATATATAGTGGTAGGAGACCATTATCAGTACCCATTTAACATTCGCCGACCATAGCTATTTGTTTTGGACATTTTCTATTTTCAATTCCTTGCTAAAACTAACAGTAACAGGAATTTGTTTCAGATGTTCTGACATGGAGTACCTACATACCAAGGCATTTATTTTTACCAAAAGACCAAAAGAAATACAATACACGATCATAAACGTTAGTAACAAAAACTACTTTAGAGATAACACCTTTAAGAAAGCCATTTGATTAATTTCATCAAATATGTTGACAACGCTATTTATATCGATAAAAGGTTTCGGACTGACTGTCTGACTATAACATTCTAGCCCGTCTTATTGCAAAATAACGACATTTGTTGTAGTGATCAGTTTTACTCTGGAAATGCCGCTTATGAAAAGATTCTTCTCGAGTTCTCTTACTTTCGAAGGCAACTGGAAGTAGAAAAATCAGTTATCAGCACAATTCTTACTTTGGTTTTCTGAAGTAAAGATTATTATTTGGAGCTGGGTATAAGTCTCACCGAAATCGATTATGTTGAGTTGCTAATTATATTGTGCAATAAAGTTATGGAAAAAAGTCACGAAAGTAGTGCCAAGATTGACAAAATCCATTTTGCCAAGTAAAATAAAAATAATGTACATGCTTATACTACGAAATATATAAAACACAATCCACTCACAGAAATCGGAAGAAGAATTAATGCAATATAGACATTTATCTTGCATTAATGTAGTGAGCATTATAATTCCGTGACAGAGATAAGGGCAAACTAGCTATATTTATGCAGGCTGGCGATGTGAATATTAATTATTTCTCACGTAACGTTTCTAAAGAGGCGGTGAACAAAATTCGACTGATAACGTTGTAAAGAAGATCTAATTTAAATTAGTATTAATTAATCAAATTATTTCTGTTCAGATTTATATAGTTTCAAAGAATTTTAATCAGAGAGTAGTAAATCATGTTTATCTTCCAAAAATTTAAACATCATTTGTTTTATTTCAAGCAATAAAGTCTTAATTTAGATTTTTAATTTAGATCGTTATGTAAATTAAAAAAAACAATATAGAATGAAAAGAAATTAAAATAGAAAGTAAAAAACACAATTTGTTTTAAGTAAATTCAAGACAAAAAGGAAGAGATAAAAGGATCTTCACACGATGTTTCACTTGAAAGGTTTCTGTAATAATCATTAATGCATCGTTGATATATTGAGTTGATATGCTGTTCTGAGACCCTCCACAACAGTAGTCTCACCTTTAGCGTTGGTACATTTCTTCTGAAAAAATCCTTATTATAAAAGCAAAGTATTGAGCTCTTTCTCTTCTTTGCTGTCTTATTTTGTTCTATACTTTTTTTGTCTTAGCTTCTTTTGAACTTATTTTTCGTTGTTTTTCATAGTGACAATGATGTAGAACACTTATGTTATTTCTGCTTCAACACGAAACTGATTATAACAGAGGTTCTTAATATTTACATTGCAAAGTATATATGTTCATAGTTTTATCTCATTACGAACTTAAAGCCAGGCAAAATCATTATCAGCCTAGGCGTCTTAGCACTATCACCGGTGTACCCTCTACTAATTGTAAGTTCAAACATGTGCAGCCGCAAGTGTGTGATTGTAATCATTTCTATGGTGTCTGTGATACTATTAACTGCTTTATTTAAAACTGATTCACTTGGAAGACACCACCTTCTAGGAAGATGAAGATTTAGTAATTTCATTGTTGCACTCTATGTGAGACATACAACTACAACATATTAAGTTTCGTCGTGTCCAATCAGAAGGAAATATTGCTGCTGTAAGGACTACTATTGCCAAAAATCTAAAATTGTAAATGATTCACAAAGTGACAAAAAAATCGAGTTTGCAGTTGCACTAAGAAGTTACCAAATTTCTTAATGACTATCTAAAGGTTATCAGACCTGATTTTTGAGAGGTACTGCCTGAAAGCAATTTAATTATTCTGAAGAAATTTATCTGAGCAATACCCTGTTTTAAAAAAGTTAAATACGCTTTAATTAAAAGCCTTTATTTACTAAATGGAAATTTTCCGCTGAAATATTCGCAGTAATTCAGCAATAGCAGCAGAGTTCTTTTCAACTGACCATCAGTTTGTCGTGGATCTTGGGAGGTGGTCTGCCAAGATCAAACCCAACAATTGATGATGGGGGAGAGAGAGGGGGAGGATGGTAGTTTAATTGCTTGAGAAAAGAAAGCCTCATATCTTAGTCAAGCTGTTCCTCTTTCATTAGCTATGATGCCTCCACTATAAGTATCAGAAGTTTGTTTTGCAGCGTTTTCATTCATTCAAAGTGTGTTTTAACTTTCATCTAGTGCACCAGCGTATTGTGAACGTAAATTGATAGTTCAACCTGCGGCTTTTGATCTGACATATAAACGGGAAAAAAAATAGGCTAGAAGAAGTCCTGCAGTTATCTACTCGAACAAAGTTAATCTTTATATATCATACTGAAAAAATCCTACCATGAAATATGACATCTTTGCATCTTGCATTTCGGAAACATTTTATAAACACCACACTTCCAGACGGTCAAATTCAATTTAGGTTATTATAAAATTTGCAACACTGTTACTAAATTTTAAAAATTAAGGAACCCTTATAAGTCTTCACATCTCTACTATGAAATTTATGACGGTAATCTAACAGAACTTTAATATTTATAGTACGCTACCTAGGTCGAATTAAATCCGGATCAATCAAGTAGTGCCGCACAAACTACTTTGTAGCAACTAATAACTAATTTATCCCTCACTCAAATAATTTACTTCAACTTAGAAATTCTACGTATCCGGCTTTATAATCGTTACCTTTACTAATTATTATGTATGTCCGCACATGTTTCCAACCTACACACGAAGAAGTTCTGGTATGTTCTCCTCTGTATGTGTGGATATACCGTACAACATAATAATGTTTGCTTTGTTGGCAATCACAGTAACAAATTTTCCTAACAAACCGTATCTTTGCTTTTATAAGTGTATACAACGTGCCCGTATATAATTGCGATATTCGTGCTCAGATGAGCAATCATATATTATACTGACTCTATAGAAGCTGTCACTTGTATGCAAACGAAGTTTCGATGTAACAAGGTAGAGGCACAAAATGTACTTCTACGCATATGTGTGTCAGGAACGTATATAATAGAGATACTTTATATTCCGTTAAAAGCACTTTTTAGCATCCGATGGTATGCGGAAATACTCAGTAAAATAGAAAGATACATTGCCTTTTACGAATGTCAAGTTCACCTAGAGAGAGTGACAACTTCAAACCAATTGCGTATTACATATTGCCCAAATAGTTCTATGTTTAACTAAAAGCAGTGTTAGTACATTTACAAAGTTTATTGTTTGCGCAACATAATTTTGTTTAGTAGCAAATGGTCTAACACGCCAAACAAGTCATCAAATATTTCATCGCAGGCGCATTTAAATAACCAAAACATTCAAGTACATTCTTATTTGATCATTTTTTAGTCAATTATTAATCTACGAAGAGAGAACCCAACTAGAAAATTCGTAAAAATTTGAAATTATATGTGTATACATAGTGCATGTTTTCAGTGCCCAAAAAAGATGTGGGGAGGGGGTGGCAAGTACTCCCTTCATTACAACAATTTTCGACTTTGTGTTTACACCTCAGTTTACTAAAAATACCATATATAGGTACCGCTTACCTGTATTCTGAATAGACAATCTTAATATGGAAATGTTGCATTGTCATTAGTTAAACCATATAAATTGCTTAAAGGAAGTGTAAACATGGCAACATGGTATAAAACTATTTATAAGTCAGGGGGTCGTACGACAGAATAATTTATTTAAGTCTAATAAAAATAACAATAATAATGATAATTAACGTAAATGCTGAAACTGTTAGTGATTAGTTTGAAGACAAAGCTGTAGCATAATACATTGCATCATATCTGTATTGTAGCGTTAATTACATTTATCACTTCCTGCTCATTTCCCAAAATGAGTCGGATGCACTTTTTAATCGAAAAATCCGAAACTAAGACGTCAATCGGATTCTGATCTGAACTTGACATTGATCCACACTACCAGATTCTATCTGGAAAACACTCGTTCAACCATGCTCTTGTAATTCTGGCATTATGATAGTTCTTCAGTATCAAAATTCTCGAATAGGTCTGGGAGTTTCAAGTGTCCAAAATTGGAAATTGTGAAGACTTCGTACCTTAGGAACATGCTTTCGTCACGCTATGTGATTAAATGTTTGGAACTCTTTAATTTTTGTTTAAAATTGTGTTTGAATTGTTTTTCTTTGCATATAATTTGCGTAGGCATCGGGGAAACATCGCGTTGACACTCCGTCAGCGGCAAGATCAGAAAGCCAGATCTACTAATAAATTGGAAGCAATATTTGCTGCATATTGATCAATTTGAAACTAGTGATGTTAGTTCCAAAACTTGTACCTTCAGATATGTTTTATTTATCGCAGTTATCTGTAATGATAATTTCGGGGTGGACATATGGGACATAAATAATGTGTTGATGTTTTTATGAATGTGTAAAATTCACGGCTAGGGATCCAAATAAACTTGCTTCTTGTTTGCATCATTTCTTAAATAACGGTAACACGTATGTACAGGGTGGGCAAATTTCGATGTTTTAATAGGGGATCTCGGTAACTATAAGAGGTATCAAAAAACGGACCACGCATCCTCGATCTGTTTTTTCGAGAAGAGGGTGATGGTGAAAACCAAATTTGGCTATCGGCTTTCGGTTTCGAGTTATCCCTAAAAATTCGATTTTTTCCATTTTCGTTTTATCACGATATCTCGGCTATTTATGAAAATTGACAAAAATGACTTTTACGTTCTTCAGGCACTTTTTTGTTTAGAATGCAATGGCCACCACGTTCGCCGGATTTGTCACCCCTAGATTTCTTTTTCTGGGGACATCTTAAAAACCGGTTATACAAACAAACTCATAATAACATTAACGAACTGAGAGAGAACTTTATACAGTGTCTTAATTATGTTACTTGTATTCATATTCACAATGCACTTCGGAGCGTTTCGAGACGGTGTGAATTATGTATTGTAAATAATGGGCGCCAGTTCGAACATCTATTGTAAATAATTTTTAATCATGTTTTAATTTATTCTCAACATGAAATTTAAAATATGTGTGATTCGTCGATCTTCATTTGTTAAAAATTCCAAAATTAATGAGATTATCTTTCAATCTTCCAAAAATAGATTTATTAGGTTGCCTTCTTTCCGGGTAACGATTAAAATATGTTTCACATGCAGCTTCAGCATTATTATTATTGAGAATAAAGCATTCCAACATATCATACTTTTCGTAATTTTCATAAGCCAGCCAAATTTATAATTTTAAGGTGAAGCAACAATCAAATAATCAACTTAAACTACTGATACTAGTTATAAACCTACTGACAGATTCATGTATGTTGAATGACACACGCCTACTAACAAAAAGCAATGAAATGATGAAAATCAATGGAAAATGTTAATTTTTTGCTATAATACAGTGAAAACGAACGAATACACCCCACATGATATATATCATTGAAATGGCCAAAAAATCCTCTTTTTAATGATATCATAGCCAACTATATGTTCCATATAAAAAAATAAAACTTTATGTCCTACCTCGTATTTCGAAAATTTTTTCAAAAGTTCTCTAACGCCATTGCATTCTAATCAAAAAAGTGCCTGAAGAACGTAAAAGTCATTTTTGTCAATTTTCATAAATAGCCGAGATATCGTGATAAAACGAAAATGGAAAAAATCGAATTTTCAGGGATACGAGGGAGCGTTTTTTATATTCGCGGGATATAATATATATATATTTCAATATATTCACCTGCAAGACGGATACATTTTTCACATCTTTCAATTAATTTATTTATACCCTCATAAAAAAATGATTTCTCTTTATCTGCAAAATACGCCAAACTGCCTCCTTCATCATCGGCAGTAAATTTTTTACCCCGCAGCTCTTTTTTCATTTTCGGAAACAGGTAATAATCACTCGGAGCCAGGTCTGGGCTGTAGGGTGGGTGATTCACAATTTCGAAGCCCACCTTATGCAGGGCAGCTAACGCAACGCGGCTCTTGTGGACGGGCGCGTTGTCGTGCAAAAGCAGCACACCTTTCGTCAATTTTCCCCATCTTTTCTCTTTAATGGCTTCTTTTAGTCGCTCTAATATTGAAGCGTAATATTCTCCGGTTATAGAAACTCCGTTATCTTTATAATCAATCAACAATATTCCTTCCGAGTCCCAAAATAGCGTTGCCATGAGTTTCCCAGCTGATTGTGACACTTTAAATATCTTGGGAGGTGCTGTGCCCTTTGTATGCCACTGCATGAAGTCTTGTTTGGACTCAGGTTCATAATGATGAAACCAAGTTTCGTCTCCAGTAACAATTCGACTCAATACACCATCCTTGTCTTCATTACAGGGGTCCAAAAATGCACGCGAACACTCTACGCGCTGTTGTTTTTGCGGCGGCGTGAGCATTCTCGGCACCCATCTTGCGCTGACCTTAGACATGCCAACCATTTCTGCAAGTTGTTTCTTCTTTAGTCGAGCATCTTCGAGTACAATTTTTTCAACTTTTTGGTGCTGGCGTGGTCACCTCAATGCTCCTTCAAGTGATTCCCTTCCTTGTTTAAATAAACTATGCCACTTGTACACCATGGTTTTTCCTGAACAAGAGTCGCCGTAAACCAATGACATCTCATTCATTATGGTCGCGACTGATTTTCCTTGCCTGATAAGGAACTTTATAACGGCACGATATTCGATTTTTTCCATATTTCACTTTTCACTCCTGATTATGTTACTTGGTTGACGATAGCTCAAAGACTAACTGTCTAATCTATGCTCTTTCATTCTCCTGCTGTCTCCTAACTGTCTAATAACAATGAAACTTCGTATTTGTACTAACTATGAGTCGCTGCACAGGCCACGCCCCCAATGCGCCTAATCACCCCTCTACAACCCGCTCATTCCGCGAATATAAAAACGCTCCCTCGTAACTCGAAACCGAAAGCCGATAGCCAAATTTGGTTTTCACCATCATCCTCTTCTCGAAAAAACAGATCGAGGATGCGTGGTCCGTTTTTTGATACCTCTTATAGTTACCGAGATCCCCTATGAAAACATCGAAATTTGCCCACCCTGTACATATAACCAGAATTTGATAGTTTGATACGACAATTGCGGTGGTCAAAAAGAAAATAAATTTATTTCATATGTATTGCTTTTATTGGTCGCCAAAAATTGTTTGACACCATACAACTATTATTTCTATATTTCCTAGTAAGAGATTGCAGTTTCATGTCGTATAGTCGCGATAACAATTTTATTTTTTTTAATTTCTTATTTATTTCACATTGTTTTTAATAAAAAATGACTCATGTTATTTAATGGTACACCTCCCGCCATAAATATTACAACAAAATTTTAGATACATATATAAATTTCAAATTTGAATCAGTTCGTAATTTAATTACCTACTTGAGAAATTTAATATAAAACAAGTTATAACATTTTGTTTACTATACGGACTGTTACACACGTTATTCTATATCCCAGATGCGAGAACTTTATCTTAAGGGTCAAAACATCACAGTCGACCATTTAGATGTTTACTATCTCTCAAATGCCTCTTACGTTTACCTATTTTCATCTAGCCATATGCCAGCTAGATACACCCAACATATGAAGAATGTAATATATGAGAACAAATTTCCTGAAATGGGTCGAACGCCTGTGTAAGTATTCGCGATATTTTTCTGTCTATCATTTCGTTGAGGTGTTTTGCTTAGGCTATAGGTACATATATATACTAGCACGGTAGTAAATAAGGAACGCGTATAAATAATAAAGAACTGTATCAACTTCGATGGTTATACGACTCCTAACTTCTCTTTATTTGTTCTGTTTTGTATCTACGTTGATTTGGATATTACAACCATTTGTAAGTATAAAATATACATAATTAAGTGTGACAACAACGTTATATATAATCAAATCTTTCCAAAGAAGATATCGGCAAGATCTTGCTCATTGCTCATACGCACTGGTGTCTTTAGAAATGATTTAGTGATGATATTTTGTTTTCCTAAAGCATTAGCCAACAATGAGAACTATATTTTCATGTACTGGTAACACGAAAGCAGGGTAGTCCTCTTTTGCCGACAACTTGGATCTATGAGAAAGCTACTCACGTCATGGTTTCAAATTGGAGAAGACCACCAAATCAGTTACTGCTTAGCATGCCACCTTTACATGGAGTATTTACAAGTTTAGGCTGCTTTACAAACGTGAAAATTAGATATGAAACTTCCTTTTTGGATAGATAATATCCGCTTTCCTCAAGTGGTAATACCTCTTTCTAGGGCTTGCTCATGACCAATGATCCAATTCAATTGATCTGGCTTTATTCAGTTTCTCTGCATCCTCAAGATTTTTTAAACGGCTGTATAGCATGGAATTTTATATGTTTTTCCGGCTTTATAGATGGTCATTCAACATCCTGAATAGCTATCTGCAAGGGACCACGCTTCCTTTTATAGCTACCAACCATTTTGCTCTGAAAATGCTCGTGTGGTAAATATGTATAATAGGTAGTAAATCTCAGGCCACAGATTACCTTGTTTTTAGCAATTTTAAGAGGAAAATATAACACGCGAAAGTATAAAACATTGTATAATCAAAGTATTTTTTATCAAAATGTAAATCATGCCATTGAAACAGCTACAATTAGAAAACAAAAAACAATAGAGTAACAATAAAAAGTGCTGGATACAATTTAGTTACGCACATAAAAAGCACCTTTTGAGAAACATTTCTCACGATGTACATGTTTGCAAAATTAAGCTACAAAGAAGCAGTAACCGCATTCGTTATTCTACCAATTAGATTTTAAATAGTCAAGTTAATTGGAGGTCAGCAAAGCGTGATATATTTTGTTATATTATAAAGGTTTCTTCGCTATAGACGTACGGTTCCGTTTCGCTTTCATTTTCGGAATTTTTCATAAGCACAGACTTTTATTCTTTTCTGGTTTCGTTTGAATATTCCGTCCGTAATTAGAGAAAGAAACTCAGCATTTGCGTTTGCTTTCAATTTATACCAAAAAGCTTTGCACGAAGCCACAAAAATACCTTTCAGCAATCTCCACGTCGGTTGTTAGAACAGTTTATTCCTATCGTTTTATGTGGGCGTGCTTGTGGGCAAGAGTAACAATTGGCTCAAGAAAACTGCTTAAAAAATTGATTTTAATTAATTAATAATTTTTTTATTAATATATGTAAGTACTAAAATAAGATTGAACTATATTAGCGGCAAACTCTAACTTCAAACTGTTAAGAGTGACAAACAGTTTTGGCTACCCTAATATTTCCTCTTATCGTCTACGCCCCAAGGGCAGCAGAAATAGTAGAAAGTTACGATATTGTCCAGAGACTGCACGGTCTAAGTGTAAGGTGTTCAACGTGCAACAACAAACGCGTAGTTCAATGTAATGGATCATTTATACGACAGGCATAGGTTACTACTTAGGATTATTCCTTATCTGGAAAGTTTAAAGAAAGTAGGATTCCATTTTCTATAATAATAATAATTAATGAATTAACTACATTTCTTGGTAGGTCACGTCTTAACCACTAGATGGCAAACACCAATAAAATAGAAAAACCTAGATTGAGTTTTAAAGGGGATACAGTTAAAATGGTGCACGTTAGCTTAATTTAACGCTCTGTCTTCCTGCATCTTGACAACGACCAAAAAAGCCAAAAGTTATAAACATTAATTTAAATTAATTTAAAAACCAAGCAAAAGAGGGTTACAAGATAATTCATAATAACCATAATACTAGTATTAATTAACGGGCTTTGAACGAGCCCACATCCGACTCTTTTGTGGAACGTAAGGTCTACGAACAAAATCTATCTAGAATCCTGTGAAGTTTAACAATTCCACCCAATTGTCCCATGTGGGGAATAAATATAAATAAAAAAAGATGAATGATTAAAATTGAACGTTTTAAATAAATTTATTGGGATATCAAGTAAAAAATATTCGAGATGGAAATATTCTATGACGGCATAAAGAAATTAAAAACCTTTCATTGTATTTACTATTGACAAGTTTGAAATTCCATATTAATGTTTACTTTGCGCTGGTCAATTGGTGGTGCTGTCCAAATTTTTCTCTATAAACTTCTTGCAAAACAAACACAGATTTTATAGCACGGTTCTGCAGGTGTATGCAATGTACTAAAAGCATCAATGGTGTTACTTTCACCTCCTTGAATTTTCGTTGGTAAGTTGAAGGTTTTTAGGCTGCTTTCTGCAAAATGCTGCTCTTAGTCGATGATACTTCCTAAGTTTTTAGGTTTCCTAGGTTTTTAGCTTAAAGTCACCATTGCAGTGTAAAAATATAATTTAGCAATCGCTTGACCTTCTTCATGTAATTGCATGCACACGCTACCACTATAACCAAGAAAAGTTTTCAGAACGCAACGACGAAGATTGCTGACAACCCAACTTCTAACGAAAGTTATCGTGCATTTCATTAAAGATAAGTCACTAGGATCTTATTAAATTAAACCTTCAGCAACAAGCTATTCGCTACAAGTGAATGGCTCAACTTATAAGCTGATTTTGCGGTATCTAAAGGATAGGCGTTAGAACTTTTTCTGGCCATAATTAGGCAACTCAGATTATGATTTCGACGGGCCATTAAAACATACTTACCATTAATTACAATCCAATATTTAATACAAATTAGTTGCGCCAACAAATAGGTAGGTTACTTTATCAAACTTATTACCAGGACACGCAGAATAGTACACCATAAAATTGAAACTTCCACCAGATACTCTTCGTTCCTGATTTTTCCAAATAATTTGCTGCAGGTTTCTGCACCAGCGAAATAATTTAGCAATGTCTTCGATGACAGGTTTCCTTTTATAGTTATTGGCGGTTATCATTTAATTTCAAATTCTTATAAGTTATATTAACGAAATATTTATTGTAATAAATTCATTCTCTTGTGCATACATCCACTATAATCTATTGATTAACCTAAATATTCCATATCTGCTCAAAAACATTAATAAACTACATATCTTGATGGCCGTCTTTTAGTCAACTCGTTATGCCGTTGCTACCTTTCTAATCGCTGTATTATTCAATTCATGCAGAAATATCTCCTATCTTATTCGTTTCTGAAACATAGTTCCAAGCTGTAGGAGATGCAAATTTTTCGGACACCAACCATTCGCTACAAAAAGGTACGCAAATGTAGGCATGAGGAAAGGCTCTAATGCGATAATTTCACGCGAGAAACAAAAGAAACATTGAAAGGCGCTTAACTAGATTAGAAAACTTCCCTGCATTACTTGCTCCTTTTGAAATCGCTAGTGCTGACGAGAAAGTTTTAACAAAATAACGTTTCTCATACATTAGGTAAAAGCTGAAAATTTGTAGGTAACGAATATCATTAAAATTCTGTTGCCCTTTATAATCGTGTAATCAATAGAGATGTTTCTGCATTAGTAATAGATGTAATTCCATCCGCTTCCTAAACTGTCTTGTCTACCAAGGTCATTACTATAGTTCCTGCTATGTAATCTTTGTGTAAATAAAGTGCTCTGTGGGTTTGTTACTACATAAACTAACCACAAGTAATGTTGCGCTATTAATTACATCCCAATTACAAATGACAAATCAATACTGCAACGCCCACTTGAAATTAATGAAAAAAATCGTTTCCAACGCATTCAACCGCAACCCCTCAGATCACCAGTTAAGCGATCTTACAGATTTAGATCTCGAACCGTTTGTCGAATTCTTTGCGTAAAATTATATTTGAAAAGCTATTATCCATTCAATTTAAATCTGTAATGTAGCGTAGAAGAATAACAATGGAAAGAATGATGTATGTATTTAAAATGGGCTACGTTCAAACCAACATGAATGAAAAAATGATAACGATAACTGTTCTGGCAATAATAGATGCTGGAGCAACAAATAGATGTGAAGAAAAATCGATAGATTTCAATATAATACAAGCAAACAAAAATACTGTACCTCTAAACCGCTTACCAAAGGCTATTTAACGACATCTGTATATCATAGTGTTAGCCGTATTTTAGCTTCATTAGCGATCTCACCAGTAGTAATGCCAGCTTTCTTATTTATAAGATTTGAAAAAATTAGATTAATGTTGTTTCTCACAAAATTGTTTATTTTCTATATGTTTCGGCCTTCAAAGATAGTTATCTACATCTATTCGTACTAACAGTTTGGGTTGCGATGGTAAGGTTCTTGGTATAGCTTCGTGATGACCAGCTTCCATGAAGAAGTAGGGGTGATCATAATACTGCATTACTCTTTTGTTAATAAAAGTTCTCATTTTATGGGAGGTGGATTGGTATCAAATAAAGCCTTGAATATTCTATCAGGACTTCTCGTAGTTCTTCTGGTGCTAATTGTCTAATGATCTCCGATATTTCGTCTACACTGGAGAGGCTACGATGAAACTGATAACGAAGCGTATTTTTGTGAAATGCTCAAAATTCCATATATAACTGACAATTTTGTCTATAGTTGTTTAGAAATGTATCTCCTCATTTTGTATGGAAGCAATTGATACAAACTGATGATCGGTTTCAGATGACTTCCTGCTTTGTAGATCTTTGATAACCCGTAAGGTGATGATTGCGGACTCTCCAAATAAAATAGCCATCTTTGTTCTAAAATAAGAAGGGAGAGCAAAAAAGCACGATGCGTCTTTAGAAATTTTCTGAAGGAAATTACTACATGATTAGCAAAACGCGAAAAAGGAAAAACGTTTCTGCGCAACAACACATAGAAGATTTCAATACAATTAAAAATGGTCGTGAAAACCTACGCTCAACTTATAGGCGTCTCTACCCAGCGGAAACCTACTTGAAGATCGGGAAAGTGAATAGACTACCTACGTAGGAGAAAGAGCAATGCTTTACCAGCATACCAGATACAATATCACCTGAAAAATGGCAAGAAGATAACTTGACACACGGAAAAGGATGCATTAACCAGAAACTTTTCAAACTGTGTCATCTACATTCAGTAAGGTGTTGGACGAAGAGCTAACAAAACTCACCAATAATTCAACTCAACAACGAAGAAATACCAGAAAAGGTTCCACAAGCACAGCGACACCGCAAACGGCCATAAATAACCAGAATTAGGTATCCAGACGACAGTCTAATGAAGTTCTAGCAAATGACGAAAAGAATCAGGATTGAAAGAAATCCTCACCCAGGTTCAAGCTGCAGAAGATACGTACACATCCAGCTTCGGGTCACTAGACTAAAGTAATGATGAAGAATAATAAATTAGGAAATGCATGCAGGAATCAGCTCTATTGCTGAAATGTAAAAAAATTAATATCTAAGTTTGTTGAACTTACTATCTTCTCTCTTCGGCTATTTTTTATATGCGTAGGTTATGTATTACCCACGTAACTTGAAAGAGGTGAAGGAACTGTTACTTTATATGATGTATTGCTGTAATCTGCTGATCTCCTAGAAAAGAAAGATTCATACTATTCATATTTATCAATACATAACATTAAAAATAAATGGGCAAATATTTCTATTAATGCAATCTTTTCATAAGTATTGAAACGGTTTCTTTTGTGTATGAAATAACAGACACCATCTATAATATGAACGGAGAAATATATTTTGAGTCCTCTACTGCTATAGCCTGGCAAACTACAGCTGTACTTCTTTCAACTTTTGTATACATAAAGTGTTCATTCGATTACGAATAGAGAATATTTCCTAACAACATCAGAGTCGCTATTAATTTTGTTTATAATAAACACCTTTAATTTATACATTTTCTTATTTCTTAGTACTTATTTTAATCAATAATTTCACTCAATTTAACTTCTATTGTAAACATGTAATCTCAATTATATTATCCTGATCCTGTATTGGAATATATCTGTAGATTTTCAAATTGATTGATGAATACAGGTGAGTTTTACCGTTGATTTGCGAAGAAGCTATTTTAGAATCTCCATATTGATTAACATTTAGCTTCTTTCTACTTATTGCACTGCTGCGGTAAGATCATTTTTACGAGAAGTATAACTAGATCTAACTAGTTGATCCACGCCCATTATACTAAAGAGTAATAAATTTGCGTCAGTGGAATTTGGAAAAATTTAAATTTTGTTTCGATCATTTACGGAGTGTAACCTTTCGTTTATCGGTACTCCATTTACATAAATATGTTTCTGTACGCTGGTACCCTCTTATTAAAAAGTCTAGTGATTGATGGAAAATCAATAACTCTTGGTTCGTGAAATTCGGAATCTGATATAAATCTCTCCGAATCTGGCTGCTTGAACTCTACAAGAAACATTACTGCTTTCATCAAATATCGAACTTGACCATCTTAATCCTTCAAGATGTTAATATGATACATAGTTGGTACCCTACTCGGTGGAATTAAGCCTCTAATAGATTGATGACAACTGAATTGGGTTGCTACCGGGTAACTTGTACAGTAATCATTTCCTAATTAACAAATTAAAAGAATAAAATGGCTTTTACGCGATAAGTCAAACGAGAAATACAAGTCCACAAGATACAATCTGAACACATTAATAATTACTTTCCTATTTTACTATCGATTTCAGTACATCTTCTTCAGTCTAAAATTTTAACCAACATATCTTTTGCTTCTTCTTTGTAAAAAAATTAAAATGAAACCATGAGAACTTTATCAGTAAGAACAAAACACAAACAACAAAGAACGAATTGATATCTTTCTGAAAAGAGTTTTTAATAAAATGTTAGGATGTACGTCGACCACAACTTTTTTGCAACAGCAACGCTGTGATTGAAGTGTCAGCCGTTAAGAATTTCAAAGCGGTGAAAACTTCCGCTGCGCCTTTACATTCAACTCTGTTCGGGGGAACTGTGGCACTGATACAAACATGCACGTGGGCAGATTCTGCAATAAACCGTTTTACATAGCGTCCAGCGAGAGGCGTCTGTTCGGGAACGAGCTAAAAACGAGAGAACCGTTTCAATTTTCCCACCAACTTGAATAGTTGTTGTACGCTTGAGTATTGTACTGAATTTTTATGTTTACCGTTTGCTACATAACTGGCTTCCATTCGCTTTGGAATTACACTTAAAGACGTAAGAAGTCATAACTACACCACTGAAGTAAAGTCATAAAAAATGAAGCATATTAAGGCATTAATTTTTATTATAGATATTTGGGATTTTCCACACAGACATACACACATAATGATATGTAAAAAATCCTTCGATTCTTTGCGGCTGATTTGTGTAATGGATAAATGCGACATCTAAAATTGCATATCTATGCATGACCAAAAGTCGTGTGGAGAGAAATTCTGTAGCAACTTCTTCCATAAACAAATGGCAATATAAAATAATTTGTTATTCAACTCACATTATAGAGGCACAATCAGATCCATTTATACTCTGAAAATTTGCCGTTGATATGGTAGTGAGCAAGTTGGAAAATATTCTTCAGTGCAAGAACTTTCTTCAGGCATCACTCATATAATAAATATCAACCATGTCTAGGATTGCGTCCATTACGGTTTACGTGAATGAATCTGTAACATACTTAAACTAAGTGGGCATAGTGTGCGGGAAAGAGTACTCTCTCTTCTACCTGATGATGCTTAGTGATGGCTAACTTACTATGAGCTGCTCGCGAAGCAATTATGACAATAAAAAAGTATTTAGGACATCCAGTCGTTGGAGATAAAAAGTACCCTACCGCTTGTCTTTGTACCGGGATATCGTTAATTCCCTTGTGTCTTAATATCGAGTACCTCGCGATATTTTAGGCAGCATCGACAAGCTTGTTAGGTCTCCTGGACATTCGCGCATACCAAATGAAAAAAAAAAACAATATAATAATTATTCTTCCATAAGAAAGTGATTCGCAGCTAGAATAAAATATAGACACTGCACAACTGTCATAACTTACATCAATATTTATACAGGGTTTGCAGAGATTAACCCCCAACTAAAATATCATCAATCATTAAAACTGCTGCTAGCACTTAATTACACGTAAATAACTAGGAATAAAAGGAAGCAGAGACCAGTCATTTACACACAGGAATGTATCAAGAACAAGCTATGCAATAAATGGAAAGTATTATTAACACAAAATGTATCACCCGTTATACTTATATCGACGAATACTAATTTAATTCATCAATTACACTGATGTGGGTATCAGATCACTGAGAAATGTGAAGGCAACAAAGCTGTCGATGGTTTTGCAAAGAAAGGTGCGTCATTCCGATATATTGGACCAGATCCATTCTGTGGTTCCACCAAAGAGCTCATCTCCAAAAGTGAGAAAGTGAACGACTAATCTCGTACTGAACCAACACTCCAAAACTAAGACAATCCAAAACGGTTATTACTTTTTCAGCTAATTAGGCGAAGTCTTTGCTGGAGCTCGACAGAAGAGACCTCAACACCATGACGGTTTTACTCAATGTCCACGGTCCTCTGAGATATCATCTCAAGAAGATAGGAGATAGGCAAGGTGGACTGTGATAAATGCCGATTTTGTTAGAATCATTGTGAGGCGATGGAACACATTATGTGCAACTACGAGGCATTGGCTCGGTAAAGGCACCACTTCCTCGGTTTGGAGATCATTTGGGACTAAAATACCCGACAATAAATCTTATAGGTCGCAGTGAAGAGAGATGGTATTGGGTACACAACCCACTACTAATCTAATCCAATTTATTTTTAAGAGAAACGTCTACAAGTAAATATACACAAACACAAAAGAAAACAAATATAAAATTCTCGACATGCGAACCATTCTGAAATAAACGTTAAGCTAGTCTTCTTCTATTACTTCTTTCATTAATTTAGTAAAACAAAATTTCCACGAAAAAAATTTAAAAAAACGACTTCGGTTGGGACTAAAGTGGAAACCATTGTGTGCTATATTTAATGGTGGGTCACACGATTTTTATGAGCCAGACAAAAAGCTTAAATCAGTATTCGTCCGGTTTTATAATGTTGACAAAACGCAGGATAATGATACTTTGTTCCAACGGACAATGTGACCTTAGTAAGTTAAAATTTCGCTGTTTTAAGAACTTTTTTGTTTAATAGCTCCCATTTAAAGTTGTACACCATTTAAAACAGGTAAATATTTTACTTTACGGATAAAGATCTAAAATTTTACGTTAGGTTTAAGTTTAAAGGTTCTTGGGTTAAATTTATATCATCAATGTTTTGTTTGCTTGGAAACTCCATTAGAATAATGTGCCTATGCGTCGTGCTTCACGTTCTATATTTAAAAGCGTAACCTTCATCGTTATATTCTCATATTATTATAAAGGGGGCTTTTTATGACATAAATTGCCTAAATTTCTTGTTAAAGTTAAAGATTTATATAATTAAATTACTTTTAATGAGAAAGCACCTTAAACAACCTAACATAAAACAAATGAAGATTGTGCGTAAGCGTATTGTATAAATCATATGTGCGGTATGAATGCTGAAATTCGTCTCATAGTTGAGGAAAACTTTTGATATAAATTGGATAAGGGTACCTTACATTGTATAATCGGAGTACGTATATAACTTTTAGATTGTGTTCCGACAATGTCACTTTCAAATTGTTATTTCTTTGCTACAAACTTGAAATAATTGACATAATCAAAACTTTTTAATTAGATAGCAATTACAAACTATAATAAAGCACTGATTTATTTACAACTAAATGAAACGACCAAAACAGAAAAGATAAGTTCTAGTACGTATTGCTCATTTTATTCTCTCTAACAGATATACTTTGTTATTAATTCTAAAATAATAGTTCTCAATTAAACTACTGCCCAGAACTAGTGTATTAAATTAACTTCAAATTTCGAGACCTACTATTTAATTCAGTTAGATTAATGGCCACCGAAATGGTCTCAGTGTCCATAATTAAAGTGCTCTACCAGGAATACTCTTCCGGTTAGTTAAATAATAGTTGAAGAAATATTTAAATTAGTTCCACGGAAGAAGTTATATTTTAATTGAAATTGAGATGAGCAATTAACACGACTCAAAATGATTTGTTTTCTTTGATTTCTAATTCTAACATAATCTTGTGAGTGCACGACAAATTAATTATAAATACAATTGAATGTGAATATTTTACAGAATTAAATCATAGATATTATATCATAGAATTATGGATGTAATTAATCCTTACTTATCTCACTACTGATGTCCCTGACAATGCAAGGAATGCATAATTTATCACGGGGAAGTTGTTTGGTATGGAAATTAAACGATTGAATGTGCAGCTGATAATTCACCTCTGAGATTGCAGCTGCATTGTACATTTGTGAAGCTGTCAGAATAAGTCAGTATAAAAGAGTTATAGCACTTTAAGCAGGACTTTTGTCTTGGACTTATAAATTAGTGGCAATAATACAACGTCGTATTTGTCCTTCAACAAGAATTACTGAAGTTGTATATCCTACATTATTTACGGGTTATATAAAATGAAACATTTGGATAATGTCGAAAGACGCTTTTAAACTTTTGGGATTATTAAGCTAAATTTTGATAACGAAAACTGAGTAGGACTGATAAGACTCCATATACCCGATTACCCTATTCCACCAATCTGTCTATGCTTCCTTGGGGATTTCTTGAGAACCGTAGTTTGAAGGACGTAGTGGATAAATATGTTAAATAGATACGGGCCAAGGAGCGTACTTTGGAAGCACAACAACTGAGTATGCTTGCATCCTAAAGGCTCCTCTCCATCCTTATCTCCACCACCTTTTTACGGATATAGGTATTCAAAATGACAATCAAAGCTGAGTTCATGTCTGCCCTAGCCATCTTGTAGATATAATAAATCATTGTCTATGTCCGTCATTTTTTTTGGCAGTCAAAGCCCTCTCCGACTGGTTTAATTATCCAAACGCTCTGGAGTTCAATTGTCAGAGATGATAATCGCTCTGGATCTTATCACTGCCTGTAGCACCTTTGACAATCTCTATATAACTCTGTAGGACATTTTCAGAGATTTGTTTGTGATACCGTTTGGTTAGGGAACCTTTCCGTTCTTTCATAATTCCACCGTGGTGTCCCTCCTGTCTCTTTTCTATCCTTTCCAGCGTATTAATCTCCCACTATGGAATATGGTGGAGGGAATCGGTAAAGTCTATCATTTTCTCTTGAGGTAGGAAATTGTTTGCCCACACCTCAATAGAAAGGACTGCTTAATCAATTGACCCTTAAGCCTCTTTACCACCTTTCAGATAAATTGGAGCACTTCTATGTCGACGTTGTAGTAAGGTAAGAAATTTGGAATATGACGCACAATTAACCCAAAATGATTCTAATATACAGGGGCAGCATTTGGAACGTGGATGTTGAATTTGTGCCTTACTTCGAAGATGACACCAAAGTCTTTAATAACGTCACTGGTATTAACATATCCGATATAAGGGTGAAGATGGCATAATAATGTTTGAGTAATGCATATTAACTTTGATCTTCCAAATGAGTTTTGAATATACATGGGACTCCTATATCAGAAAAGTTATTAGCGACTTGTACGATCGAAAGCTTTCAAAAGAGTGGTGTGGTTGCATGCATCTGAAGCAATCTTCCAGATTTTTAGGAAATCGCCAAAATTAAGATATAAGTTGGAAAAAGGTTTGAGAAACTAGACAACTTGATGAAGTGCCCTTCAAATACTAGTAAACTTCATAAGAGCTGCGCTCTAACAGTGAAATATGGTGGATCAAAAGCTCTTAAGAAGATAGAATAGCCACCGAATAAGTGCAATTAAGTGCACCCCCGTATTTATTTGTATTTATTGTGTAAAGCGTATTAGGCAAACATTGTAACACACTCGCTAGATCTTCGGAATAATCAACTAGATGAGAAAATAATACCAGCAAGTAATTAAGAATAAGCATGGAGTTTGGAATTGGAGATTGCTGCACACAACCAAGCTAACACATCAAAGAAATATAATCGTTTTAACGGGTCGATAGCCGCAGTGGTTAGGTGGCCGACTATCGTTGTGGCAGGATGATAGGAGTCGGGTTTTGATTCTCTAGAGAGACATTTTTTCAGAGGGTTGAAATCCGTATCGACTTACCCTTTGCTGTTGGGATCAAAGTGATTAACAGCGCGGCATCATAAAAGGCGATATGATGCTGTCGCAAAGCCATTTGAACACAATTTACACACACAAAACTACACTACACACGAGAGTTGCAATAGTATCCAGACAAGTAATACAGCTTACGGAGTCACTGCAACTAAGCAACCAGCACACATAAAACAAAAAAAAGGAAGCTGGGAACTGGGAACATGGCGCCCCAAAAAAAAAATAAATGCAATCAAAAACGTACAGTAGAGAGCTTCTAAATCGACACCGTTACGAAATTTCCTAAACCTTAATAGCAATGTAGAGGGGGTTACGTTGTGTGACCTTCAGTATGGATTTATAGTAGGTATTATTATTAGTAGATAAGGTCGACGTTAGCTTGCAGTGGTGCCGATTTAGAAACTCTCCAGTGTACCTCTTACTAAATATTATCACTAAAACATTTATTGTTGTTAATTTTAAGTAATCTGTAAGCGAATAACGTCGATGTTACTCTGGAGATTTAATGCAATTATGGCAGAGATTTCCTTATTACTACTGGCATCTGACGCATATTTCCTTTCATTTATCACTAATTTTGCGGCAAAATCAAGCGTTACGTCACAATATTTACAAACATGAAATAAATAGCACCTTTTATCTTCAAACAAGATGTAATACGCAATGTAACATTACTTTTCGTACATTTTGCTTTCACAAGCAACGCTTAAGAAAGTGTAACGCTACAACAAATGTAATTAGGAACAAGCTAATAAGTTCATGTCATGTTCATTCAAGTACGAAGAGACCAATGCCGCGCTGGCGGTAATACACTCAGCGAAATTTATATAGCTTTATCTAATTTTGTAGCTCCCCTATAAACATTTAGCAACGGTATAAATTGAAAATCACCTAGAATTTCTGAACGTAAAGAAATAGCAGAGACATTAGCCTCTAAACATCTTCAAACGTTTATGCTTTTAAAAGGGATTTCAGAACCAACTTTAAAAGAGACACAACATCAGGCAAGACTAAAATTTGCGCAAGATCATGTGAGGTGGGATCATGAATGAAACAACCTCATAATTTCTGACTAGAAGAAATCTTTCAATTCCTGAAACATTTCCAGTTATAGCTCAATATAACAACAATTAATTGAATACCACTTTATTCCAGAACATATAATATTATGTTTTTGTTCAAAAGACTTCTTCAGTGAAAGAAATTGACATTTAATATGTGTCAAAATACTAATAATCATTTTAATTAGTAATTAGTTAATTAGTTGTAAAACCAATATATGTAATTCGATATATCAATGAACTCTTTGTTTTTTAGATATTTTTGTTGATAGGCACTTCCACTGAAGAAGTCTTTTTAACAAAAACATTATTTTATATGTTCTGGAATAAATTGGTATTTAATTAATTGTTGTTTTCTTGACATATAAGTGGAAATATTTCAGGAATTGAAAGGTAAGTACATAAAGGTCACAAAATAGATATATTACTAGAAGAAATTCAACACGAACAGGTCTGATGGTTTAAAATATTATTGCCACGATTTGTACAAGAACACTGAATTTTGGTGGAGGTAGTGTAATGATTTGGGCGGCTTTTATCCATAACGATAAATGGTTCTGATAAATTTTGATGAACAATTGCCGACGCAAAGCTGGATATTTCTGCAAAAAAGTACAGCAATTTATTGCAATGGCCTGCTCACCCAATCTGAATCTCATCGAAAACCTTTGAGATGAATGCGCTAAGTTACACCGAGTTAAGGGTATTGATAATTTCTAAAATTAACTAGTGGAGTGTTAATATGAATAAATACATCATCTATTTAAACGTCAGCTCTTCATAATTGTAATTTATTTACAAAATAAGGCACAATGTATACTTCTCACGATACGTAAACTTGAATATGTACACAGTTACAAGAATAAAATCAACACGTATATATTTGGAATAGTGGCTTCCACTCTGACAAAACCATTAGACAAACTACCAAGCTGTTAATTTTAACATTTATAAGCGTTTACTAACAGACGACAAATACGTAGGGTAAATCAAATTAATGCCGTTGGGTGTTTGTTACCTCACGGCAACTTCTATTTACGAATAATGAACGTGCTCGACTAATATAATGTGTATACATCTATTTGTGAGTGGTTGCAACAGCCACATGTACATACATAGATACAATCTTTTTCAAAATTGATGGCTTCTTCTACAAAATTACGTTTTCTACATTGTGAGAATAAAAAAAGCCTTTAAATCAATGCACTGCTAGATGTTAACAGTTATATTATTACATAAGACAACTACAGAGTGTTAGCGCAAGATTGCATTCAGTTGCAACAATAGAACTTATTGTTCTTTCAAACGCTCATTCTAAACATGTGTTGCATAATTAATTGAAACAACAATTCAACAACAACAATGTCATTTAGACACCTGTTTTTGCATTCTGTAACAATTCTGTTGCTTCTAAAGCACGACCAAGAGGTCCTCTAGTCCTCTAATCTGCATGACATTGTGGTAATGATTCCTCTAACCACAGTAATTCAGTCGCAGTCGCAAGCAGAATTCATTGCACGTCCTGACATCAGCCATACTTCAATCGTTTATCTGAAATATGCGGCAGTCTACAAGAGTAATGAGTTCTGCGGCCGAGACACCCTCTCCACAGTAGCTTCATGAGTTTGTGGATCGCTCAAAATATAATATGCTGCACTCAGTTCTATAGGATTGCAATTACGAGGTATACAGTGTGTTTCATAATATATGCGCAGAACTTTAGGATGTGATAGCTTGTAAAAAAATTTGAAAAAAGTGTCTATCAACTTACACTCTAAAATGCACCATTTTCGAGGAACAGGGTGTTGAAATTTAATCAAAAAAATCGTTTTTTGCCGTTTATCGTAAAGAAAACAGCTTTTGTAAGCATTTTCTGCTCATAATAAGCTAAGTTGTGTGCAAGAAACATTTTTTTTAAGTTTTAATTGGTGAAGATTTTGAAGGGGTAGTGGTTGTGTTTCTTCCCAACTTCTACGCCACTGCAAAAAGTAAGGTTTTGAGACGCCCATTTGAACCGCCAATCTTTTCTAGACAAAAAAGGTTCTGTTGGTCATGAGCTCTAAAATTGATCGTTTTCGAGAAAAATCAACTTTTATGTTGAAAAATATGGTCGAATTTTTGAAATAAAAATTTTATTTTACTAAAACGTTAGAACAAGTAAGAAAAGCAAACGTTAACTTCATAATTGTATAATGAAAAAGAAAACAATTACAAATCATACACAGTTAAATTAAATGTTGGAAATGTCCGCAATATTCGACGCATTCACTGTCTAACACTTCCGAATTATGTCGCAAGATACAACAATGCGTAAAAAATTGTACAAATTGAATTTGTGTGCGGTGTATGTATTGATTTTATAACAAAATCTACCTCCTGTCAAAATAACAATTAGTTTGTACCTACAAAATGTAAACTTGTAAATACAAAATTAAACATGAATTACACAAACGCTGAAATGTGCGAAATGCATTCATTACCTTTACGTTTACAAAAGCCGTTTTTTTTTACGATAAACCGTTCCGGAGATAGTTGCAAAAACAAATTTTTTTTAATTAAATTTCAACACGCTGCATCTTGAAAATGATGCGTTTTAGAGGGTAAGTTGATAGAAATTTTTTTTCAAATTTTTGGACAAGCTATCATATTCTGAAGTCCTGCGCATATATTATGAAACACCCTGTATACAGGAGAAAATGCTGGCTGTATAGATCTTAAGGAAGGACATATAAGGACATTCGGAGGCGAACGCGGCCCAAAAACATTGTAACATTATCATCATCATATCAGGACCATACCATCAGATGACAAGCTATCTCTCTTATGTTCTACATGATAACTTCTTCCAATGGTAATAGTGACCGGAGGTTCCTTACATTTTCTTAGAATGGATTTCAGTCACAATTTGGGGGTCCCAAAGCGAGCCCACTCCTAGCTATCATCTAAAGAGTGGTCAATATTCGAACAACCATAGATAGCGATATCATCTGCAGACACTGCTAGTCTTCACCCACAGGACGGAAGTCGAGAATTCGTCAAGACTCATAGTTGCATAGGTAACAGTCACATTAGAGTGAGCAGCTACAGATTGATACCCAGATGCTGCACTTTAAAAATAGAAACCTGTCATAAAGGATCTTCTATAATTGCATAGAACACTTTTCGGCCTGTAAGTAGAAGAATTTTTATCACGCTTGTCTCTCACCCCGTGTTAGGGCTAGACGAATATTCGAGATAGCTCAAAGCGTTTGGTAAAGATTGATCCATGCCGTAAGACTCAGCAAACGCTTAGAAGTTCAACAAAGCCAAACAGGTCTTCTTTAATGGGGCAGGAAGGCCGAAAGCACTCTTCAGTCCCAGCCTCACCTAAATAGAAGTTTTCTGATCACAGTTGTGTAGCATGGCGACATTGATTTGTTTCCAGACATTTGGAAGCGTTCCCATCATCCATTACCTATTTAGTTTGGTTCACGACTATTTCTGCAGTTAATATTAAATCCTTTTTGTCAATATAAATGTTGATATCATTGCAGATGATCTTTAATTTTTACATCTTTAATTCCAAATATTGTACGGTAGCAAATACGCCACCAAATTTGAAATCCTTGCAAAAAAAGTACAAAAAATTACATCCTTTAGAATAAGCACTGACAGGTACATATTTCCTAAGAAATTTAGCACAAAGCACGCAACCTGGCTAGACGGTTTTCGGTGTATAACATCAAAGGCGTGTCAAATTTACAATAAGAGTTCGTCTTTAACAGACAATTTTGCGTTATTAACGGTGTAACGGGACGCGATATTTTAAATTATTTTATTTTTCAATCGCATTAACTTAATAAGGGAAACAAGTATTTATTAAATGTAGTAAAAAAATGTTATTTATGATTTAAGTAATGAAATGCACCTATTCGAATATATTCCGAAATTATATATATATGTTCCCGATGTTAAAACGTTCATATAATTATAATAGTTTGAAATTGAAATAGTTTTAACCGTCAACTGTAAAACATGTGACTTATGGTGTAAGCTGTACCTGCGTAGGGATTCGCATCGTTTCCTCCGCTAAAAAAGAACACTTTTCGCTAGGCCACCACAGAGAGTAGTTCGCTTCGCAGTTAGTTCTACATATTTGCCAGTTCAGGGCTAGTGAGTGTACCAGTGTTATTACGTTTGTTAAATTAGTCAGTATAAAAAGGCCGTGTTCACGGGGATACCCCGCACGAAGTCATAAATAAAATATACTGATAAGCAGCAAACAAGAAAGGACACGCCCGAAGCCCATAGACTAGGCGAAGAAGGAAGCGGACATCTTGGTGGATCGAATCAACGCCAGCAAGTATACGCAGACAAGCGAAGAATACGTATGTACGTACAGGTATTTGGCCAATAAACTATTATATGCTACGAATACGAGCTCGTAATAAATAGAATCATTTGTATTAAAGTTAAATTGATTCCGCGTTCGTTGTTAAGTTCACTATTACGTATAGGTATATATATATATTTTTCCGTTGTAATTATTTAGAAATTAAACGCGTGCGTAGTTATAGTAAGAGTAAGATAGGTGCACCGTTAAGGTTAAGATTCTGTTCAATATTTTCTAACTTTTGTATTTATATATTTATTCAGTTATTTTATTTAATATATTTGTTATTCGTTCATGTGTTGCACTTTCATTTATTCAGTGGTCAATCAGATTGCATGTTTTGTGTTATTAATTATTGTTTAAATACTGTAAATCCTCCATTTACCGCACGCACCTGAGAACGTATAAGGAGAAGATTATAAGAAAGTTTGTAAAGTAAGTATCTGTTTTCTTGATTACGTTAGAGCGATTGCGACCGACATTTTGCTAGTCAGGGGAATTTATTTGTTTATTTCGGTATCAGTAACGTCCGTCGTTGTGGGTTCACAGGGGGATTTGTTAACGTACCGTGGCGCCCAAGGTTATAAACACATATTATCACAAAATAAGTCCGTGTTGTCACAATATGGTGCCCAACGTGCGACCATTCTATCACAAGTGAAGACCGATCTGTCACAATATGGCGCCCAACGTGGGGCTCGTTTGGATGTATATTCGAATTTTTATTTGTGAAATTTTAATATTTTGTGTAAAATATTGTGTTTAAATTATTTTAGGAAGTTTCGTGAGTTGTTTTACATTTATTTTAATATTTTGTGTATTTTACCAAACGCGAAATACACTGGTGGTCATAAGTGACAGATCATTTCAACATACACTAGTGGTCATAAGTGACGGATCGTACCAAAATAGGCACGGTTACGTATAAAGACGTGATTTTTCGCTAGTAAATGTTCAATATACAGTGTGAGTCAGAATATTGTCGCGTTAAAGTATTTTTTGAATAAAGGAGTGTTTATTTAAAATAAATTTTTGAATTTCGACGATTTATATACCGAGGGTGTCGTACCTAACGGGTTACAATAAAAATATTTTGTGCAGAAAATATCAAATATACAGAGGGGTACGAAAGTTTTAGACAATAATTATACCGGACGTGTCAAGTACAAGGTGTTGTTTTTGAAATACAGTGTTGATCACAAATAAAGGTGCAATTTTTGTTAGTGGATTATCATATACAGGGTGTGCCGAAAGTGTATGTACACGCTAGGGGGTGATCAGGAGTAGAAATTCAAGATTTTTTCTTCGTGTTTAGCCTTGTTGTATTATTTTAACTTTTGTTGCATTTTTATCCGAGCCGCGTTGTATTTAGTATATTGTTATTAAATAAAGAGGTAAAAAAGATATTGGTATTTTTTGTCAATAACAAAGGAAATTAATAAAATAAAGGAGTTTATGTACCTAAGAAGCGGAAGAACGCTAAGAAAAGAAATGGCTACCGGAACGTCTACTATCGAATCTGTCGGTGAAGACACTACTAGTCAGAAGGACCAAGAGGAATTTGGAAATACCATCTCAATAGAAGCGGAAACAGAAACGACGCTAATACAAGGTGCAAGTAACATCAATGACTTGTTCGCAGCCATGAAGCAAATGATGGAACAAACTAGAGAAATAAACCGACAAATAAGAGAAAATGCTGAAGATAATAAACAAAATAATGAGCACTTGAGGAAAAAGATAGATGATACGGCCGAAAAACAAACGAAAAATATAGACGATATAAGACTACAAAATGAAAAGAATAGTGAGCAATTGAATAGGAAGTTAGACGACGTGAGGAAACAAACCAGAAAAGATATTGAAGAATCGCACCAACAAATATATAATAAGATGTTAAAGAAGCAAGATGAAATGCGGGAAGAATTGGAAGATTTCAAAGAAAAGACTAAAACCGAATTGGAAAAGGACATAGAAATAAAAGTCCAGAAGCAGACATCCATACTAAGAAAAGAATGGGAAATTACATGGAATGATGAAAGAGAAGAAATTAACCATGAAGTAAATAAAAAAGTGGAAGCAATTCAACATGACCTGGAAAAGAAGGTTGGAGGAGTTAGGAATGGAGCGCCGATAAATATAGGGAGAATAGTTGAAGAAAGAAAACTTCCTACATATAACGCTAGCAATAAAGGTACCCAACCCCAAGAGTTCCTAGAAGCTATGGACAGACATTTTAAAAAATCCGAGCAACTCCTGAAGACCGCAAATTGGATTTTGCCATGGACCAACTGGAAGGTGATGTGGCAATATGGGCAAACAGTAAGAAGAGCCAGTGGTGTACCTGGGAAGATCTTAAGCAAGACCTATTAAAGATGTATTGGTCCGACGGCGTCCAGAAGAGGGTCTTGGCGGAATTGTTAAGGCCTAGAATTTATAATAGCCGTTTTGGTACAATGACTCATCACGCATGGTACTGGGTAAAGAAGACGCATTATATGGACCCACCAATCAGTCAGTCTCTATTAATAGAAGCATTGATAAAGCATTTCCCGTTTGAAGTAGAGAATATCTTATTAGGAGCCAAAATTGAAACAGTCGAGGGATTAATAAACCTGCTGGAGAAAATCCAAGATAGAGATCATAGGCCAAACAAGGGGGACGATAGACGCGATAACCCCAGGAACATCCAGATGTTTAATAGAGGTAGAAATTCTAATAGATCAAGAGGCCATGATAGAGGTAGGAGACCTCGCAATCCGTCACCGTACTCCGATTCGGGAAACGAGGAAAGGCAGAAGTAAGAGCTCCCAACCTTCTGCACCTAAAACTAGCGGAGCCTATGAAACGAATTAACTTACAAAAATATACACCTGATCGAGACACCCAAATACAAGAACGAGAAAGGTACCTACAGCAATTGGCATCAATACTAAAGAAAAACTGCTTTGAACACGAAGATGGGACTCAAACTCAAGCAATAGTGCCGAGAATCAAAATAGGCATTGGAAAGGAGGAATATGAAGCTCTGATTGATACAGGAAGCACCATTAGCGTGATATCAGAGGAGATGGTGAAACAACTGAAAGAAAAGCAGGTCGATATCCCAGAATTACCAGTAGTAAACCTGACAGTGCAAGGAGCAACTGGTAAAATAGTAAAGGTTCAAAGACAGGTTATGCCAGTAATGCAAATTGGCGGTCAAGAAATACCAGTCATATTATTTGTTGTTCGAGGACTAGTCACTCAGGTTATCTTGGGAACGGATTGGCTGAAGAAGTATTCGGCGAAGATCGATTTTCTCGGAGATAGTTTTAAATTCCAGTATGATGGAATTAATATTAACCTTCCATTGATTAGACAAGATAAGGAAGAAAACTAAGAGGAAGTGATCAGACCCCAGTTCGCAATTGAAACGAACCAGGAAAATAGCATAACGGTGACCACCCAGATGAATCAAGACGTGTTGTGTTTCAGGTGGGAGAAAATGCGATACGAGCGAGCAAAAAAGAAGCAAGAGGCCGAAGAAAAAGAAATTAAAGACTGGGTAGAGAAATATATGGAGGTCCGACCATGGACACCTGTTTGTGAGAAATCCACTGGCGTAAAATCCTATAATGTGCTCATAAACCAACGGGGCCTGGAAAATATGGTGGAACGAGCGATATTGGATTACGATGATATATTTTCAAATAAACCAGGAGAGTGTAATATGTATAAGTGCAATTTGAAAATGAGTGATAAAAATCCATTCGTGCAAAGATCTTATCCGATTCCATTTTCAAAAAAGATGCCGTACGGTGTGAGATAAACCGCATGATGAACTGGGGTATAATAGAAAGATCTAGCTCACCCTATTCAAACCCGATTGTGATTGTGACGAAAAAGGACCACACGGTAAGGCTGTGTTTGGACGCCAGAAGACTAAATCAGTCAATCATACCCGATCAGGAATCACCGCCAATGATGGAAGATCTATTGAGAAGATTCCACGGAAAAAAATATTTCAGCTCACTTGATTTAACCTGTGGCTATTGGCAGTTGCCTTTAGATGATGAATCGCGTGTGTGTACGGCTTTCCTGGTCGATGGGAAAAGTTATCAATTCCGCGTACTGCCTTTCGGTCTGAATGTATCTGTGGCAATGTTTAATAAATGCTTGGAAAGAGTATTGGGACCAGAAGTACTCTCGTTTGCAACAGTTTTTGTAGACGATATTCTCATTGCGTCGCAAAGTTTGGAAGATCATGAGGACCAATTAAGAAGAGTGTTCGAACGTCTAAGAAGAGCAGGAATGACGATTAAACGTGAAAAGTGCAAGTTTCTGAAAGAAGAAGTAAAATTTTTGGGACATATTATTACTGCCGACGGGATTAAGGTTGATCAAGAAAAAATTAAAGCCATCCGAGAGCCACCGAAAAATAAAAAAGATTTACAATCCTTCGTGGGACTTTGCAATTTCTATAGAAAATTTGTGCCGCACCACTCTGAATTGGTCAGCCAACTATCTCATCTGTTAGATAAAAAATCGACGTGGCATTGGGGAAAGAAAGAAGAAGAGATTTTTCAACAGATCAAGAAAAAGTTCCTAGAAACTGTAGTACTTATGCACCCAGATTTCACCAAACCGTTTTATCTAGCTACCGACGCCTCAACACAAGCCTTAGGAGCACACCTGTTCCAAAGGGGGGAGAAAGGTGAAATATTAAATATCTCTTTTGCGAGTAGGAAATTAGCAAATGCTGAGAGAAATTATACCATAACCGAACTCGAACTACTAGGAATAGTATTCGCATGCGATAAATTTCGGACTTATATTTTGGGGTACCCAACCATTATACTAACCGATCATAGAGCGTTGTCGTTCCTATTCAATTGCAAAGTGTTGAGCGGTAGATTAATGCGATGGGTATTGCAACTCACGGAATATCAATTGCAAATAGAATATATTAAAGGCACAGACAATGTAGTTGCAGATTTTTTATCAAGATACGGCTATGAAGATGTTAGAAAAGGAGAGCCGATTACCATTAACGTAACAATAGCAGGAACACCGCAGTTAAGAAACGGTTTAAAGGACCTACCACGAAAACAAAAAATCGGACAAGACTTTGAATTGATACTTACCGAAATGGAGACTAACACCCATGGTAAAAGAGCAAATTTGGAAAAGAATTATTGTATGTACGAAAAGGTGCTATTTAGACGGAGCTCACGCACTCAAGACTGGTGGGTAGCATATGTCCCGTCAACACAAGTCCAGCCAGTAATTCAGGCATATCACGAAGTTTTCGGTCATTGCGGATCAGCAAAATGTACCGCTCTGTTGGCTGAATCAGTTTATTTCCCAAACATGGCGAGAAAAGTAAAAGAATATGTATCATCGTGTGATATTTGCCAAAAAGTAAAACCGCCTAATCAAGCGAGTAAGGGTCTTATGAAGAATGTGCTGGCCAATCGACCACTTGAAAAGGTATCAGTAGACCTGTATGGACCACTACCCCAAGGACGTGGAGGGGTATGTTACATTTTTGTACTAATGGATTTATTCACCAAGTACGTTAAATTGTATACCGTGAAAAGAGCTACAGCGGTGAGTTTGAAGAAACGTGTGTTGCAAGACTATGTATTACAAGTAGGAAAACCGGAAGCGATCCTATCAGATCATGGATCTCAGTTCACTAGCGCGGTGTGGACAAATGGATTAAAGGAAGCCAATATACAGGTAAAATACTCATCAGTGTATCATCCACAGTCGAACCCAGTCGAACGAGTAATGCGCGAGTTGGGCAAAGGATTTAGGACATACTGTATAAAAAAGCACACAACCTGGCCTAACTACGTGGAAACCATTGAAAACTGGATCAACTGTACAGAACATGATTCCACGGGATTCACACCCTATGAACTTATGAAGGGTGAACGGCCTGCGCGTCTTATCGAACAGCTGATCGAGTATCCGACCCGAATAGATAACACCACAGATGCAAAAATATTACTAGCTCGGGAGCGCTTACAAAGCAGAGCCGCTAGAAGAAAGGACAGACACAATCAAAGAATTAATCCAGTAGCGTACGCCGAGGGAGATTTAGTGTTGGTAAAAAATCATAATTATTCTTCCTCACTAACAAAGGAAATTAAGAAATTCTTCCATTTATATAATGGACCACTTGTAGTGTTGCGACGGGTAAGCGAGAATGCCTATTGGCTAGGAGACCCGCCGACCAAGGAATACAAGACTACTCAAAATATTGTAAATTTGAAAAATATAAGAAACCAATTAAAGACCCAACGGATGTCAAGAATGACACTATAAACAAGGACTAGAAATTAGTTACTTTTTCCTTGATAAATAACGAGGACGCTACGGTATCGCGAAAAAAGTAAGGGGGTACTGTAACGGGACGCGATATTTTAAATTATTTTATTTTTCAATCGCATTAACTTAATAAGGGAAACAAGTATTTATTAAATGTAGTAAAAAAATGTTATTTATGATTTAAGTAATGAAATGCACCTATTCGAATATATTCCGAAATTATATATATATGTTCCCGATGTTAAAACGTTCATATAATTATAATAGTTTGAAATTGAAATAGTTTTAACCGTCAACTGTAAAACATGTGACTTATGGTGTAAGCTGTACCTGCGTAGGGATTCGCATCGTTTCCTCCGCTAAAAAAGAACACTTTTCGCTAGGCCACCACAGAGAGTAGTTCGCTTCGCAGTTAGTTCTACATATTTGCCAGTTCAGGGCTAGTGAGTGTACCAGTGTTATTACGTTTGTTAAATTAGTCAGTATAAAAAGGCCGTGTTCACGGGGATACCCCGCACGAAGTCATAAATAAAATATACTGATAAGCAGCAAACAAGAAAGGACACGCCCGAAGCCCATAGACTAGGCGAAGAAGGAAGCGGACATCTTGGTGGATCGAATCAACGCCAGCAAGTATACGCAGACAAGCGAAGAATACGTATGTATGTACAGGTATTTGGCCAATAAACTATTATATGCTACGAATACGAGCTCGTAATAAATAGAATCATTTGTATTAAAGTTAAATTGATTCCGCGTTCGTTGTTAAGTTCACTATTACGTATAGGTATATATATATATTTTTCCGTTGTAATTATTTAGAAATTAAACGCGTGCGTAGTTATAGTAAGAGTAAGATAGGTGCACCGTTAAGGTTAAGATTCTGTTCAATATTTTCTAACTTTTGTATTTATATATTTATTCAGTTATTTTATTTAATATATTTGTTATTCGTTCATGTGTTGCACTTTCATTTATTCAGTGGTCAATCAGATTGCATGTTTTGTGTTATTAATTATTGTTTAAATACTGTAAATCCTCCATTTACCGCACGCACCTGAGAACGTATAAGGAGAAGATTATAAGAAAGTTTGTAAAGTAAGTATCTGTTTCCTTGATTACGTTAGAGCGATTGCGACCGACATTTTGCTAGTCAGGGGAATTTATTTGTTTATTTCGGTATCAGTAACGTCCGTCGTTGTGGGTTCACAGGGGGATTTGTTAACGTACCGTGGCGCCCAAGGTTATAAACACATATTATCACAAAATAAGTCCGTGTTGTCACAATATGGTGCCCAACGTGCGACCATTCTATCACAAGTGAAGACCGATCTGTCACAACGGTAGCTCCTCGTATTACAGACTGTAACTTTCACAATATCTCACCATTACAAAAACAAGATAACGCCCAGATGGTCAAATATACCGCTTAACTCTAGAGGAATATTGTGTATCTAATGATACCTTACAGATAAGTTATAAATGATTCTCCAGAAGATTCCATTAAAATAATCTAAATTGAGGTAATTTAATAATTTATGCATCTCCAGGGACAAACTCTCATTTACAAAATACAATAACACAAATATTAACTTATTTAATAATGTGATATTCATTTATAACGCAACAGCAAAATCAATACTCTACTGTATCCTAAAAAATACGCACTAATCAGTAAAATAGAATTCATGCTTGCGAATTTGTTTTTACCCAGTTGTCATTACGTTAAAAGTAACATTTTTCGCGCTTTGAGACTCGTACATGAGAATTGTTAAAAGAAAGCAGACACGGAGGGTTTTTCCAAGCATCGAAACAACGGCTATTCGTTAGCATTCCGTTACCTAAATAATTCATTTCGAAGCGTTTAAATGCAGAACATTTCCACGTCACGTTTACTGTTTAATCTTTTATACGTGAGCACTCGCTTACAAGATATATTCTAGTCATTTATAGAAACTGTAATATGCCATATGTTAGCTCTTAATACTTGAAAAGTTCTTGAGAAATTCCTCGTGAATCCGTAATGTAATTTCAAGTCTGGATTTCTGTCAGTGAAATATTATTGAAGCTTTTTGTCATGAAGGAGAAACGTGTTCCACTAAATAAAAAATGAATGAATGAAGAGAGATTTAGTTGCAATGCCAATTCATGTATCTGGAGCTGGCTCTTAGATGGCGTCGTTTAGTCACTGATCCGTCAATTATTTCGTAAATTGGACTACCACCATAATTTTCAAAAAGTTTATCAACGACATATAATTCCACCAAATTTTACATGAACTCGTATCAAGTTTGAAAATAACATATCCGCTTTGTTGTTGCTGTCAACAGCACAACTAATTAATTTGATACCAAAACTGCACAACTAATAATCAGTCTTCAAGACACAACAAACTAAACGTCTTTTATTTCTTTTGCAACGTTTTAATCCTAACGGGTCAACTGCCCACGTGAAGAGATAATTTTCGTTCCAGAAAAATACTTCCACCCCTTCAGGCCTTCGGCGATATCATATGCTTTGCATTAACTTCGATGAGCAACCTGATATAAGGTTGGTACATTTTCGTTATACATATATACTTAATTACATTAGCTTTGTAATTAGTGCATTATTTTCCGTTCCGGGTACTGTTTAGTTTTTTTCAGTTAATTTTTGTTTGACTTTTTTGCCTTCATTCTGATTTTCCACGTGGTTATAGATATAGAGCATCGCATTTTAAATGTCTGCTTAATTAATTATTTCATTTTAATTCAGAGATCAGCTGCTGTTGTTTTTGTATCTTTTAGGGAAAAAGGATTTAATATTTGGGAGGATTGCACGTATATTGAAAGAGGGCATTTCGCACAATGGAAGATAATCCGTAATTACGATCTGAATTTTTCTCATTAATTAAGGCTGGTCAAGACCTTTTCAATTTCATGATACTTATGAATATTAATATATTTTTTTTATTTAGGGGTATCATCCGCCGAATCATTTTGTGAGCATGCAGCGGTTTTTCTGCTTGTGACAAAGAAAAGGATACCAGGACAGCTACCACCGAGCGGCCTTCAGTGAGGAACATTCTTGGTGTCAGCCATAAGACCTACCATACAAGAGAAATCCAAGTTCGAGGGCTGCACTCACATTCATAGTGCATTGGAACAAAGTCCGTCAGTTCTATTCAAAACATTGCACTAACCACATTCACCTCTTGTTTGTTTAACCAGCCCTTTAAATTGTCTTTTGTTTTTCTTTTGCTTTAGAACCTCATATATAATAACCATTGTTAAATTTAGTCTGTTTCTTTTATATCCTGGACTAAGTGTTTTTACATGGGGACTGATCACTGTAAGCACTAAAGTGAAAATAAAACGAGTGCAATACAATCGAATAGCAAACTATGACACGGATGATTTTTTCTTATATTATAAAGGTCATTTTCCACCAAGGATAAGGAAATTGTATTTGTATATATTTATTTTTCTTCGAACTAGGATCCAATGAAGTTATAGCAGGTGTTATAAATAAGCATGTCAGACGAAAGCAAACTGACAAACTAAGAAATTGCAGGAAGACAGGAAACAATCTCTTGCTGACTTGAGGGTACGACACTTTTGTATGGTTACTGGTAGTTCCAAATCATAGCTTCAATATATAATAATATATAATCATGCTAATAATCGTGGATATCATCTTCTTAAAGTATAGCGAAAAAATTGAGCTAAAGAGCGACGCAGCCCTGCTGGGAGAGGATGCATCAATGCGGGAGTATCTTCCACGAGCAGCGCGTACCATTGCGATGTGATAAGGCACGGAGTCAATAAATCGTTGTATGGTAGCGGAAGGGTTGGCCAACTATGCTGCCTCAACTCGCCTTGATAGCTCATCATCAACGTTAGCCGGAGGAACCAGATAAGGTCGAAGTGTCCAAGCGCTCATATCCCAGAGATGTTCGATCAGATTCAGATCTGAATAACGAGACCATGACCATGCGCATCACCAACGCTCAATTCGAATCTGAATCCGTCTGAAAACAAAATGTGTCTCCACTCGGCAACCTACCGATGTCTTGTCTCGACCTACTGGCACTGGCACTGACAGAAGGTTGCATCTGTCGTAGACGCTCAGTAAAACATGCAACTATAGAAAAAATCGAAACTGTTGCATCAGCTAGCATGCATTTTTATGCATTCAGGTTATACAGAGTGTGCTCGTCACTTTTTCCAACAGTGTATCTTCTGAGTAAATCTTTTGAATGTCTAACATGCATTATCATACGATTCACTGCCTTTGGAATGAATTATTAAATAGTTTCTTTTAGAAGAAACAAATTTCTCACTTGCTGCGATGATAGCAGCCCAATTGAGCCCAATTTCTGTCTTTATTTCACTCAAGTTATTGAATGGAATGTAATTACCGCAATTAACTGTGGAAAATTGATAATTTGATTAATTATCGATGCTATGCCATGATTTTCTAATGTCATTGTATAGGCTAAATGTAAATGTAACAAAAGTTAGACAACCTGTATAATGTAACACAAGACTTGTTTTTTCCGAGTTTACCATTTATTTCCTATATACCAAAAAGATGTTCCAAATATTTACATTTATATAGACATATGTATATCAGTTCATAAAAAATATATAATTTGATATATAGATAGAATTGTATCAAAACTCGGAAACTTAGAGAGTTTGACTTGATATATATTACCTCATATATAAACGTCACCCTTTTTAAAACTACATCATTGAGTATCATGCCTTGGTATTGATCAAAACACTGTTTGTATATTTTACTGTTTTATTCTCGATTATAAATAATATCCCTTTTGTCATGTAGTTCTATTTTTCCGCGAGAAAACTACAACCAATCCCATTCGTTACATGTTCGCTGTTTATACGGCGTTATAAATCCAGCACATTTTTTATCTTTCTTCCATTAGGGTCACAAGTGACGCATTTGCGGTCATATTTTTCTTGTAATTTTTTCTTATTCGGACTTGATTACTTCCCACTTCCGTGTCCTGAATGCTAAAAAACGCACATACATATTTCCGACTCGAACACCTCACAAAATTACGAGATATTTTATCTTGAAGACGGTCCAATTTTTTATCTCTTAATTTAATTTGGGATTTCCTGTTATTTAAGCTACCGTTCCCTCAATATCTCATTTTTACGCTACGTTATTCATAAAGGAATTGCCGCCGCTAAGGTCTCAAAACGTTATATAATTCTCCTGCACTTTTCTAAGCTGCAATAAATAACGAAAATAGGATCATGTCAGCCTGTTTATTTTACCATTAAGTAGAAATGCCATCTACGAAGATGTTGCAAAAATCCAGGAGATATAGGGTCGTATTTGTGTGATAAATCGAAAATCAAGACAGGTAAAGTGTTTGTGTCAAGCTGGAAATAATGCACAGTGCGAAACAATGTCCCAGAACGACTCAATATCTCCCGCTCTACGACAGCTAAGAAATTCGCCTTATAGGTCTGGAGATAGTTTTATGGATACGATCTGTGTGCGATAAAGATAAGGTGATGTCACCTACATACAATGTCGCTGGTGAATCATTTATTTCTTGCTATTGCGGTTTTAAAGTCAAATGTACTACACGCTTCCCACATTGCATTTTATAATTTATAATAGACAATTATAATGTCTAGTTAAATTATATTCGCTCCATACGTAAATAAACTCTATTTAGTCAAGTTATCCTAATAAGTGAGATCAACACAATTTCGAATATAATATAACAAAACAGTGATATGTCTATATTAATTTTAAAACACATTTTTAAACACAACTTACACACACCAAAACTACACCGCAAGAGTTGCAGTGATAGCCAGACAAGTAATACAGCTTACGGAGTCACTGCAACTAAGCACCCACCACACATTAAAAAAAAAAAAAAATAGTAGGTACTTACAACTAATATCACAGCATCACTTAGGGTGAAGTAATTCTGTAACACAGCCATGACACGCTATACGCACACAAACTTGCTTGTCAATATCGATATTCTATATATTATTACAAAATTTCATGTAATTGAATCCATTAGCAATGCAGCAGGATGTGGTACAACAAAAAGAGTATTGCTCATAGTAAAGCCCCTGAGTAACTCGAATTTTACTCCAAAATTTGGATATTTAAGAAAGTCTGAGAAAGAGGTTTCAGAAGTAAATAAACGCAATTTTTCTAAGATCTAAAGTGCAACAATTTGAGAAATTATCATCGAAAGCTACAATAATGATTCTAGATTTCTTAAGAGAATTTTATGTGAAGTGACATTCGAGAAAATACTGTTGTTCCGAAAACTAGGTCCCGTTCATTGATGAAGTTAACAGCGTGTGGTTTAAGCAAGTTGTTGGGACACCATCCTGTTTCGTACTTCAATGTTCTGTTTATCTAACAGGCAGATTAGCAATCGCGGTGCAGCCGAACGACTATCTAGACTGTCAGAGTGAACTCTTCTCAACTTCTTAAAAAGGTTGTTCTAATAAAATGTTCTTTAATTTGCGTCTAAATGTAGTTAAATTAGAGGAATCCAATATAAACCGAGGCAATTTATTGAAGAAAGAAAAACCCATAAAGAATAGAGAATTTTTGCAGAGAGAGGTGTCAGTTTTTGGAAGATTTAACTATTGCAGTTACGAGTGTTCTAAGAGTGAATGTCCGCTCGGTAGGTATATTTGCTTCTATGTTTAAACACCATACTCACCGACTCATAGATAATCAATGAATATAGTGTCAGTATCCCCTGAGAAATAAAAACAGGACGACAGTGGGCTCTGTCGTCTTCGCCGCCAATCACGCTCCGGCCCTCTTCTGTAATTTTAGAATTTCAGATAAATTGGTCGCCGTAGTGAAACCCCATGAGTAAATGCAATATCTCATGCGAGACTCAAATAGTGCGAAGTATACCCTTCTGGCCGTATGCTCCCCAAGATTTTGTTTTATGATTCTTAGGGCATAGCAGGCTGATGACAAGCTCCTCGACAACAGCTGGACATGCTCGGTCCACCCCAAGCCAGTATCCACGGTAACACCTAAGAATTTAACATTAGTCGACGGGGACAAAAGGTTGTTATCAATCACGATATTGAGGCTGGTACGTTGTTTGTAAATTAATAATTTAGTTTTGCTAGCGTTGAGAATAATTTCATTAGCTTTAAACCACTCACAAACTCTAGAGATGTCGGCGTTGATTTGTTCTTCCAAAACGCCATACTCCGAAGCATGCCAAGTCAGTGATGTATCGTCGGCGAAGAGAATCGTGTTAGACTGACGACCCACATGTGCCAGGTCGTTAATAAATATTAAAAATAACGTAGATCCAAGCACCGAGCCCTGCGGCACACCACACACTACCCGGCCAAGTGTTGAATCTACGCTACCACCCCCAACCCGCAGCCTTACAAATTGGCGACGGTTCGCCAAATATGAGCGGAACTAGTTGTTGACTTTGCCCCTAAAGCCGTACCTTTCAAGTTTTCTAAGTAGAAGTGAATGGGGAACACAATCAAATGCATAAATATATGGAATAGACTCCTTATTTATTTAAGAATAAAGACATTTTTTTAGGTTGAATAAACATTTGGAGTCTTTCCTTGAAATTATTATCTCCAACTCTCACCTCCACCCCCCACCAATTTCTGCATTAAGATACAATGACTTCTCATGAGGAGATTAGTCGCAAAATATCTCTTACAAAATGACGCAATAACAACAGGCTGTATGAGCTGCGGCTCCATTCTGTTGAAACGAAGAGTCATCTATATCATATTCTTTCAGCATGTCACAGTATCAGTCAGAAATCGCAATAATAGTGATGCCATTCTCTTCAAAACAAAGGACCCACGATGCCTACAGACGACAAAGCATACGAAACGGTAGCTTTTGAACAGTAAAGAGATCGTTAGTGTAAATCTCTGCGATCTTCAGCTGTTCTAAAAATTCGCTACGTCGCTGACGTACATAATAACGTAAGAAGAAGTAGCTGTAGGAATCGTATGGCAATCTCTAGGTATTCATCAATTTGTTGGGCTCAATTCTTGATACTTTTGCAAGGGTTCGAGCTAATGTCTAGGGTGCAGTGACATATTTTCGAGCAACATGAGTTGGAGATTCTTCTCTTGACGCCAGAGCAATACAGCAGTCGTGTCCAGTGGCAATATTTAGAGCTTTTCTTACGAATTTGGAACGTCCACATGTTATTCAGCAATCCACAGCATATTGAAAAGTGACAATCTCATCATTCATACCAGCTAACGAGCCCGATTGCCTATGTCTACCTAGTCAAAAGTTATCTCCACCATACTACTTCTTTTCATTATTTCCTAACTATGCTACCCCACGGTTTGCTTCTTCTACATTTATATCAAATTCATAACATCACGCCGACAAAATTATGTTATATCAATCCAATATTCAGTATCCAATATGCAGTATTTATTGATAGTGATGGTAAACCCATAATTGACACCAGATTTGAACCGGTTATCTCCGTAAGTTTTATAACCTAAGAGTTGTCCAATCTGAATAAACCCAACAATTATCCTAGACCTGCTCTTGAATCTTTTAATTCTTCGAATTTCAATTCATTGAAGCCTTTGCAAAGGTACACCTCTATCATTGTTGTAAACAGTTGAATGTAAAGTACTTATAACTATTGCTTTCTCGGACTGCACTATTTATACAGCGGCCAAGAAAACATACACCAACTGCCAATTGAAGTTTTTCCATAAATATTCCATACTACAGTGAATTATTGATAATTGAGCAGCTTGATTGCAACTTCAATTATAGTTGTTGTTAAAGTTTTAGAGAGCTTCAATTATTTATTAACTTGAACCGAATTTGCCGGATTTACGATACACGAAGATGACTTTACATTCTGAGTTATCATATGTATTAATACAATCCTTGTTTAGCACTATCCTACTCTCAATCAGTGGAAATTTGCTGTTGAATATACATGAGGAAGATTTAATTGCGAATTCGCATTCTGTGCTTTGTATTATAAATATGCAAAAATAGGCATTCGCTTAATCGTTACATATTTATGCATAATAATATAAGCGGTTGTTAAATATAGTGTGGTGGTTACTCCACTATGCAAGTAATAAAGTGTTAATAAGGATAAATTGATGTATTTTTTTTATAACTGTATAAATAAATCAAACAATTATCAGACTTTTCTGAGTTGTTAAACATTATTTGACACGTTGAAAAATTTCCGACGAACCATATTGTAAATACAGCGTGACAGAACACTATAAATATCTAAGAAGCCATTAAAGGTCGTAACAGTATCAAATAATTTACGGAAATAAACTTTATTGCTCTGGCAATAAACGGGAAACTTGTCTCTCTACTCAGTAAAAGACCTCTCCTTCAGCGATTTTAGTCGTTAAGTTCCACGCTAGCGCTCTATATTGCTAACCGAATATCCTTTCCGAGAGAATATTTTTACTTTCATACGGTCTTTGTGGAGCTAGCCGCATTCCTGTGCTTGTTGAAAAGAAATCATTCGTCCACTTGCAAGCTAACAATTATCCTCCTGCCTATTTCAAGCATGTCGAAGAGAGTTTGACGTTTCTAACAAGGCGAAATACGAAATCAGCAAAAGCTGGTTTGAAAGGGAAAAGAAAGAAATGTAAAACAAAATAATGACGATAATCTTGTACCCTCCTACTTTCACTTTATTTGAGTGTGTCTTTAAGTATATCAGGACAGAGTTGAATTACATTACGCATTTGAGTTCACTCCAAAAGTTTTGTTACTTATTTCGTGCTCGAATATGTATAAATAATTTGTACGGATTACAGTAATTACTGAGTTCTTCCTCCTCTACATTACATAAGTGAAAAAAAAAGTATTTCTGTTTTAGACATGATACCTGGATAATTTAATTTCTGTTTTGTGTGTTTGTCATTTGTGTAATCGACCACAAGTTTTTATCTTACAGCACATCAAGAGGGAGATAATTTTCAGATTACAGTTATCTTCCATCTTACTTTCCTTCACTTATGAAAATAATCTCTGACATATGATTTTACCACCCTCTGTTGAATTATAAATACTGAATTAGCTGCCTACAGGTATACGTACTTCTATTAATCGGCAAGATCTACAACTTATCAAATTTTACTTGGTGGAGTTAATCATCAACGTCTCTATTCTTGACAAATAATCAAGACAGAGTGTGGTCTGACAAAGGAGTGGTTTGAATTTGTTTGATAGCTTTATTACCTATTTCCAAGATCGGTAAGCATCACAATATAACTATTACTTTTGGATAAAAATTGCTCAACCCTTTCATTTTCAATTTTTTTGATTTCTCCTTGTGTTGTATGATGGTTTTGCTATTAAATGCTGTTAAAATTTAATAGAAGCCATGAATTAATTCTAGAGTGTGATTAAGCAAATTGAAACGAAGCGAAATCGAGTCGAAATTTTGTAATAGCTCATACTTGTGACTATACAAAATCTGATCAATTATAATTGCACGACTGTACAGCAATATCAACTTTACTATAAATTCTTCTTTTGTCATTTAATGTATCACTTACGACTGTGAGGAAGATAATAAGAAGTGTTTTAATATGTATTGTACTAGCTTAGAACTATGTAAATATATACCAGTAGTAGAGCTCTGCCATTTTACGCCATTTTTTCCATAATAAATAGCATCCAGACGAAAAATGAAGTGGTGGTGGACGTAACTACTAGCAGTTCATAACCAGCTCTCCATCACCTAAGTTGCTTTCAAAACGTGCTAGAAACCAGTTCCCAAGTATCTAAGATGCTTTCAATTGTGCTCAAAATCAGCTCTCAGTTAGCTAAGCGGTTTCCAAAACCAGTTCAAAATCAGCTTTCAGACAGCTGACAACCATATAGTTAATGCCATTACCAACACGAAATTTTTTATATGAATTTTATTTGTTATGTGAAAATGGCATAGAATCTGCACAGCCTCACCACTTATATGACATTTTTGCGGTGTCTGTAAAAAATTGCTCACATCTTTGTTAGTAGATTCCAATTCCAATATTATGGAAAATTATCGATTTTCCATTTAGTGTTGATCTTAACAGCTCTCCAAATCTGCGTAAGCATTTATCATTTCCATAATTTTGTCAGGAGAGTTCAGTTTTCATATTAGCTTACCAAATTTAAAATTCAACAATATTTCTAATTTCATTTTCTGATCATTCAATTAGATGTTGTTTAATTATTGACATCCTTCGCAAGATGGCGCCTATTTATTAATTACACTCAATATGTCGCCGTTCGGTTTTCGCGTCCGGTTCCGGTTCCACGTCTTCCGTGGAATCGGAGAGTGGAATATCTAGAAATAACCCTGGATTCCAGATTGATCCTTGGATAACACATCTCTGAATCGGTATCAAAAATTCTTAGTAGCGTGATTAGTTGTCTATCCATTCTTATGTCAAAAAAAACAAACTGTGTTTTAATATCAATCTATACACCGTTGCGACCAATAATCATATATGATTCCCTGATTTGGTCAAACTCTGTCAAATCTCATAAAAGAAAACTACAAGTCCTACAAAACAAAACCCTCAGAATCATCACCTTGGTACATCGGCAACGCCCAACTTCACCGGGACTTAAAGATACCAACACTTCTATAATACGTAACAGAGCTGCCCAGGGGTACACTTAAAAGGATTGCAAACTCCAGCAACTCCATAGTTAAGGCGCTAGCAGATCTAGACGCGGATCGCCAACCACCCAAAACCAAGGTCAACCGAGTCATTACAGCCCTCTGACACTGCATGCGACGCAACACGGAGACATTTGCAAATAAAAACACCCCCCAGATATAGGTACACGTCACTAATTTTCTCTTATCATGTTCTTATGAATTATTAATAGTACAGAGTCCTTATTTGAAGAGACTGAAACCAATTAATAAAAATATAATGTATTTATTTGTTTCGAGTAGAGCATTGCATCTGTCTGTTGATCATGATCCAAAATATCCGTAAGAAATTACATTATACTATAGAGACATAACCTTCGAATGCGTGGCACTAAGTCAACGTACGGTTGCTTTGCAAAGCGCGTTTGATCTACCAGTGGAGAAAGATTTACCAAATAGGTTTCTAAACCTGATCGAGGAAACTAATCTGTTTGAGTAAAATGGAATCAAGGCAGGAATAATACAATAGAGACTGCCCTGCCTTGATAGCAATCAACCAATCAATCAATCAATAGAGACACGACTAAATGTAGGACGAAAGGGCTATATTTTATATTGGATCTAAGACAACAAGTAAAACTAAAATTATAATTTAATGAAGGAAAAGGGCTAGAAAACTGTATACAACATTGTCATTTAACTCTAGAATCACTACAGTCTCGCCTGCGGCGTTTTCATAAATCTATTACAAAAATAATCTCCCGTCTATCAGACCCCAAGTTAATCTGACACGTCTAAACTCCCCTCCTCGTTTCTAATTTATTTATGTCTATAATCACCAACGCGAAAATATGATCTTGGGAAAAGCAATTTATATAAATAAAGATAAAGATGTGAACGAGACAGACAGACAACTTTTTTTTCTATGAAAACAGAAAAGTATTTATGCGACATCTGCAGTCTATTGTTCCATAATCTTTTCTCTGTGTATCTTCCTCTAACTAAAGTGCGAATGTAGGTAAATAAGAAACCGGATTGAGAAAGCGTGGAGAGTGGATATTACGCATCTTCTTAGATTTTCCCAGTAACGCGAATTCGACAGATAGCTTTCATCACGATCGATACCAAGCCTCAGTTTTTGTACTCGCTACTATCAAATTTCGAATTTAGAAATAAGAGGTTTAATTTAAACACTCGAATGTGCCTATCGGCTTTCTTTATTGCAAATTGAAGTTAATTAATTCAATTTATTCATTTCGGAAAATATTTAGGAATTATTATTATTTTGGTAAAATTAGTTATAAACAACGACAATGAATACATAGAAATTATTCGATTCAATTAACTCGATTATATCATTATCACCTTCCTATTTAAATCGATGATTAAACGTTTACGTCCATTCTCTTAAATATTGCGTAACCATCTTAGGACTACTATGGTGTATAATTATTCAATCTAGAGCCAACGTTAAATGATCTATAATGACGTAATGACGTAAAGACATAACAGTAAATGTTTATCTAATTGTACAGGAGCATGTACATATTTGCGTCAAACAACATGCCTACGCATTATTGTTGGAGGATATAATTACCGTAATAATTAATACCTCCTAATCTTATTAAGAAACTACTACAAACCAGGCAAACCTAATTGCCTCTGGCAGTATGGGCAGCCGAATCCTAAGAAGTAAACTAGAGGAATCAGTTTATTCCACATCAAGCAAGTAATTAAATTATTTAGGAATTAATTAATTTAATTGTAATTAATTATTGTTGGAACCATTCCAGGAATTATTTCTGACACGTAGGAGGAAATATCAAAGACAAAAATAAATATTATAGTGACAAACGATTTAAAACAAAGACCCAGAATATGCCGAAGATTTAATGAACATAAATCCCCAAGTCAATGACTTTGAACTTATCGAATACTTTGCATCTGCATTCTTGTTATACAGTGCATCCATAAAGTAACACATAAATTCATTATTAACTAAATAAAAAGTAATATTAGAAATTCCCGAAACAGGTCCATTTTTGATTTTAATTTACTGTTTTTTCAAATTATAATCTAATATACAGGATGATCCACCTTCGTGTAATGACTTTATCACCATTTTTTTTAAATAGAACAAGCAATTTTTTTTAATTTCCCGATTTACCTTGATGAGCTGATTCTAAAAATGTATAACACCTTGCTTCAGATTGATACAGGGTGGGCAAAAATACAAAAATTCTTTATGATAATTGTTTATGGAAAGGTATTACGTTACTGAATGTAATAAACAAATTTAACTAAATTACGTAGTTATGCAATTACTATGATTCACTACCAAAAACAAACAAAAGAAAATTTAAATTAAATGTTCAAATTGTTCTCCATTGACCGCTAGACAATGATAGAACCGGCGATTACATTCTTCTCTAACATTCTGTAGCATAGCAGGTGTTATGTTCTGCATTTCTTCCCTTATTCGGTCTTTTGGCTGACGGATATTTCCAGGTCTGTTAGCGTAGACTTTAGACTTTAAATACCCCCATAAAAAGAAGTCTAATCAGATCAGGTGATTTAGCGGGCCATTCCACTATTCCCCTTCTTCCTATCCACTGTTGTGGAAAGGTTCTGTTTATTAAACAATCGCGCACAGTTATGGCGAAATGTGGCGGTGCACCATCCTGTTGAAACCAGATTCTGCGGTCGAGATTAGTGGGAATATCAGGAAAAAGTTGGACCAGATCTGGAATTAATTTATTTCGGAGGAAATCTAGATATAATGCTGCTGTTAAATTTTCGTCAAAAAAATATGGACCAATAATTGTATTTCTCACAATACCGTATGGCATTCTTGCATCCAGTGTGGATTTTCATCAGACCAATAACGGGTGTTTTGTCGGTTAACATGGCGGTTCAAATAAAACGTTGCCTCGTCCGGAAATAAAACGTTATCAATGAAATTATTGTTTTGATTTGTCATATACTCGCAGAATTCAGATCTTCGGTCAAAGTCGTCTTCAGCTAATTCATGGATAAGTCGCAGTTTATAAGGATGGTATTTCACCTTTTTAAAAATATTTGATACTGCAGACGTCCCAATACCAAAATCCCAAGATAATCCTCGCGCGGTACAGTGTGGATTTTCTACTGGCGACAAAAGTATGTCTTGTTGAATATTTGCATTAATTTTTGATCTACTTTGCTTTGCTGCATCCCTCACATGTCCTAATTCTCTGTATTTTCGCTCTATTCTGCTTACCGTAGACTGTGAAATAGGGTTGTCCACATTCTGTCGCCAATACCAATCATCATTAATATTTCAATCCTCTCACTTTCGGTTAAAGGCGTCTTGAAAAAAAAGTTACAAAATATGATAGGATAAATTGCTTAGATAACTTGCACGTACACTTACCTTCTTTTTAAAGCGTTAATAATACAGAAATGTACTTTAATGTTTCTGATACTGTTTTTAACGTCAAATATATGGCTTGGATCACTAATAAAATCTCTTACATACAGTGTTAAAAATTATACGTGGTGTCTTTTAATAGTTTAGCAAAGTAGTTGTAGAACAATACGTAATTTCATTTAATGTATGTATTACGTTTATTCTTTATTATTTTGTAAGTAACTTGACATTTTTGTGTTTTTGCAACCCTGTGTCAATCTGAAGCAACGTGTTATACGTTTTTGGAATCAGCTCATGAAGGGAAATCCGGAAATTGAAAACAAACGGGGTGTTCTATTTAACAAAAATTGTGATGACCTCATCACCCGAAGGTGGATCACCCTGTATATTAGATTATAATTTGAAAAAACAGTAAATTAAAATCAAAAATCGACCTGTTTCGGGAATTTCTAAATTTAGTGTTTATTTAGCTAATAATGAATTTATGCGTTACTTTATGGACGCACGGTATATAAAAAATACAATGTAATTGCTAAGAATATAACGCAGGCAAAAATTCAAATGGTATGTTCGAAATCTCCTTCCATTTCACAACAGAAACTAATTGTTGCAAAACATGGTATGATTCTAACTGTTAGGCATCTACAGCGAAACATTCAGTGTAAAGTCTTCTGAAAGGCAACCGAAATGTGTGGTGAAACGCCATTGTGCTGGAACCACATTTTTTGCCTCATTTTCATCTGTTAATCAGTTTAGTCAGACCAACTTGGTAATGTAGTGCCCAGATGTTTCTGTTCACAGATGAAAAAGGTACATAGTTTGGGGATACCATAATGCAATAAAGAGATAGGTGGACCCATAAGTTGGATACTGTAGAAATTAAAACTCTACATATATTCAGCTTTATCAGTACGGGAATGTTAATAATGAAACTGAAATCCTCAATATTACATAGAAACCAGCAATAAACTTTACTGTGCAAGGATTGTTTCTCAAATGAATACTTACTACACAATCACTGGTTCAATCTTCAAAAAAGTACTTAGAGATTACACACAGTTTTAGGTAGCACTGTACTAGAATTGGTGAAAAATAGTTTAGAATTCTCTACAATGAGAATACAGTGATTTCTATTGGTTCTAAACTGCTGGCTTCTGTGAAAAGTTTATATCTTCTATCTTTAAACTTGCTTCTGTATTTTTTAATTTTGGATACACTTTTTCTTTCGAGTGCAAAATTCAAGCATTAGTAATCCAATATCCTGGATAAATATGCAAGATTTACATTATTTAACTGTGGCTTTTGTCTCTATGTGAATATTTCTATTACTTATTGACTCTTGGGATAATAATAGTCAAAATCTTTAAATTAATGTATTACCTACAAAAAAAGTCAATTACTCAACAACTTAATAAATGTTTTAAAAACATTGCCTATACATGGTCTTTTCATCTCGTATCACATGCATTTTTAATGAAATTAATAGGCATCGAACTATGTCTTGCTAGCACGATGTGTTCGTGTGTCCGTCCAGCAAACGAAGTTTCATGGTTCGATTCCATGCATAGATGCATATTTTTAAATAAAAAATATTTCTTATTCTTGTACTGGAGGACGTAACATAATACATTACTTTAAAGAGTTCTTTGAAAATATTTGTCAAATTGTTAATTAATTAATTAATTAACTATGTAATTGGGAAATCATCTAGAAGAAATTTCACTAAAATACAACCATGACAATTGACTAATTGACGGCCTAGTTGCCTAGATCTCAAAAAACAACCGAAATATTATATTCGCCAAACAAAAAACCTTTGGTTGTAAAAGTTTTTCCATTGTGGAATATGCAGCAAATTCACTTACAATGATGCAATAATGAGACCTCAAAAACCATAGAAGTTTCGTTACGATCTTAGACTCTTAAATGATTCAGCATTAAGCGTTTAATAAACCCCATGATTTAAATCTACGTAGACATTACCCACTGGTTCACAAACCAGATTAAATCTTTACATCAAATCGTCGAAAACAAATGCTGTGTCTAAGAACCCGGATAACACAAAAATTGTTTGAAAAGATTTGTCTCCACTCCAATCAACTTGGTTTATTTTTTCTATTTTAAAGTTTGAAATGTAATGAAAAATATTTTAATTCCTACTCTCTTTATCCACCGATTTCAATTTCTCTCTAATTTAGCGCACTTGTAATTTTCGCATTCGCTTTAACCATTCTTACGTTAAATATAAGACTAGAAGAGTCGTAAAGTCGCCGCCGCAAATGCTACTATGTACACAATTTTCTGCCGTAATTTGTCTCTTCATATTCTCCTGAATCGTGTTTGTCGAATATTTGCTTTCAGTGGTTTCTGTACTATTTATCTGCGGTAAACTAAACGTATTATATCTTCTCTTAATTCCAGTGAGTTAATTTTATTATGTATTCTTTTGATGATTTGATGATATTTTTAACCAAGGTTCTCTCATCTTATTTATTATCATTTTAATAGGTCACCTACATTTTCTCAGTGTATACTATCAACCTCACTAAAGTACTCAACAGACAATTATAAGCTTCTTTTTTCAAGGACGTGATATTATACGAGAAAGCTTTGAGATGTGTTTTATTCCCCAAGTAGCTATAAATAAAACATCCATACAAAACTTTATAATGTACCGCATACCGTGGCGAATAGAAATTTCCGCTTCAATTAAAATGTAAATATTTGAATAAAAAACTGCTAAGTTCAAAACTACATTTTAATACTACCTGCCCACACAGATACGTGTACACTTTAACAAACTTTTTATTATGTCGTGACATCAGGCACGTGACGTCTTCAATGCGAATTCATGACTGATTTGAGAGAGAAAGCTCTCTGCGTTGGTGTATTGTTTTTATGTCGTAAGTTTTTATTTCTTTAAATATGATTTATACTCACGTTTTTGTAGTGGTATTTATTAATCTCTAGAAGTAAGTTCTTATTCCCATTTTTAAGTAAAAAACGTAAATCATAGTTAATCAAAATACAAATTACTTTTCCCGTTATTTTAGAGAGGGT